>CM070835.1:12222755-12300255 GCA_036326025.1 Chrosomus eos | reverse complement strand
CATAAAAATCATTTAAAAACATGGCAAAACATATAATGCAATGCAAAACAATGATGATTGAGAGATAAACAAATAAACGTTCCTCAAAAGTATATGCACAAATTCATCTCTAAGGCTTGATTACGGTAATGCTTATATGCCAGAATTACTTCTCACCTAAAACTTACATATCAGATCTTTTGAGCCTCCATCCCACTGCTAACTGCAAACTAAAGGTGACGGGGCTTTTCGGTACGTGCACCAAGGCTTTTGATTACCTTTTTTTTCAAATATCTGCTTTTAAAGAATCTCCTAAAACGTATATTTTCTCTCAGGCTTATTCATAACTTGGTTATATTGGTATTTTCCTAGTTTTTATTTCACTGTCTGGTGTTGCTCTGTATTACATTATTTAGATCTGTTCATAATAGTATTTATTTGTATATTTTTATGTTTTTTTTTGCAGGATGATGCTCTATCCTATGTTGTGCAGAAATTTGGTCAGCATTCATGTTGTTTTTAAGGTGCTAAATAATTGAAATTTGACCTTGACCTTGATCATCATTTGTAAACACGAAACATAAGGCAACAGTTGAACAATTTCTGTCCATTTGTGGAAGTCAATGTTATCCAAAACAAAACTGGTCCCCATTGACTCTTATAGCATAGACAAAAACATTTACATTGAATCATTTAGTAGATGCTGACATCCAAATCGACTTATAAATGAGGAGAACAATATAAGCAATCAAACCAACAATATGCAAGTGCTCTGAGCCTCTGACTAGTCCCAGTTAGTCTAGCACAGTACACGCAGCAAGGTTTTTTATATATATAAATATATAGAATAGTATTGTGTTAGTATTACTGAGTCAAGCTGTTACAACTGTTTTAACATTCTCCTAAATATTACAGAACAAAGAAGTTTCTGGGTTATTTAAAGCACCAGTACATAAAGTAGATACTAAAGAACATATTGCAGAGAATTCAAAGTTCATCGTGGAACATTAAAAGGTTCTCCTACAGCATCACAATGTAAAACGCCAACTTTTTGTTCGCAATAGGAGCACATTTACTTTGAAGATATGGGGACAATGTGATCCAATCTCTTCATCAAGTATTCCATGTGTCAGAAACATCTCCAAAGTTTCTGTTACACCACAGGACTCTTGAAGCCTGTATCATTGTCACTGTCAGAATTCAGTGCAGCATTTAAGCCTCTTTTAGCCCTCTGCTGGGCTCAAGATGATGCTTGTAGATATGGCCTTGTCTCTGCCGCTGATAAAGAGCATGTGGGAAGTCTTTTCCAAGAGGTAATTCCTCCCTTTGTGCCACGATCAATCCAACACCATCCCATCCTCCCATTCCTCTTGAGTGAATTATGAAGTGGGAGGGAAGGTTCCCTGCCGGGTTTATTTAAATAACCTCCGACTTTACTGCTGTGTGCACCTGACGCCGGGCCTACAGGAACAATGCCTCCCATCAGGTAGAATAAGAGATAGAATGCTTGAGGATGAGATCGACAGAACATGAAGGTACGATGGAAAGAGGGTCAAAAAAGGACAAAGATAAAGGCTTAAGGAATATAACAAATCTGGTTCCTACCACATTAATGTTTATTTTGCTTTTAAATTAGTACAATTATTTTTCATCACCAAATAACTGATTTTTAAAGATATTAATACTTTTATTCAGCAATGATGCATTCAATTGATCAAATGAAGAGATTTATAAATGTTACAAATGATTTCTATAAGTTCTTTTAAACTTTCTATTCATTAAAAAAATCTTGCAATAAAAATGCATCACAGTTTCCACAAAAATATTAAGTAGGCTAGTACAGTTTTTAACATTTATTAGGAAATGTTTTTTGAACAGCAAATCAGCATATTAGTAGCCTGGCTAACGCCAGACCCAATTCTCGTTGAGACTTGGGTCTGGGAACCACATGTACATTTTCTCGTATTTGAGGCGTGGTTTACGAATGCCCGGCGCTGTTTATTGGGTGCTAAGAATGTCTATCAAATGCTCATAGCCAACATATGTCGTCATCGTCTTGCTGTTCCCTCCCCGTTCTGTGATCCCGTTCTGTGATTGGTTCCCTAAATGAGCAAAAATATTGGCCATGGTATCCAGACTGCCTTTCAGCGTGAATTGATGCGCTGGGTAAGGCAGTTTGGGAAACCAGGCTAGCATATTAGATGATTTCTGAAGGATCATGTGACACTTGAATTAACGGCTGTTGAAACTTCCACTTTGACTACGTTTACATGCAGCCAATTTTCGGGTTATGGTCGGGTTAAGGTCACTATTCGGGTTTCTGAACAATTGGGAATAACCCGTTTACATGCGTGAGCAGAGAGAGTTTCTCCTGTATACATGGAATTGCAATATCCCAACGTAAACAGCGACGCACGGTTAGCGTCTCGACGTACGGACCACCTTAAGACGCAATATGCGTCATTTCCGAGTCTTCTTCCTGTATCCAAAGACAACAACAACAGCAGCATGCGGATAATGAATAGTTCGGGGGGATAATGAATAGTTTGGGGCAGATAGCGATCGCCTTTGTTTGCCCTTTGATGCTGGTAACGTTACCTGACCTCGCTCCAGAAGTATGCTGTGCTGCGTCTGGCCATGTTTACTTCCGATATACTGCACGCGGGGTTTTGTATGCGCCGAGAAGTTTCTCTACTCAAAAGACCAAGATTCCTTGCGAATGGAACATGCGCAGAACACAAATCACAATGGGGATATCCCGATACGCGTTTACATGACCAAAAATTCGGGTTAGAAAGGGGGTACCCCAGGTATAATATCCCGGTTTTTAAAATCCGGGATATGAGCATATCCGGGTTTTTGCCGGTGTTTACATGGCCGTTCGCGACCGGGTTATTGCTAATATCCCGGTTTTGAACGGGTTATTGGCTGCATGTAAACGCAGTCAATGGAATAAATGGGCTCTATGCACGGCCGTATTTCCGGTGAAGGTCTGAGGATGCTCGATAACTTCCGCCGATCGTAGAGTCCAATGCAATAATGAGAATTTATATTGAATTTTATACTCCATGGTTATACTAAAGAAACGTTAGTCACAAAAACAGACAAAACAGACACCCCTCGTTGTGTTTATGCTTCTTTTAAAAATTATATTAAATAAACATAACTATATATAAAATTACATCTAAACATATGAAAGTTTCGTTTCAAAGACGGGAGGACAGTAAATTTTGAAGACTCTGCCATAATCCCGTTTTCCTCGGTTTTCCTCCGCTTTAATCTCCCCAACCGGAAACGGAAGAGCATCCTTGCGTCAAATGCGGAACTTATGCATGCATATAGCCTATTACTATTTAAAATATACTATAACAGTTATTTAAAATTGCAATAATATTTCACTACATTACTGTTTTTATTGTATTTTGAACCAAATAAATGAAGCCTTGGTGAGTATAAGAAACTTCAAAGACATTAAACAAATGTTTTGAATGATAATAAACAAATTAAAAATGTAAAAAAAGTCTCAGGTTTATGTACTATATAACCCGCTTCCCTGAGAAACGCAATGACGCGGCATCGATGTTCCCTCGAAATTGAACCTCTATATCTTAATATCTATAGTGTGTATATGGCTGGTGACATTAGTTGACCAGTTAGTTAAGTTAGCGAAGAAGTCTGATGAGAACATCAGCAACATCCCTTGCTGAACACTGGCATGTCAAAAAGTACATATGCTGGTGACCATCACTACTTAACTTATAAGTAGTGATGTGCTTCAGTCAATGGGGGCAACAGGACTTTGGGGACATCAGCAGAAAACTAAAAAAGAGGGAGTTCAGGAGTGAACAAAAAGGAACTGAAAAGACACTGGGGGTTGAACTGAGTCCACATTCGGCACACAACAGCGGTGAGGAGGGGAAACAGAGCTACATAAACATTTAATATCCTGATGTCACACATATATATCCTCCATCCATTAGTTTTACATTAGTCCATTATAAAAGAGCCCGACCAAATGCATGCATTATCAATATAGCTAGCTATGTGTTTCTGTAAGAGTTTGTGTACGTCTACAAAATACTTGCCAATGCTTGTGTGTCCTTTCCATAAGGTCTCTGAGTGTATAAGAAGAGAGCGCCTCACGTTTATTATGCATGGGCCATGTTGACTTTCTGGAAGGTTCTAGGCCCAAAAGTGCACCAGGCTCCTCATAACTCCTAATTTTTTCATGACTCTATATTTACCAAATCTACCATGCAGTGTGACTGCATGTCTGCCCCCATTCCTGGGTAAAACACACATGCACACACACACTACAATAACAGTGCCCTGCTCATTTCAGAGAGCTTTAATGGACACGGTAAACACTCAACACATGATCGACCACTTTTCAGGAACACACAATTTTTGCATTAATATGAGGTTAGAGCAGGATGCACATGTGCGTATCATGGCTGTGCATGCATCAGACGCACACTGACACATGCTCTCTCATACACACGCACAAGTCTGATCCGGAGGTGAATTAAGACGGACAGTACAGTCGATATTGTTTTGTTATTGAATAAGGAGTTGGGAAGAGAGACAGCAGGAAAAGCAAGAGAAAGATCCATCCTATCACACAGCTGTTCTCTTTTCCTGCTGCCCACACACATACACACATATGCTCAGAAACAGAGCCATTAGACACACACATACATTTTCATCCAGTGCACAGATGCATTTAACATCTCTGTAATCTCAACGGTATCAACCGAGACCCGCAGATGCACCATACGAGAGCGCTCATATAAAAACACACAGAGACATCTCGAGGTTGTTTTGAAACTTGGGCTGTCAGTCATCGGAGACCTGTGTCTTTGCCAGCGCCGGACTGCAGCTGAGCCTCCTCAACCCCCCACACTGTCAATCACAGCTCGCTCGGTCTTTGTGTTTTCCCTCACAAGTCATCTTAAACAATAGACTCTCCACCTCAAAAAAGATTGAAAGGTTTATGTAATCTAGGACTGGCAATTAATTAAAATGTTTCAAATTAATTATATCATCGCTGTCGGGTAGAAACCTTGTATGTCCAAAACCACTACTTTTCAGGAAGTGGAAAAAACACTATTTTTTAAATAATTAAACACATTCTTATTGATATTGTGGCTTATTTCTAGTTATATTGTGGTTTGATATATGGTCAGACACTTGCAGGTGTCATTATACCAAAATCAAGCAAAATCAATGGATTTACAAGGTTTTTGACCGGCGAGTTTCAGACATACATGTTCTTTCCATCATTAGAAGGGCCACGTCTGAGGCAGTAAGTCCATCACATCACATTTCCATTAACTTATAGGTTGTAAAGTTTGCGTTAGCTATGTGTATGCTTTTTTTGGACAGAATTCTCATGTTATAAAAGATGACAACAAACACTAGAATAAGGCACTCTTCTCCACTACACAAATACATAAAACATTAGCCTTTACATAGATGGATAGTGTTTCTTGAGTACTGTGGGAACGGCTCATATCTCATTCTGTACTGCCTGTTCTCAGTAGAAGTGTGGTCACATTAGCAAAATTTCAGCAAATTCACATGACCAACTTGAATTCCTATCGAAATGAATAGACTTCGCATGCAAAAAAAAAATCAAAGAAGCATAATTGTGGTATGGGAAAGCATGTAGCAGCTGATAACTGGGATGAATGCGGAGGCAAACTTCCCTACTATCTGCTTTAAGCCACGATGAAAGGAATACTGTTTCCAGGTCCAAGCCTCTACTCCTTTCGGTTAAGAATACCATTTCAACAGCTGTTTGTGAGCACTGTTTATTAATTTCACACATTCTAAGCTATGCATATTAAAACTCACAATGGATATACATTATTTGGGGTCACTGCATCCCGGACACCAGTGATTTAATGATTCATAAAAAATGAATCCCTGTCTGGCCATTTGAAATTTTGGTATGGCCAAGGTTAGGATCATGATTTTTTTTTTGGTAGTTATTACAGCACACTTGCTTGCTTTTGGCATCTTATTGACCCAGAAACAGTGACATGTGACGTTGGACTTATGCAGATATTGTAGGTGAAAAACAGTACATGAAAAGAGCTAAATCGCTTGTAACCCCAAACAAACACAAAGACGTTCAAAAGCAATAAAAAGTAAAAGAGCATGTCAGCTTTATGTAAGCATTATGCAATGGCCAACCAGCAAGAACAATTTTGTAGCAGGCACAGGTGTCATGCACTACCAACCGCATACAGTGTTCAATTCTAGTCACTTTGGGAACAACATTTTTACATTTTCTTCATTACTCCTATTGTGTAACGTTACTGTACCTATGAGCTACAAACCACTATCTAAACACCCAATAACAGTGCAATTCTTAGTTAAAGCAGCCTAACGTAGCAGTACAGTGAGGGTACCAGGTGCACCATGGTACATTAATATACACAAAGTGAATCTAACTATAAATTCACCCTGTACACTGCTGGTGTTTTGATACAGTTTGATGATCATCATAAAATCCAAATTTAAATTGGGCATCACTAGTTCTAGGCTGAGTTTCCCAAAGCATCGATCTACTTAGGTTTTGCACATCGACAGCCCTGATTTACTGTATAAACACATAGCAGAATACAAAATAACACATGGCATGATTGCTGGATTTATTGTCAAGTTTCTCAGGTCGGTAAATGGTAATCATCTTCGAGATTTGTCGGTGTAATTTTACTGGGGCTTATAACATGTTTGATTCAATTCGAACCTGATTAATGTCCTCAGCTTTTTGACTTGAATTGACATTGACGCAGATGTCATTCTAAAGCAATGGCAACCAAAAGCAAAGCAGATTCCAGCCTTCATCCAAATCTGCTAATAAATTCCTCTTTGTTTTGTTTGTTATTGTCTGAAGTGTTGCAGTTCAGTGGTGGAAGTTTTCTAGGGTGTCACAGTTGCAGGGGCATTGCATCATGCTTTGAAATTCGTCCTCGCCTTGCCTCAACCAAAACAAGAGCAGTGTTTCAGATCAGATATTAATTATTCCCCCGCTAATAATGTCCATGTGGAGAAATGTGAACACTTCACAATATTTCAGGAATCAGCTAAAAAAACAGAAACAGGCTATAGTATCGGTGATGGTCTTCTGTTCAGGTTTAAGTGCTGCAGATCAATGAGCAATAATGTTCATTTGTATGATTCCTATCTTCAGGTGATAAATGTGGTGGTATAGTTTAAATAAAGTCACATACATTCTAAGTCCAAAGACAAGTGAGTTTCTGTCTCTAGCCTACAAACTAACATACGCAGCTGCCTTCTAAGGCGTAATGGAAATGCACAAGTGACTGATTTGGAACGGTCTACATGGCAGACGCTACACACTCTTGCGTGAAGCATGCAGGGGACTTGATCCACGATTGATTTCAATGGAGTTTGATATTGTCAACTAATATCACTAAGCTAATGACCCATTCTTATGTGCATAAAAATAGTATACAAAAATAATATATGTTATATATGTATTATACATAAATTATTGTTTTTAGTTACTTCATTAAAATAGATATAAATATATAATAATGTTAAACAAATACATATACATTATTACTTTAAAGCAGAGGAGACAAGAAATGAGAGTGAACAAGAAGGAAAAGACTTGTCCTGGAGAATGAGATTGAGAGAAATGAGACAGAGAAAGTGAGGCCATTTAAACTAATGCATTTCAATAATCTATCCATTATCTATCCCTACACAATGGTACTGCGGTAATATATCGCCCACATCTTACATCGTACATGTTTGTGTACATAAGTGCAAAGTCCTTGCATCTTAAACTTCAATGCTTCTTGTTTTTCTGCTTGTACGGGATATTTTGAAATGTTTGGAGATGTTTTGAGGAAATTTCTCAATACTGAAGGAATCTGCTGAGGGTTTTTAGAACTATATGGAATTTTTATAACCATCATATTAATGTTAAGCCTTTAAATTACATGTATTCAACAAAGATACATTAAAATAAAGATTAACATATTATTATTCATATTTATTTTAATAACATAAAAACATTTTTTTTTTCAGTATGACATTAAATTTAGACCTAAGTTATTTGTTATTACCTATTTACAATAATGACTTGCTGCTGACTGTCTATTATCCTGTTTATTTGGCTACTTACCAAATAAATAAATAAATGTACATATTGATTTAAGATTAAATTATTTTATTAGTTTACTTGTAGATTATCTTAAAGCTTCCGCTAAGGTTACCAGGGACAACAAATCAATTATACAGGTTGGTAAAACATCTGACCACAGAATCAAGTATTCCAGAGAGCGCATAAAAATGAGACTACTGGATGCGTACGGTATGACCTTATTTGGAATAAATAATTCATAAACAGGTAAATACATTAAATCAGGACATGGTGAACAAAGTGGATTAGATTATCTTTGATCTGATATCTTGCAATGTAAAGCAGAGGAATGAGTTACTGAATAAAACCTGAACAGTGATTACTGTTAACATGTCATACAAAGACAAGCAAGGATAAACAAGCATACTGATGTGAGGCTATACTGAAGCTGAAAATCCTTAATGATCCTTGGTGGAGTGAGGATCGAGAAATGTATAAAGGGCCAGAGCAAATGTAGTATGCAGTGCTTGTGTATGTGTGTGTGTGTGTGTGTGTGTGACAGTGATGGAGTGAGGGTGTATGTTTGTGGCTGAAACTAAGAGGAGTCATTTCTGAAGACTAAAGATGAGCTGTCACAAGAGACGGACTGAACTCCCCCCTCAATCGATATGGGGGATTGGTTCCCTATAGGCCTCTGGAGCCCATGCAAGATTTTGGACTTTCCACTTTTAAACACTATATCTGAGTATTACAAAATATGACTTTCTGAAATGTAGACTTAACATACAAAACTATATTGGCGAAAATACATCTCAAATGACAAATTAAATATTTTAGTGTTTGAGTTTCACATCTTTGTTCAATTATAATAGTTCAAACTGCACAAAATGAGGATACATATTCGGCCATGTCTTGAAAGTAGGCTACAGCTGTAGCTATTGTAATGCTGCCCACAGTCAAATGGCATATTCATTTGGCATCATAAAAAATATATATTTCTGAATCTATCAGCACTACAAAGACCCCTGGGAAGGGAGGCTTCAGTCAATGTTTGACTCACTCGTTCTTTGCAACAGGCAGAGTGTTCTGCATGACTAACCAAAAAACTCAATAAGGACAGACAACGCAGCTCAACTCATCAGAGAGAGAGAGAGAGAGAGAGAGAGAGAGAGAGAGAGAGAGAGAGAGAGAGAGAGAGAGAGGAGAGAGAGAGAGAGAGAGGAGAGAGAGAGAGAGAGGGGAGAGAGTGGCAGAAGAGAAAAAAAAGACCACCACCAAAAAATAAAAATGGACAGACTAGCAGAGCTTTAGCAAAAACATAAGGGAGCTCACTGAAACAATAACTCTCTCATGGTGTTTAAAGTGGCAAATTCTTGCAGACTTGCAGATAAAATAATTAGTCAGTTTACCAATTACATCACTTTTTTAGTATAGTTCTCAATATGACAAGGAAGGCGATTAACACCAGTGTTGTTTTAATGTGACATTTAGGGGAAGTTTCTGAAAACTTGTTCCCTGGAAGAGCAATAAAAGTCAATAGAATCGGGAACTGGCAGGTTTAGTTGAATCAAAGTTCTCTACTGATTTTTATAAGATTGGTATCTTCCAACATTTTTAGACTCCATAGACACAATATCCCAATCATGTACTCTCTTACTTATTTTTTAACTGGCACCAGTTCAAGCACAATTGCAGACAAGACAACATGGCACAAGAAAAAGGCTTATATCTTACTGTATCTTTTTGGTCCATCCTCCAAACAGAAGGAGAGGGTCAATGTAGCATCCTCCTCAAAGAACTCTGTAGCAAACGCGTCCCACCACAGACTATCACTCTCCTGGGGAAGAAGGAGAGTCACGGTTAATTAATGGGAGTTAATTATATGGTGTGATATGCTTTGTCAGTCTTAGAAGTCTATTTAAAAGGAGGAAAAAATGTAATGTTGTATGTATAGCTTCACTTGTTTTGGGATTTTATACACACTAGCATTCAAAAGTTTGTGGTCAGTAAGATTTTTTCAATTAAACCATACAAATGTAAAGAAAAAAAAATATATAGGCTATATTTAATATTTTAAATATGAGGGGGGAACAAAACACTAAACACTAAACGGGTGGTGATGGCGCAGTGGATAGGAGACATGCCTTTGGTGTGAGAGACCCGGGTTCAAATCCACTGTGAGACACCAATGTGTCCCTGAGCAAGACACTTAACCCCTAATTGCTCCAGAGGCGTGCGACCTCTGAAATATAGCAATTGTAAGTCGCTTTGGATAAAAGCGTCAGCTAAATGACTAAAAAAAAAAAAAAAAAAAATGTAAAAAAAAAAAAAAAAAATGTAAATGTAAACTTGGTTAAGGTATTTATCTGATAAAATGATTTGTCAAAAAAGGCGAACAACAGGTTATATTTAAAAAAGTTCACAGGAAAAAACATACACTGACAACATAATCAGTTATTGATATTTATCTTGTTTTTGCATGAGTTCATTATTTATTTGTAGGGAAAATTATGACAACACCATTTATTTGTGATATTGCAGTGAAACATGTCAAATTAATTGATTCCAAGCAAACCTATGAAATATGCTTATAAAAATTTAATGTGACCACGAGAGCATCAGTTCAGTGGAACCTACCATCCCTGATGTCTTCTTCTTTCTCTTAAAAGGGGTCATGAATTGAGAAATCAAATGTTCCGTGATCCTTTGACATATAAGAGGTCATTGTTTTGAGTTTCAGAACTCAAAACTTCCTCGTTTTTCAACAAACAGCTTTTATTGAAACCGAGCTTAGAAAACGACTTGTTTCAGATTTTGACACATTATTACGTCATAGTGTGACGTAAGACCGCCTTTGCAGAAGATCAAAGTCTACTTTTACATCATTTCCTCTTTAGCCCCACCCACCAATTTCCGCATGTCATGTAGTAGTAAATACGAGACAGACGCAAACACAGGATTACTCCAGCAACAATACGATAGAGATGTGTCAAGAGTAGTTATACTGTAGCACCACAGTCATACTGTGAATAGTTGTGATAGTTGTAATTTGCTATTCTTTCCTTTTCTTCAGCATTTATGTGGTTAATGAGAATAAAGCATGTAGAGAACGCTGCTTTTGTTATTGTTTTGATCGAAGCCATTCAATCCTGAATAAAAGCTTCAGTGAGTGACATCGGTTTTGTCATCAGTAAGACATTACAACATGTTTCATTTTATTTAAAACACGACACTGGAAATAACAACGTACATATTTTCACTTTATCAAATAGGATGAACTATGAATAGACTATATGACAGTGTGAAAAACAGGCACATTCATTCCTAATTCCATTATCACAAGATATCATTTGTCAACTATAACTGTGGTAACTCAAAAAGTGCTTAAACTTTATTTGCCACAACCAAGACTGATAAAGTATGTAATAAGCATAAATGTAGCACTAGATGCTTGCAACTGCAAGATATTTTTCAACGTTGAAAGTTTTCAAAAGTAATGTTAAAATGACAAAATTATTTTAATATGCAAAACTGTTACCCAATCATAGCAGCAGGAGTTTACTTAATGTAAAAATCTTGATAACATCATAAGTGGAACTCAGAGAACATTAAAAAAAAGCTAATTTTGTGTCCATTCTGTGAACTAGCATTCACATTACATGAGCCCAGAGCTTCTAAATGCAAGATTTTTCCTTAATTAAAGACACTGTTATTATTAAAAGTCGACAACAACAACAACCAAATTCATTATAAATAATGTACATCCAGGGCACCTAGAAACTCCAAATCCACTGCTAATGGAAAGATTTACTAATTCACTAGAATTAAATTAAGGCCACTCCATCAGATGGGCACGCTAGCTGAGAACATCCTCAGCGTATGTAAAATTAGACTCCACGGCGTCCTGTGATTGACAGAGCTCTGATTCTAACAGACGTCGTTTAGGCCAACGTTGCCATCTAGCCGATGTTGCCTGGTGACAGATCACAAGCCCTCTCAGATGTTTACAATTAGGACTGTCGACTTCAGGCAGCGTCACATTCCACAGTGGCCGACCCTGGAGACCTTTACTCCCGAGTCTTGTATTCGAGAAGCGCTGTTTTCCAGCGCTGGGGAAGCGTTCTCGTCTGCTTTGTGTTTTGGGAGCGAGTCAGTGCCCTATTACCATCTGCTGTCTCAGTCACTTGTAAGTGAATGATCAGTTTTGACACCTTTTTCCATTCAATAAGGCAGGAGGCTGATGTTGTCCAACACAGCTGGTTATTACCACAGAACTATCACCCATGACACACACAGACACAGTTTTGGTTAACACTCTTTTCCTTGCTTTCTACTTGTGTATGTTTGAATAAACCTGTTGTTACACTCAGCAGGATGCATGACTTCATCAGATAATCATGTTTTCTTCATTTTTAGCTTTTTTCCCAATCTTGGTCTCTTGTGGATTGGCAAAACTTTGAGGTTAAAACAACCTTCCTTTTGTCTAATCACTCGGCCTGGGTATTGACAGATTTCATGAATTCACGAGTTAGATTCTGATCCCCAAGCTGATTCATAAACTATAAATATACTGTCATTTGGTACATTACTATAATATTAAGGTTAAAATGAATCAGTTCAAATTTAATTTCTCTTTCGTTTTAGATATAATAACACTCAAATGTTATGTTGTACATTTAAATTGCACAAGTTAAATTGTTTTTATATGAACTTTTTGAATGGTTGCCCAGTTCGTTGTTGCAATATAAATAATACTAATGTAATGGTGGCTGTCATAACTTTAATTAAAAGCTTTTCATTACAAATTTATCCAAACATTCAATAAATGTTACATGTTACGCAAGAATATAATGATTATGGAATCTGACTAATAAGCTATGGTCATTGAATGGTTTTTCTAAGGTAAAAGTAAGGTTACGTGACATTGCTTACAAGCTGTTTTAATGTCTTTCTGCAGGTAAAATGCTGATTAAGCGATTACATAAGACATAAGTTGTATTGTCTTTTTCAACATTCCTTCTGATGTTCATTCAAGTTTATTTTTGTGCTATAGCTAAGTAACGAGGAAGAGGTGATCGCTTCACGTGCCGCTTGAACTGAGGCACTAAAGCGATCTGTCATGCCAGATTAAAGATTTAGTGTTTGAATTTTATGGTAAAACGGGCAGAATTTGGAAGCTGAGACTGTTTCATATCATAAGAATAGAATGAGGCATTTATATATCAAATATAACAAAGCTTATTGTGATTATTAGATGGGATGCACATGCACGCTACAAATGTTTGGAGAAGTTTTCTTCACGCATCAACCGAAAACAGCATAGACTAAGAAATCAATCTTGGGATTTAAGTATCGATTTTGATCAAAATTAAGTTTGATGTAACTCAGACCTACAAATCACTGTCTCTTTCTCTCCCTTTTAGGTCTGAAAAACAAATCTTTATCTTTGGTCAGTGAGTCTCATCTCCTTTTTAGGCATATTGCATGACAATCATGTAGTTGTGATTGAAATCCCACGACTCCCCGAGCTCTCTGCAGTTCAATATCTCTTTGCAGCTCATTGATGGATGCTCTTGAGCTGAGTTTATCAAACCGTGTTTGTATCAGCAGGTGTTGACTGCTCTCTTTGAGTGTTCATTGATCTCCTCCACTTCAACATCTTCCTGGTGCTGAGGTCAATGGCCCGCAGGGGGATCCATCAATGCTGTACAGTCACCAGCAATGACCTCCTCAGCACCAACGACCTTTGACCTCAGGTTAGGTCCTAGTGCAGAACACTGATGAAGTAATAGTTTAAGTAGCCTTTTTAGACTACTAAATACTACCGTTCAAAAGTTTGTGGTCAGTCAATAATTAATACTTTTATTCAACAAGGACACATTAAATTTATCAAAAAAGTGACAGTAAAGAATTTTACATTGTTACAAAATATTTTATTTCAAGTAAATGCTGTTCTTTTAAACTTTCTATTCATCAAAGAATCCTGAATTAATGTATTAGTTTATAGAAATATATTAATCAGCACAACCATTTTCAACATTGATAATAGTAATAAATGTTTCTTGAGCACCAAATAAGCATTTTAGAATGATTTCTAAAAAATCACGTGACAAGAAAATTCAGCTTTGTCATCACAGGAATAAATTACATTTTAAAATAGAAAACAGTTATTTTAAATTTTAAAACTGCAAATGGGTGATCACATAGCCTACATTAGATTTTAAGAAACTGATTTTCAATGTCATTAATAATATAATAAGTTATTTTTATATTTTTATTGCAGCTTTTTAAAAGTATTTAAGGGTCAGCATATAATAAAACATTTTATGCATAACAAATCAAATTAATATTATATGCTAATATATATATATTTACAATAAATATATCATGACTACATAATCTATTATCTTTTTATCCCTATTTTAGTCTAGTAAATCACAATCAACAAAGACATTCTGTGAAATCACTTCAGTTCATAATGAAGACAATGACCCACATGTACAAAAATGGTGAAAGGGTCTTCCATTATGCTGAGAAAACAAGATATCGAGCATATAGGTTGAGATAACATGAATAAAATATTGAGTTAGCATGTAACATAATTACTTTACACTGTCATTGTTTTAATTACTTTGATATAAGCTAATTACGGAAGAGCATTAATGGCCGCTAACAGCATTATCAGTATCTGCACCAGGACTCAGAGTTATAGGATTTCATTTATCTGGAAGGCAATCTGCACTGTCACAATCGATAGGAAATCTGATTGCCCATTTGCACTAATTAACCCTATTTAATGCCTCAGCAGCCCTTGCGAACAGTATCCGAAAACGTGCGTACAGGTGTGTGATGTGCCAAAGTTGGAAAGGAAGGACTGGATTTTTAACAGTTGAATAGGATCATTTCTTATACTGTACAAAAGTTCCCTAGCGATGTGATTTGCATTTATAGTGATATAGCTGTGCCCCCCTCCTGTGCTGTTCTTTTATTTCTTTATCTTTCTTTTTTTTGTGCTCTTGACTGACTGATGGAATAAACCAAAGCTGCTGCATTTCAGAGACATAGATCATGTTTGATAAAGATGACATATAACACTGCAGCCAAGAGAGAGAGAGAGAGTCGGCTATAGATCAGTAATCTGTAGCTGACATAGAAAATGAGAGGTTCCTGCCTCCAGTGCTGATTGTAGCTGTCTAGCATGCTATAGCTGATAGTGAGCTTTGATGTACTGCGCACAGATCAGTCCTTCAGGACCTCAGGTGAACTAACATGGGCGTCTGCACGGGCTGCCTGAAGATAAAGCCGTATTGATTGGAATGTCTAAAGGGATTCATCAATGTGCCAATGGTGGCTCTCGACCCAGTCACCGCTCCGCAGGGGCCAAGCAGCTCAGATTTATGGTAGATCCAAGAGCTTAGAGAAACAACAATGTCCCATATCCTTGGTAAATAACAATAGCAGCTGCTTTTTACAACATATAGCTACTGTAGACACAACAACTGAACTTTTTACACACACGCGCGCGCCCGCACACACACACACACATTTTTTGGGGAGAGTGGCCCTCCACGATTTCACTAGTTTTTGTTTTCATTTTTCGAAATTACTTGAATTTCAGTTTTAATGCTGCACATTTCATTCAGACAAATGCAATGCAAGTCACATTGGATAAAATAAAATGTTGCTAGATTTGCAAAAAACACCTAACCACCTAAATCTATAAGTCTGTTTCTGAATGAATTTGGATTTTATTTAGAGGCACTGTGTTACAGCATTAATAGTACTACTTGAAGTATCAACATTTCTGTTTTGAATTGTACTACGCTGAAGGCGACCTAATCACTCACACGACGTGGGAATTGGTGTAAATTGCCCTTATATATGAACATCTGCAAACTGACATTTAAAAAGTCCTTAGCCAGGCAGACTCCATTTAGACTCACCTTTCAGGACTCGTGAAATGTACACAAGGTCTTTAATGAGCTGAACAGAGCTGTGTGTGGGCAATCACGTGCAGGGTTTGTACAACTGCTGTTGAACTTCTTCCACCTACATCAGTGACAGCCACCGACAGATCTCAGGGAATACTAACTATGTAAACAAGGCAAAACCGCAGTAGAAATGGCAGTAAGCACGTAAACAATTCATGCATCAATTCATGATCCCTCATATTAGTAAACAAAGACAGCAAAAACAACGTTTATGGGTATTATTTTAGCAAGCTGTTCTCGTCTGCTTGTCCTTGTTCTGCTGTTGTTTTAAGAACAACAGAATGTCGACAATATTTGAGTATAAGGTTAAGTGCACATGATCTGAAATTATGCAAATGCAATAAAGGCACCGGGAAGTGACCTAACATCCTTCAGAAAGTCCTCACCCTATATGACACACAGCACTGAAATCAACTCCAGAACTGTGCCAACATGTATTTTTGTTTGTTTTTTCAAGCCGTTCTAAAGTTTGGGGTCAGTTAGGCTTTAAAAAAAAAAGAAATTAGGCAGCTATTATTTATTCAGCAATGATGCATTAAACTGATTTTTTTTTAAAACGACAAAGGATTTTTTTTTATAATAATAATAAAAAAAGCTGTTCTTTTGGACTCTATCATCAAAGAATCACAGTTCCCACAAAAAATATTAAGCAGCACAACCATTTTCAACGTTGATAATAATAATAAATGTTTCTTAAACCCAAATCAGCATATTAGAATGGTTTCTGGAGTATGTGACACTGAAGCACTGGAGTAATGAGGCTGAAAAATTCATCTTTGACATCAAAGGAATAAATGACAAAATATAAGTTATTTTTAAATTGTATTAATATTTCACAATGTTATTGTTTTTACTGTATTTGTTAATCAAACAAATGCAGCCTTGGACTCATTATTAAAACATCTTGAATGGTAGTGTTTATATTTTGAAATGCATATTTGTGCAATAGTTGACACAACATTAAAGCATTTTCAGCAATTTTTGTGCAAATAGGTAAAGAAGGTTCACAACCCGTCCGAATATTGATGAAGTGCAGTAAAAACCAACACGTGCAGAACGTTGACAGCAGAGAACTTTTCACTGTTTTATCAATGATCACACATTTGTGGCTCCTCAAAAACATCATCACTCAGGGCTGGACAAAAGGAATCAAAAATATGATCTGTACAGAAAAAGTCTAAAAACAGGAAGTTGGTAAAAATGGGCGATCCCTCTTTATCTGTTATCAGCGCAACAGTGTAGCCTGGAAGGAACTTTGGGAAAGCTGCAGGAAAAAGGTGGGACTATTGTCCTAGTATCCTGCCAGTTTGAACGCCACCTTATTGTTCCAGAGAATCCATTTTTTACTTCTGTTTTGTTTTCAATGTAATGTCACATATCAGCCAGGACCCCATAACCTGTTTTTGCATAATGCAGCCAATTGATAAGAGAGTTGTGCATTACATTTGTCCCATAGTGAGTGCAAAATAAAGTTGAAGTCCACTGCTACTACAAAAACCAAAATGCATTACACATTAAAATGTGTATTAATCTGAACACAAATTGATAGTAAAATAATTAGATAGATCTCAGTCCTATATGGCTGACTGCTTAACAAAACTCGTAAATTTGAGCACGTCAATTGATGTTAGACTTTTCATGTGCTTTTAAAACACAATCATCGTCCATCACCTGCTTTCTACAAAATCAATTAAGCAGCATGTAATATAAATGATGATGGACATGGTTAGGCTGATTTGCCATTTGGTGCCATTTTAAGCTCTAATGGGACTGTGGAAGATCTGCGATGATTGGTTTACCTCGAGGACTTTGATACTGAGTTTCTCCACAGTGAAATGCATTATCGATCGCCCTCAGATCAAAACGAAACCCCGCTGTGAACTCGCACTGCTCCTTTGCATAAATGCATCCCATTCCAAAAGCATTAGACATATTAATATAGCTAGTCTTTCATTTGTTGTCTTCCTGGCGACCACTTCTTTTTTTTCACTCTCTCAGAGCTTGTGAATATTAAGACGCATTATGCTAATGATCTTATACCAGCGGAGGTCGACAAAACTCCTCCTCTGAATGTTAACCAGCATGCTTGTTTGCATGTGGCAGGTTATCCAGCAAACCTTTTAAACGGCAGCAAACATGTTTGATGCTCTTTCGGGATGCATGCCTCAAGGCAAACAGGCAAACTCTATATGGCTTCTGTTAAAGGAGCACACATTTTTTTGTTTATGCAGCGGAGGCTGATACAGCAGTCAAAATAAACCAAACGGTGTGGATGCAGCATAATGCAAAAGCATGCTATTGTATATTATAGTATTGTTCAGTTCAGTCAGCCATGATACATTTTTTCAGCATAAAAGCATTAGATAAAGTCTATACAAAGTATCAAAGTCCATTTCAAGGAAAGTCCGTTCATTCAGCGGCCATATTTGCACTAGTGATGTCCAGTTCACAAATGAGTCATTCTTTTGAACTGGTTCTTATTAGTGAACTGGAAAAGCCAATTGACCAAATTGGTCTGAACTGTCTGAAACAGTTCACAACTTGAGTCTGCACAGATCTACACGTTACTCAATCAAAACTCACTTTCGGATGTGCCTGATAGTCACTCCAACTCAAAATGAGCTGATATCCAGGAGAATATGATTTTATGAATGATGCCCATTTTTGCCATCTCAATCAAGCACTCCAAGAGTGCTCGGACTGAACTGAGAACAGTCTTTCGGACATATCTGACATGCTAAGGACTGTCGGCTGAGGTAGTATGTTTCTGGTGTCTTTTGCTGAAAAACAAATAAAAAAGTATTGGAAATATAACAGTGATCTGATGGCAGTAGTTGTTGACTTGAATGAGGGAGTGAAATTAAAGCTTTCTTATGGTTTATCATGGTTTATGTAAAAAGGCGTTTATTTGATTTAAACATCTGCATCATTATTGGGTGCTTTCATCATACAAATTGCGTGACTTCCCATCAATAGTTTACAATGCCACTGGGCAGCAAGTATTTTGGACATGCTAGAACTCCTATCTAGTTGAATGGGGAAATACAATTTACATTGATACACTTAAATCAGCAAGAAAATCTGACATGAACTACTAAAGCTTCTAATGGCTACAGTGATGCGATGAATTTACCAATTGGCTATTTTATTTCGAAGGACATATTCTTCCATATTACGCATTGCACTTTCTCAAACTAGTAATACCAGAGAATCATCTTGGTACATACTGTATAGGCACTGTCCTAAATGGCACCCTAAACACTCGCAGTCTTCCTAAGTTCTTACTTAAGTAAAACCACTTAAAATGACAAATGAGACCCCCTAAGATCTCATGGACTTAACAGACATTTGAGACAGGGCCATGCAGTCTTTGGTAGTATTGATTGAGCTGAATGTGATCCCAACACTGCGCCCCCAAGTGGCGACCCACTTCATGTAAAAATAGCTATGTTTCCATCCACACGTTTTTATCCGCATTAAATGATATCGAATGAAAAATGCCTTATGGAAACAGTAAAATTCGATTGAATTTCATGAATATCGACTCAAATGAAATACGATCGGTCTCATCGGATTTTATCTTGATTGATATACGGCTTATGCGATAAACACGGATGGAAACGTTATTATGGTGCGATCCATTTTGCCTGGTAAAACTTTGTTCACAAATGTTTGCTTGAATGTTGTGCAGTTCGGTAAGAAATGAATGGAAACACCTTAAAATGTCTCAAATCAATTCAATATACCAATTTGATCGCAAAACAGCATGTGACGTCATTACGCACAGGTTTTTATCTGCTTCAAAGCCGTTTGATGGAAACACACTTTCACCAGCTTTATTCGCATGAGGTTTTTTACCGAACCTCAGATAATTCGATTGACAAGTGGATGGAAACATGGCTATAAAGGCACTTTTATTAGACTAGTCATATGAGTCATGCGACTGAAGCTTACTTGATATTTTTAGAAACTACTGCTCATCTTTGCAATTTTTTAAAATTACACATTTTTCAGAGTTAAGAAAGTTATAAGTTAAATTTAATTGCTTAAATGTTCCAACAGTTTTTAGAAGAAACATCCAGAGGTTTAAGCCTTTACAACAAAATAAAATGCCAAGATTTTCTTGAAAAAGTTAATTTTGCATGTGAAGTTGGAAATTTCCATAGCATTAGCTACAGATACTTATTTGCCTAACTACTTTCTTGTAAAGTGAGTTCGGAAATGTTCAACTTTAGACACCTTAACGGACTAACAAGCAACTGTTTACTGGTTAAATATTTCAAGCCACTCCCAATACCAACAAACATACCTTGAAGGGTAAATAAAAAAAATCACTGATTTCAAGAAAAGTAGATGACTTCCTGGCGATGGGCACTTTACTATCTCATGAGGCCACAGGACAGGATTTGTGAATGGCAATGAAGAGACGCAACTGACGCTGGTCGGTCACGTGACAGTGACAACATAAATGTAGCACATCCAAATTTCACATATGTTACCCATTTTCATACTATAGAACATACTTTTTTAATGGTCATGAAATAAGTTTCGATTTTGAATGCAATTTTGAATGCAGCAAGAAACGCAACACTAACTGCTCAGCTCTGAAGTTAGTTTGCTGCCAGCAAATGGGCTGAACAGTTTTAGCCGTTGGACAATAAAATACATCAATCACCAGCTTCTGTACTGAGAACTCTCAAGTCAAGAGTCGGGACTCTTGAGCCCTCTTGTCTAGCTTTCCTGAGCTCTTTCCTGCTTTTGTCCAATTCTACTTTCACTCCAGTCACGTGATGTGCACCGTGGAGCTTAATTCCCATGTTAAGCGCTAATATATAGATTAGTTAGTCTTATTGGACAGTCATTAAATGACTGATGCAGAGAAATATAGAGCCAAGTGATTATCAAACACCTTTGTTTGACAGTGGCTACTTCAGCGCTGCGCTCCCCCTGTTGTTTCAGTGTTTGCCTGGAGCTTTTAAACTAAGAAAGTCTGGATGTCTAGATGATGGATGGCTGTGGGGGGAACTTGTAAAATCTGTGCTAAATAACACTGGCTTTAAATGCACATCAGCGTGCTTGACTAATAAACATTGCGCTCATTGGTTGCAAAGATATTAGCAATAGCGTTGTGCTATTATTCCGCTTTGGCAAGGCGCTAGACCTATACGAGCTACAATTTGCAAGAAGATACAAGATATCAGACCTTTTACAAACATTTCTAGCATCTGCCAGATGGATTTGTGTGCACAGAGCAGAGACGTTTGTTCATTTGAGTCCTCCATCCTAAACAGAATTCTCAATGAAACTCACGTGTTGCAGGTATAAAACAGCAAATAATAAGACATCAGAAGGTTTGTTCCAAATTTGTCAAGAACGATGTACTCTCTAAGTGGTGTGCAAGAACGGACTAGTATTTCATCCAAAGTCTATTTAAGTGCAATCCAATACAATTCAGTTATTTGAGTGAGTCAATTATTGATTTCAATAACACTGTTTATTCATTTCAGAAACCCTTTACAATATTAACCCTTTGATGAGAAAAAAGTTCTTAATCTGCACAAAATTAAATTATACTTTGATACTTTAACATTATTTAAACAAATCTGATTAAAAAGAAGTGATTTTTCTTTTTCTTAATTGTATTTCGCTTTATGCTTTCTCTCTTTTTACACCTTTAGAGCTGCATAGATTGCAACAGTTTCCAGAAACAAAATCACATTTGTCAACTAAACTCGTTGTTACCCTCACAATGAAATATCATATCAAGATCGATCACACATAAAGATTTAATCTTAGCAAATGCCCTTTTATGCCAAAGTGAGGTTGTGAAGATTAAAATGATATATTGGCACATGTTTATTAGGCTCTTTGGTAAGTGCCGTTTCAGAGTGGAAGTCTACAGGGTTTGGGCCGTTGCTTATGCATTATTCATGATGTTGTTCCATTGCATCTCTGCAATACAGCCCAGGTCTCCTTAAAGTTACAACACCTCCATCAGAGGCGCACGTGTCAGAACTGCGACAGCGATAGGCACCAGTGCCATCATTAGCATATTTAAAGCTGTTTTTCAATGGGACAATTAAGGGAATTGTCAAAAGTTGTTGTGTCTATGACATTACAAATGGGCAAGACTGATTGTGGTAGCGATATATGCTATAATTGGATATATTCTTTTTTTGACAGTTGAGTGGAATACGGAGGAGGTTGCAAGATTTGCATTATAACCAGCGGATCTTTGAAGAAAACATGACTATTTCCCATTGGGATCAGCTTTACAGACATGTCCCTGTGTCACAGCACAAGGATTTACAGCTATTATTTACAGACGTTTTACTGTTATTTTTAAAAGTACAATAAAGGAGGTAAAATGCTGGCAGTGGTTTAAGTGCACATAGTCTATATTTTGCTGTCATTAAACTGTTGTTAAAAAAATACAGAATAAACAACTTCATATCGAACAATGAGTTCCCAGCATGCACTGCAGAATGAATAAATTATGTGTTTACTGTTATAGATTTATTTTTATTGTTTGCTAAATTTATGCTGTTTTTGTTGTCACTGTTATTTTTTTTGTTTGGTAATAATCTTTATGCTTGTTCATTATCACCGTTATTTAGGTTTATGTGCATCTACGTCTAAGTTCCCTTGAGTCATAAAAAGCATACAGTGATGACGATTCAAATATTTGGTTGTTAACTGAAAATGTGCTGCATGAGAAATCTGTAGTTGCCTTGACAACAATTAATTGGCTGAATGTGACATTTATTTTTAAATTAGTGAACAATATATTCAAATGGACTATTATGTTGCCTTGATTTTTTAGTTTCCCCCCACAATATATGTATTATTAATACTTATTCAAATAAACTGTTAGGTGTGGATGACAACATGCAAACATTTAAAATGCATCTAAAATATTCAAATCAAATAATGCTTTTCATTTAAGGGCTGATATCACTTTTGGAGCAAAGTTTGTGGGACTATTCATTTTCTCTTGCACGCCAAACGGTTCTGCTTTGAATCATTTTCCTTTATCCTTTAAACTTTATAGTCAAGTTATTAGTAGCCACCAGGTAGCCACACTTGTATAGTTTTTATAGTAGAAGTTAATTTTGTAATATTTATTTAAAACAGTTGTGTTGCTCTAATAGAAGAGTAGCATTCATCTGCGCTCGTGCGCTGTTCATTAAGCCTACTGCCTCCACGTGGATTTTAATTAGTGATTTAATTAGTAAAAAAGTGGATGATGTTGCTTCTGTACGCAGCGCCTAAATGATGCAAATTCAGAAAAGCTCATCAGAAAGTCTGAAATATGTCCTTAAATGCGCATTATTTCTGAAAATATATATAAAAATGCGCTTCTTAGTTGGAAGTAATTTCATAGAAGTGCATTGGAATTTTGAGGAATCACTATCCCGAATACAAGTGGTCTGACTGAGGCTGAGCAATATCATCACAATGCACAATACACTTGTGCAGTTATGCTTACAGTGATCACAAAGTCAACCAGTTGCAAAACTAAACCATAGGCTAAGTATATTAGTTTCATCACTTAGTTCACACTCTTTTGTACGAATAATTTTGCAAAGGCACTGGCCAGCATAACTTTTCCCAAACTACAGCTGTCACTGTCTCATGTTGAGCGATGCCAAACTCACCTCTGTCCGGGACTGAAGTCGTTTGTTCATCTCATAGATTCTGTACTCAGGCTGCACCATGTACGGTGAATGTCTCCGGTAGAACGGTCCGAAAGGGGACGAGTAGAACGGGTCGTGCGGAGGGTTGGACATGTTGATTCCGTGTCGCGTTTACAGCAGCGCCGAAGATTCAGCATCCATACAGCGCGCGTGCAGGATCTCCAAACGCCGCGAGACAGCAGCAGCAGTCACTGGCTGCACGCGGAGCGGGGAGATGAGAGCGCGCGGAGGAGGCGGGAGAGGAGGAGAGCAGAGGAGGAGGGCTGGGCTCTCATTGGGTAGCCGCAGGCTGCACTGGAACATTGTTGAGGGTGAGCCAAGCAAGTCTAACCATCCCACCAAAAAAGCTACTGGCCTTAATGTTAATGTTTGTGTTCGGTAACATTCACATTAGCGTGTCAGTGTTGTGCACAGCCGGGGCTAGATGTCACACGGGGAAGTCTTCAGGACTTTGTCAATAGGTCACCACTAAAATGTTGTTCTCTTACGAGAGTACTCTCGTGTTGCGTAAGCTAGCTTACGCTACGGGGAAAACTCCTTTTCTCGAGAATACTGAAGCCAAAAATTATCCTTTAATTTTTTCATATTTAAAACGCATGCTTGCACAGAGCAGACCTAGAATAGGCAGCTCGTGCGCCTATTGGCTGCTCTGCGGCAAGATGCTGCAACCTATCGGTGGACTGGGAGTGACGTCAGCACCAATAGCAGCGCGGGTGCCCGAGTGCGTCACGTCCCGCCAGAATAGGCGTGGCTTACCTCTATATCAGCCCGGTCCAGATAGGGTGTTCTTTGATTTTTCTCCACTTCAGCGAAGTATTCACATCGCTGACTCTCCAGAGAAGCCGCGCCGTCGAAACAAGCACCTCAGCGGGACGAGCCCTCTGCACTGCAGTTGGAAGCCGCCTTCGCCGCTTCATCGCCGTACCTGCTGCGCTATCCGGCGCCCATATCCTTTTCATATCATATATCCTTTGCATATCCTTCTCTAGTATTCTAAAAGAGCAAGAGGCGTTGTTTCAAATGCCTCGAGTTTCCAAATGCGGCTCGTGTCGAGCCCCTCTCAGCGACAATGCGCGAGTCTCGCCGCGGCCGGACCGCCATTGAAAGCAGCACGCATCGCTCTCACAGCTCCCTCGACGGAGGCGGCTGGAGTAGTGTATTTCGCAGCCAACGAGCCCGTTACGTTACCCGCTCGCCTGCACACAAAAGCCGTTTTCACGGCTACCCAAAAAAAAAAAAAAAAAAAAAAAAAAAAGTGCGCTTCCCGCCTGGGACGAAACCGCGCGTAGCTTCCTTTACGTTACAAGGAAGCTACCGTGCCCCCGCATCAATAGACTGCTGTTCTAACCGCGCGTAGCTTCCTTTACGTTACAAGGAAGCTAGCGCGCCCCCGCAGAAGCAGTCACTCTGCCCCTTGTGGGACCGCGCAGTGATAAGCGCCGTTCCCAAGGGCTGCCGGAGCCTGTAGCCACAGCGACGCGCTCGCCGGAAAGCCTCCCTCGAGCCTCGCTTTTTCACCTTCCGCGCCTCCCTTCACCGACGCGCAGCTGCCGCTCACGAGCCTCACTGCCGTCGCGTCTGAGGTTGAGGGACACGCATCAATGGACTGCTGTTCTAACCGCGGCTAGCTTCCTTTACGTTACAAGGGAGCTACCGTGGCTGCTCGCGCTACTCAAGCTTATGTTGTTTCCCCCGTGGCTCAGTGGCTAAACTCTAAGCTTTCGCGCCAGAGACCCGTGTTCGATCCCGGCTCTCGCAGTAGAAAAAATTTATGCAGCTCTCCTCTCTGAGCTCGCGACCAGCTTTCTTACGTACAGGAAGCGAGCGCGCGAACCGAGACGTCACCGTCGAAAGAAAGTGCGGTTTTTTGTCCCGCCGAGGCCTGACAAACTCCCTCTTCTTCTCAAACATTTTCCAGCTCCTCCTAGTACGAGCGGCCGGTAATGTCTATACTGCAGTAGTGTGCCTGTTATACACGCACGCCTGTAAACAGTGCCGACACACACGAAAACTGTGATGACGCTCTCTCTCTCTCTTATCTGCTCGCGGCAACTAAAGCTTACGTTGTTTTCCCCGTGGCTCAGTGGTTAAACCCTAAGCTTTCGCGCCGGAGACCCGTGTTCGATCCCGGCTCCCGCAGCAGATAACATTTATGCAGATCCGGCTCACGCCGATGGTGTTTTAGTGTAGAAAGGTGCCCACATCTCAGTGTTCACCCCTACACGCAAGCACGCTCGTGTTATTCACAGAGCCCACTCCCTTAAAGCGGGCAACCGCTCGAGTGTTGAACGTAGGAAATGTGTCCGCGAGTTCGCGTCCACACCTATTTTTCTGCCCGCTCTATCACTAAAGACTCACGGCTGGACCACAGTCAAAGTTTATTTCCCTGTCAGTCCCCTTCAAAAAGGCTACTGCAGTGGTCCATTTAGCAGCCAACGAGCCGGTTCATTTACCCTCTCGCCTGCACACATACGCCGTTTTCACGGCGACCCAGAGAAATCTCAAAGGAGTATACTGTCTGGTTATCCGGCTCACGCCGTTGGTGTTTAAGTGTAGTGCAAGTGCCCACGCCCCAGTGTTCACCCCTACACACAAGCACATCAAATCTCGTGTCACTCACAGAGCACACTCTCATAAAGCGCAGAGAAGCCGCTCGAGTGTGGAATATAAGAAATGTGTCCACAGGTCCGTGCCCACTATCTGGCCGCTCTGTTACACGTTCAATAAAACAGGTTATGAATGTAAGTCTCGTGCCCGCCGGAGAGCGTTCACGCTTACTAACACACACCTCCCCCCGGGCGCCGCCCGCGTGTTAAAACGAAACACAGGGCATTGATATGACGCTCCCTATCCGTTATGATCGGGGCGTCACATACACTTGCAAGTCTCGTGCCCGCGCACACGCGCTCACGCTTACAGAAAGCTTTTCCGCCCAAAGCGCTGCTCGCGCGTCAAAAAGTGAGAATAAAATGCTCCCCATCCCTTATGATTGGGACTCCTCACATAAATCAGCCGGTCTCGGCTTTCAGTGAGCAGCCATTGCCCAGAACCGAGAGCGCGCGCGCCGCGCTTTCGGCTCCGGTTCAGTTTCACAAGCCCGCAAACGGCGGCGATCTGAACCCGGAGGCCATTCGCCCCCTAGCGGCTCACATAGCTGCGTGGGAAATTATCCCAGGGATTTCAGAATGGGTTCTCAGCACAATAAAGCAGGGCTATACACTTCAATTCATTCGCCCTCCCCCGCGCTTTCGAGCCCGGTCCGCGACGATAGTGAATGCGGAAGTAGCACACCTACTTCACGCAGAAATAGCAATACTGCTGTGCAAAGGGGCTATAGAAAAAGTACCGCCTTCTCTTAGCGAGTCAGGCTTTTACAGCCGATATTTTCTTGTACCCAAGAAGAACGGAGCTTTCAGGCCCATCCTAGATCTGAGACATTTGAACAAGGTGCTTGCAAAAGACCGTCCAAATGCTTACAACCAGGAAAATCCTCGCGCACGTTTGCCCGAGGGACTGGTTTATTTCTCTAGATCTGGAGGATGCCTATTTTCTGTTTCAGATATCACCCCGTCACAGGCAATTTTTGAGATTCGCCTTCGACGGTCAGGTATATCGATACACCGTCCTGTCGCTCGGCCTGTCTCTAGCACCCCATACATTTACGAAGTGCATGGACGCAGCGCTCGCCCCCCTGAGAACTCGGGGGCTGCGAATAATGAACTATCTGGACGACTGGCTGATATTGGCTGTGTTCGCCACCTAGCCGCGTTTTTCCAGAAGGGCAGCTTTCTCCCTTTGAAAACGTTTCAACGGATGCTGGGCTGTATGGCATCAGCTGCAGCGGTGCTCCAGCTGGGCCTATTGCGCATGCGCCCGCTCCATCACTGGTTGAATGCTTGCGCGTCTCGCCGAGCCTGGGTTTCTGGCGGCCAGAAAATCAGAGTGACTCAGACCTGCATAGCGGCTCTGCAGCCCTGGTTAGTAGCCGACTGGTACCAGCAGGGAGTGACGATGGGAACCATCTCTTATTGGAAAGTAGTTTCGACAGATGTGTCCAACTCGAGTTGGGGCGCGCTGTTCGAAGGCAGACCGGCTTTTGGCCAGTGGTCAGACCAAGAGAAGTGTTTTCACATAAACTGTCTTGAGATGATAGCGGTCGAAAACGCGCTGAAGCGCTTCCTCCCGTTCATACAGGACCAACACGTTCTCGTTCGCTCGGACAACATGTCTGTGGTTTCCTATGTAAACCGTCAGGGTGGTGTCAGATCCAGGAACCCCTGCAATCTGACGGAACGCATCCTTGTTTGGTCCCAGATGCACCTGTGCTCGCTGAGGGCGGCGCATGTGCCTGGCCATTCGAATGACGGTCCAGACAAACTGTCCAGGGACAACGTTCCCCTGGGGGAATGGTCCCTGCACCCCCAAACGGTCCAGAAACTGTGGCGCCTATTCGGCAGAGCGGAAGTCGGCCTATTTGCGTCAAAAGACAATGCTCATTGCCCGAAGTTCTTTTTGAAGAACCAGGACACCCTGGCCCAGGTCTGGCCCAGCCTCCCTCTGTATGCTTTCCCTCCGGTCTCTCTGTTACCACAGGTAATCAAGAGAGTCAGGGAAACGCGCCACTCGGTGCTCCTCATAGCTCCGCACTGAGAGAATCAGAATTGGTTTCCGGAACTAGCACGGCTGTCACATGCAGCTACGTGGCCTATTCCGGTGAGGGCAGATCTCCTCTCTCAGGCTCGCGGCTAGATCTGGCATCCCCATCCAGAGCGCTGGTCTCTGCACGCATGATTGATCAACGGGTACTCGTTACCCTGCCAGAAAGAGTGATGAGCACGATCACGCAGTCTAGAGCTCCTTCCACGGGACGGCTCTACGCGTCTAAATGGTCAGTGTTCTCCAAGTGGTGCACCGACAGAGATCTGGATGCACGGTCGTGTGAGGTTGCGCATTTGCTCACTTTCCTACCAGAGCTGATGGATAAGGGGAGGTCCCCATCCACGCTCAAAGTTTATGTGGTGGCCGTGGCGGCGTTCGCAGAATCGACGCACGGTCAGTCACCGGGAAGACATGAGCTGGTCATCCGCTTCCTTAGGGGAGCTAGAAGGATGAATCCGCCGCGCCCCCGTCGGTTCGTATGCGGCCTCTGCAGTGCTTCGGTTGGGTCTGCTGCGCATGCACCCCCTCCAGCGCTGGCTGAAAACACGAGTCCCGCGACGAGCTCTCTGTGAGAGCGTCATGTTTGGAATTTGGGCCTAATGATTCTAAAGTTACGCTCAAACCAATACACGGTTATGTCCCCAAAGTGCTCTCTACTCCGTTCAGAGCGCAAGTCATTTCCCTGCCGGCCCTTCCGGGAACCGACAGTGACAGCGATGTAAACTTCCTTTGCCCGGTCAGGGCTTTAAGAGTTTACGTTCAACAAACCGCTGCCTTCAGGCAGTCAGAACAGCTGTTCGTTTCGTTTGGTGGCCGCACGAAGGGGCTAGCTACCTCGAAACAGAGCATTTCCAGATGGATAGTTGATGCTATCGCCTTGGCTTACAAGTCTAAAGGCCTTCAATGCCCTTTAGGTGTTCGAGCCCATTCCACTAGAAGTATGGCCTCATCATGGGCTTGGACTAGTGGTGTTTCACTCCATGATATTTGTAGAGCGGCAGGCTGGGCCTCTCTGTCTACATTTATAAGGTTTTATAACCTGGAGGTCCCTGCTTTGCAGGCCAAAGTGTTATCTGTATGAGATTGTCATACACGCTACTGTTATACTGTGTTATGCACTCCCTTATACATATGAGGCGTCACCATATGGTCAATATGTGTTAGGGCTCACTTTGTGTCGGCCCACATATCTTCACTATTACGTGTTCCCCGGGCACTGGCCCTTGGACTTAATGTGAATGGTCTCAGCATACACGGCGCTTTAAACTGGGTTCCCGTAGCGTAAGCTAGCTTACGCAACACGAGAGTACTCTCGTAAGAGAACGACACTCGGTTACTAACGTAACCTCGGTTCTCTCTAGAAGAGGGAACGAGTGTTGCGTAACCCGGCCGTGTTAATGCTGCGTTCTTTTTTCGCTTCAGTGTGAAAAACCAAAGAACACCCTATCTGGACCGGGCTGATATAGAGGTAAGCCACGCCTATTCTGGCGGGACGTGACGCACTCGGGCACCCGCGCTGCTATTGGTGCTGACGTCACTCCCAGTCCACCGATAGGTTGCAGCATCTTGCCGCAGAGCAGCCAATAGGCGCACGAGCTGCCTATTCTAGGTCTGCTCTGTGCAAGCATGCGTTTTAAATATGAAAAAATTAAAGGATAATTTTTGGCTTCAGTATTCTCGAGAAAAGGAGTTTTCCCCGTAGCGTAAGCTAGCTTACGCAACACTCGTTCCCTCTTCTAGAGAGAACCGAGGTTACGTTAGTAACCGAGTGTCGTTTTCGATCGTGACTAGTGTTGGTTTCCAACATTTAGTTCATAACTATATGAAGTAGTAGGCTACATGTTCATTTGTGAATTATAGGCCTATCCTTCAGATTAACTTTCCATTTTTTTTTTACTGTGGTAAACTTGCAATAGGCCTACATACATTGAAGTCAACACGGAAGTTGCGATAGTATTTTCTTCCCTATATTGTGACGTATTTCCGAGAGAAACGGCTTGTCGAGCAAGACAAAATGTTGGTCAATCACTGATCTGTAATGGTTATAGGCCTAGATCAGTGAGGTCAATGTTTGATTGTGTCCATCGGAAATGTAATGGATTGTTGGATCTGTCGTTTGCTATTGCTGTGATGTCATGTGAGTGACAGGTTGTCCCGCCCATGCGCCAGTAAACACGTCATCAGAGAAGATAAGTGGCTGTAAGAAAGCGGGGAAATGAATGATTACAAAGACGCATATAATTTAATATAAAAAGAATTATGTGCATGGATAAATCATAGGCATAAAAATAAGAATAGTCCATTTTGATTGACTTTAAGGCCGCGTATTGTCAAGTTTAAACTTTTTCTTAGGACAACAAATCTCAGGTGGGGGTAGGATGTCACATTTAATTCTGTTCAAGCATATGGCAGGTTCCCAGTGTGACAACTACCCCACGAACATGAACTGCATCTTTCTTTAAGGTGAAAATATTCAATAACTTTAGACCATGACAGGGCCACAACGTAATGGGGCTCTAAGCAAACATGCAAAATTTAAAAACCCGGGGGTAAAATGTAACCGTAATGAATTATCCTGTTTGAATTCAATTGTAACATAATGGTATCTTAAATTGCTATGCCTAGTTGATGAATTACACATACTATGGAGAATTTCTTTAAATATATTTAATGATTTAACTCAACCATTCAACATATTGTAAAATAATGACAGGTGTGTTTTATGTGGTCAAAAAAAATATGATAAAATCATGAACCTCACATAACATCAATCTGGATTGAAGAGGATATAGAGAGTATACAATTAAATTACTTCAGTAAAGAGTTGTAGTGTTTAAAGGACAGAATATGATAATGCTTGTGTACATTTTTAATCATCTGGAATAAGACTGACAAATGCACTGTAAATACTACTAACAAAACTATTAATCCCACATTGTAAGGCTTATAGGTTGCATCCATGCGATTTTGCCCTTCTGTTACTGTATGGTAAAGTATCCTAATACCTTATAGCTCCAAAAATAACCTCTATAATTTAAAACTAAAATAATATAGCAATTTTATTTTATAAGCACCTCCATATATCAGAATAACGGCCACACCTGAGGCTTCTCTGGTGTATCTGCATCAGATAGAAACTGCACTAAATGGGCTTTGAAACTTTACAGTATGTTGCTGGAGTTATTCAGAATTGGAAAATTATTCAATGTCTATTTATTTTTATGCTAATTTATTCTAATGCTGATGTTGATACATACATTTCCATGTTTGAAGCCTTTTCAAGTCGAGCCCAAAAATGCTCTTCGAAATCCATTTTCTCAATTTATGCTTATTAGCCATTATAAGAATTATTCTTATATTGTGTGTTCTGTGGAAGTATTTGAGGCTCAACCATATTAGACAAATGAAAGTTCAACTCCAAACACTCCAGGCACAGAGATAGGTAATTATGAAAGTTGGGGTAAAAATCTATTAATAAAACTCTTAATTAAAAATTACATTATTTAATATCTCAAAAACTTTAAAATTTTTAGAAGAAATGGTTGTTTGCCCAAAGCACATTTCTGCAGAGTGTGACCAAAGGCTATGCAGCTCCAACAAAATAAAAAATAAATAAAAAAAAACTTGTCTTTTTTTTTAATTTGCCATCTACTTTTAATTTTAGGAGAGAGCATCTGGAATTGGAGTGTTTTTTTATTTTTATTAATTAGAAGTAGAGCCTGAGCGTGGAGTTAGTGGTGTTGAGGGAGATACATGTGGTAAGGTGAAAGAGGAAGAGCACTTCTGGGGGAAATCGAAATGGGTCAGGACACATATAGACAATCCTTCGCCAGGCTCCCCACTGTTACTATGGTAACATACCATGGTGCGTGGCGGATGCCGCCTTTTCGGCAGGTTTGAACCCAAACACACACACACACACACACACACACACACACACACACACACACACACACACACACACACACACACACACACACACACACACACACACACACACACACACACACACACACACACACACACACACACACACACACACACACACACACACACACACACACACACACAAACATTGCTTTACCTGCAGAAATCTCCTAGCTACAGTAGATTTATTGTTTTGAAAATGTATATTTATACCATTACAGGTTTTTTATGTAATCTGGGCATAGATAGAATAGACATCCTAAAATCATGGCCTGGGCCCTAAAGATACATTTTATATGTTTTTTTGTTTTGTTTTGTTTTTCGTGCTTAATGATCATAGTCTTGCAAAATAGTATGTTACAATTTGTAGCTTAATTGTATTTATCAATCTTGCATCCATTCTGCTTTATTTTCCAATGCAGATTATGTTAAACAACATCATCATCAAGTCTCAAGAACAATTTATGAAAAAGCATCTCAGTCCATCAACACAAACAGACTTAGTGAATTTAATAATGAATAATAGTGTGATCTTGTTCATGAGTAATACTTTACAAAGATCTTCACTGCAGGACACAGAGGTAGATGCAATGTGATTTTGACCTAGTACACACACACACACACACACACACACACACACACACACACACACACACACACACACACACACACACACACACACACACACACCACACACACACACACACACACACACACACACACACACTAATGTTTTCTGAATATGGATGAAATGTACCCCTGTGCTCGAGGAAGAACTGCTAGTTTTGCTGGAGAATCTCATTAGCATCGTAATAGCTTGCAGCCTTATTTGCATATTGCCAAGAGTGTTTTTTTCCCTTTGGATAAAGGAGAGAAAGAGAGAGAGAGTTGGTAAAAAAAAAAGCTAAAACTTTGAAGCTCCATATTTTATTTCATTATTGAAGTTAAATAAATTCTAATTGAAAGACGCCTTTCAATTATGTTTCCCTGCTTGTATTAGATACAAATAGTTGACTTGTTAAGCATTTGCAGAGAAAACATCCATTACGGCTGAGATAAACACTATTAAGTTTTTTCTCATTATGAAAAAAAAATCACAAAATAAACAAAAACATCATAGTTTGTCTCTCAATTAATCTGAAACTGAAATTTAGGCATTAAGGAACCCAAACACATTTGTGAAGGACTGCAGACATTATCTCAGAATGTATGTACAGTTGAAGTGCATTTTCTTGCAGTTCAACTGTAGGCATGAGAAATCTCTTCTGCATACTTTATTACAGTTGACCTTTCCATGTGGTATTTCATTTCAGTGGCGTATGACATGTTTGTAATGTGAAAGCAATATTTGCTTAAATATGGTGGCTCAGCTGGTGGTCACCAAACGGCGGTATCTCTGTCTCACACAAACTCATTTTCCTTGATGGTGACATTCTAAAGCCAAACCCAGAAATCTGGAAACCTTTTAAATTTCCTACTGTAATAAAAAAACAGGGAACAAAAAAAAAAAAAAATCTAATTTCACAGTTTAACATGCTTGGCTTGTCTGACTTGTGTCACTTGAGCATGCAAAACCTAACTGTTGACTTTCCCCGAGTGATTTATGGGAAACAATTATCTTGACTTAGTTTAGTTGCAAGCTGCATAGAATAATTTATTTGTGTATTTTTGCACCATATCTTGTGCCTGAGTAGCGAACATAAAAGAAAATTAAGCAAGGCTGTACTTAAAGAATCAAGGTAATTATTCTTACTAAACCACAAGAGTAAACTAAACTGATTGGTTTTTATACTGAGTGCTTCCCATAGAGTAAATATCCCTATATTAGAGTAGTATATTGACAAAATATATTAGACATATTATACATTTAAAATCTGTTTGAATGATTTTAATGCGCGACGTGAAAGCAAAGAACCATCGACAACTAAATTATATATGATTTATTTATTTTTTAATATATTTTAAAATGTAATTTATTCCTGTAATGCAAAGCTAAATTTTCAGCAGCCATTACTCAAGTCTTCAGTGTCACATGATCCTTCAGAAATCAAGAAACATTTCTTATTATTATCACGGTTGTGGTGCTTAATATTCTTTTTGGAAACTGTGATATACATTTTTTTATAAATAGAATAAATATTCTTCAAAAGTGAATATTTGAAATTATGTGAGATTATACATATCTTCACTGCCACGTTAGATCAACTTAAAGCATAATTCCGGTATTTAGCACTTTGAGTCTTTTTTCTAGTGTGTTTTAGATGAACTAGAGTGGTGGACTTATAAATTTTGACGATGGGTCCTGTCTCGACTTTTTGACAATTTTAGAATCGCCTCTGAGCACTTCAGAGTGGCTGTCTACGAGGATACTGAAACATGTCCTTAAAACAACCCTTAACGTTAGTTTTCAAAACTGTGCAACTCACCGAGTGGTTAGTGGTGTTCGTTGATGATTAAAAACAAATATATCGGCGCAATGTATGCTTTCAATCCGTGTTATTTACTATAGTAGAACTATATTTTCAGATACCTCACAACTGCGTATAAACTTCCGCTGGATATTTGAGTCTGAAGTGTTAGCACACTCCCGACCACTTGATGGCGACAACCACTTTGCCGCAGTTGCTCTGCTCCATAGACAGTAAAAGCTCTGCTCACGCTAGCCTTCTGAGAGACGGGGATCCGAGCGAAAAGACTACAACCAAATGTAAACAGACCCTTTCGGTATCCAGGAGTGCAGTAATATCAGTCCTTCAACAGACATCAATGGAATTTAAAAAAAATGGCAAATAAAACACGACAGAAACTGTATTTCACTACGCTTCTTGTTTTGGAACATCAACGAACACAACTAACCACTCTGTGAGTTGCACAGTTTTGAAAACTAACGTTAAAGGTGCTCTGTGTAACAATTAGCGGCCTCTAGCGGTGATGTTTCAGATTGCAACAAGAGCGCTCGTGCTCGTGTGCGTGGGTGTGTGCGATCTCAAGAGCGAGCATTCACTACCGGCCACGCAGAGACTTTCAACGCAACAGCGAAAGCGTCACACACAGGGTTGCCAGGTCTGCACAACAAAACCAGCCCAATTGCTCATCAAAACTAACCCAATCACGGCCAAAAATAGTCAAATAGCGTTCCCGGGTGTTTCCCCGATAACAATCATGTTCCAGTGGGTAAAACAATCGCGTCAACCCGTGCACTACACAAACAACCCGCGGAAACAGTGCAGGCATACGGACCTGGCAACACTGACATGCTGGAAACTCATGTAACCTCGCACTGCAACGTTACAATAATAGGCTACTTTTATCAGCTTGACGTTGAACTAAGGCTCCATGCTCGTACCATGATAACGTTACATTGACTGCATTTAGCCGACATAGCATAAGGCATTTCACTAACTATTCGTGTATCTTTCACAATCAGCAATGTCAACACAGGTGAATGTATAATATGATAACGAAAACGGTGAACTAGACTGAACAATGTCAGTGTAACAGTAAGACAGTAGGAAGTAGCATGACTGTACTGAACGTGTCTGGAAATGTTTATTATATACAATATGATAGTAGTGGGATGAGTAACGGTAGACAGTAGATCTAGTACATAAAATAAGTTACACCTAGCTACTTTTTGTTACCCTGGAACAGTCTTTTGTATTCATTTCATGTCTCATGTAGTTTACCTTGCTATTTCATTAGAGTTTACTAATGATTCAAAAGCTCTGCCGATGTTGATCCGTGTTTTCGTCCTGAGTCGATCAGATTCACGTTTGGCCTGACGAGCTTCAGCAGATAAAACTTTTTTTTGTTTTTTATATATTTGTGGAGTCTGTGTTGTGCTGGAGGCAGGTCGTTTTGGGGTGTTATCAGACTCCATGTCGTTAGCTGAAGTGCCGTCGGTCGCATAGACTGTATAAGGAGAGAGGCTCGGGAGCGCGCATGCACGTCACATCCGTTGGATTTCGCGGTAAATCCGACCCGGAGCCTTCACATATAAATATAAATATTGGCCTTCAGAGGTAATAGCAAAACTCGACAAGTGGATCATTGTAATGTGTGATTACAACCCCTTCACACACAGGCAATAAAAAAAAGGATTCATTTTAGTAGAAAAGTTCCACATAGCACCTTTAAGGGTTGTTTTAAGGACATGTTTCAGTATGCTCGTAGACAGCCACTCTGAAGCGCTCAGAGGCTATCCTAAAATAGTCAAAAAGTTGAGTCAGGACCCATCGTCAAAATTTCTAAGTCCACCACTCTAGTTCATCCAAAACAAACTAGAAAATAGACTCAAAGTGTTAAATACCGGAATTATCCTTTAATGCAGAATAAGACTTTCTTAAAACAAAATCTTACTGACCTATATATATACACATATTTATTAATACATTATAATTATATATAGGCTACACATATAAGATAATTGCTACACATTTGGCATATATATTTGTATAAATCTTTCTGTTACTATTATTCCATCATTGTACCACTACACCACTGAACTACACCAACAACTGGCACTGTATCGATTTAGCATTGAAGCCTTCTGTCTTTCTCTCTTCAGCACTCACTGTTTTTCCCTCTCGACATTTTCACTCATTCGCTCTCACCCTCTGCCCAGTCTTGAAGTCTACATAGATCTTCACCAACATCGAACATCTGTTTACAATTTCAGTCATGGGGTTGAGGCCCTGCACGAACACTTACATATCAACTGACAGAACAGTCTCATGGTGATCTGTATCGAAATTGATAAATGACTTTGTCCCAGTGTCCTGTGATTTGATTTCATCATTTCGCACAGGGAAACACCCAATTTTATTGATGGAGAAAATGGTAGAGGGAGGGAGAAAGAATGTCAAATACAGTACACACATCTATAAAACCAGCAACACACACCGATTCCCTCCCCCATCTCGACTTCCTCTCCTCAAGCTTGCTTCCCATCCCCCTGCAGGTCAGTTAATAAGAGAGGAAGCCTGCCTGAACCTCACAGTCTGACTGAATCACACACACACAACCACACACACACACACACACACACACACACACACACACACACACACACACACACCACACACACACACACACACACACACACACACACACACACACACACACACACACACACACACACACACACGCACACAAAATAAGCATGTGAACCATGGGCCATCTTTTAACACCCACTGACATGCACATATGTTGACTGTTCATCCACATATCTATTTTTAAAGAGTATGCATTCAAATTAATTGTGAGTATACATGCTGTGATTTTTGTGTGTATTTGTCTCTCTAGGGCACACACAGTCCAGTCTCAAGGGAATAGTCTCAGGCTGAACGTTGCAGGAATGAGGGAGTGGAATTTTACCCACACTCAACCTCAGCATGAGACCCGAACACACACACACACACACACACACACACACACACACACACACACACACACACACACACACCACACACACACACACACACACACACACACACACACACACACACACACACACGTACACACGTACACACGCACAAGCGCACCTTCTCTCTCAGCCTATCTGTCTTGTTCTCCATAGTTGCTTCATGATTATTCCTTCTATTCCACACAACAGAAAATGACTAACATGTGTTGACAAATGTTTCCACCTCTCTGTGGATTCAGAAGCAGTCCTAATGACTAGCATCTTACTCACATCTGATGTTTTGATGTTTCACCTGACTAGAAGAAGTAATGCATCTGATTGAAGTTACACTGTGTATACCTTCGGCTGATGTACACCAGACGTGACTGTGATGATTGAGCTGAGAACGAAACCTTTTAAGTGTAAATGAGACAAGCAACAGATAAATTATGCCAATGTGTTCTCTGCTATCTTTAAAAAACAAAAATAGTTACACTGTTGGTAGAAATGCATTTGTCTCTTTTTGTTGTGACCACACTCATGTGGAGAGCGAAAATACATAGTTTTCACAGTGGTGAAATGTCTTAAAGGGTTAGTTCACCCAGAAATGGAAATTCTGACATCATTTACTAACCCTTGTGTCGTTCCAAACCCGTAAGTCTTTAATTAATCTTCAGGACACAAATTAATATATTTCTTGGAGATTTCCCTTCATTGAAAATTCTGACGCTTCAAAATGCTCATAAAGAGATCGTAAAATAAATCCCTATTGAGTGCTGTAATCCAAGTCTTCTGAAAAAAAATACATGATTGCTTTATGATAAACAAATTTAATTTAGGCTTTTATTCACATATAAACATTTATCAGCAAACATAAACAGAAGCTCAACCTTACATGTTTAGGTCAGTAATTGATGACAAAATGTTCATTTTTGTGTGTACTATTCCTTTAATTAGCATTATAAAATGGATAGTTATAGGCAACCTGCTACATGTGGTAACTAATGAGGTATCTAAATTAACTGCTGTTAATTAAGTAATAAATAAAATAATATGACTGAATCTATCTGACTAGATTACACCAATGAAAGTAATTTTTGTCTAGAAAAAGTATAGATTCTTTGCATGTTCCCAGCTAAGAGGAAATGTTCTCAGAGCATTCTGGCAGGGTTCTCTCAAAGTTATGAACAAATATTCTTCCAGTAACATTCAGTAACCTTTCCATGACTTAAACGTTTCTTATAAACATATTTTTGTCAGCCGGGTTACCTTTTAAATTGTAAAGGCACCCCTTGGTGAAATCACTCTAATGCACAGCTTTATTTATGCATACTGTGCATAAAATGCAACAGATGCGTACACACAAGCACACACACAGACAGCATGACTGTAGGAACATCAGCAGGCATTCAGACTGAGAGAGAAAGGCAAAAACCTACACTCTAAAAAATGCTGGGTTGTTTTAACCCAACTTTGGGTCAAATATGGACAAACCCAAATGTTGGGTTAAAAATCTAATTTAAAAATGTAACCCAACGGTTAGGTTTGTCCATATTTGACCCAAAGTTGGGTTGAAACAACCCAGCATTTTTTAGAGTGTATATCGACAGATTACTCGCGCACACACAACTGGAGATTACCCCGACAGCCCAGATGAGATTATCGCAGATTCTAAACTCATGTTGTTGAAGATAGCAGTCCGAACCTTCTGACTGCACACAGAACTGGACCTGATCTGGACTGTAATGACTGTAATGGACTGCAAATGTTCTGGATGCACCTTTAATAATGTTTCTTTAATGCATTAAGTACTTTGGAAGTTCATCTATGTTATAACTATGGTCCAAAAAGGATTTGGACAACCACAAATGCATGAATTTCATTGCATTAGATAATAAAATATCAAACTGAGTGGATTCTGCAAACAAATGATGCCAGTTCTTTTCAGTCACTTTTATAAGCCATTTTTACAATGAGTTAAATGGTCTCACGGTGGCTTTGAATGACTGTATCAAGTAATTTCCCTCAAGTTCATGCCCTATACACTGAAAAAAGTGGTAACCCGCAATTATTAATAGCAATAAGTATAGCATGCCACTTGAAATGACAAGGTCATGGGTTAGATTAATACATTAACTAATAAAATGTACAGTACTTTGAATGCAATATAAGTTGCTTTGGATGCACGTCTGATAAATGTAAAATGTAATTGATCCCATAAAAACTATATTTCTTAGCGTATCATAATTTATCAGGTTGATTTAGTCTGATTAAATTAAAACTCAAGAATAAAACCAATTAGATGTTCACACATGAAGCACATTATTGAAGTTACCAGAAAAAAATTAACTTATTTCACAGTGTAGCACAGATGTTCATCACATTAGCTATCAACAGAAAGTGTCACAATACTTATCCATTCGTTTTGAACAACAAATCTATTGTTTTATCATTCAAAATTGAGCAAAAACAAAAAAGTGTGTGTGTGTGTTTTCTTTCTAATAAATGACACTTGTATGTGTAGAACAGGGGAGGTGTGACCATTCACATTATATGCACATAAAGTCATTTCAGCATCTGAGCACCAAACCGGTTTCTATCTGTGTTGTCTAAGAAGGGCTCCTTTGCTGCCCCCCCCCCCCCTTCTTTTTTGGATTTAAGCCTTCAAAAATTCCTTTGGGGATTTTCTGTGCTTTTCTGTGCAGTCACAGTAACACTGACCCCTCTCTGCCTCTAGCTCTCTCTCTCTCTTTCTCCCTCTCTCTATCCATACAGCTTTTTTCGCCTGCTGTATCTCCTTTTCCAGAATTCTAATCTCTCACCCAATTCTCGTTTGTTTTCCTCCCGTCACATATATCTAAATGTTTTTCATTAGTGCCAAGTATGAGCGTGGTGGTCATTTCTCTCTATTGCTGTGCCACAGTGACCAGCCCTGATGCGGGTTTGGTACTGAGACTACAGACCGCATGACAGGGGTCATTTGAGGGCCATGTTCCACACTCTAGGGGGCAAAAGCCAGCTTGTTAAACTGGCGCCCGGCCAATCACAGCTTCCGAATCACTCATTTCTCCAAGTCGGAGCTCAGAATGAACCACATCATTATATAACAACATATTTAACTAAGAGTTTTGCAATCGCTTAAAACATGACACAAAGTTATTTTATTGTGTGTTAGAATTCATTCAATTAGACAAGGCAGTCACTGGAGGGCCATTTTAAAATTTTGCATATGACACACATTTGTCATCATTAAAAGAAAGGAAAAACAATGTAGGAAAGCAAATGGTGCATCATCATCAGCTCTACTTCTTTCTTTTGTTTTCTCATCCTTTTGAGTCTGGCTGCGGTCCAATGGCAACACAGATGTCTTCCAAAGATGAAAAGAGCACAAATAAGAAGAAATGAAAAAAAGAATAATAATACTGTGAGGAATAAAAAAAATAAAAATCAAGGAGACAAACATATACGATGGGGAAAAAAAGTGTGTGAGAGAGCAAGAAACAGATTAGCAACGGGCACTTTTTTCGTTTTTTTTACTGCAAAAATTTCTCAGGTTACGATTGTAACCATGGTACCCTAAGAAGGGGAACAAGACACTGCGTCTGGATCGGCACTATGGGGAATGCCATCAGTGTGACCAGTGTTTGAATCACTTGTATACACATGACAATTTCATTAGCCGACGACAGTCAATGACGTCACTACCAATGATTTTTAGAAGGCGCCTGCAATCCGGTTGTTAAGTCGTGACGTAACCACTCTCCGATAATACTGTTTCCAGGTCCAAAGGCCGGGTCCTCTCTACCTATTTACCGCGTTCGCCCGAATTTTAACGTGTTCCGTGTGGTTTAAATAGATCGGAGTTAAAAAAAACAAGTGACATTCAACTGTCATTCTACCGCTTTCCCTGTGACGAGAAAGATAAGAAAAATGGCGGCAGTTGATTAGGTAAGTTACAAATCTTAAACGAATGAAGAAACTTTGGCGCCAGTGGGTGCTATCCCTTAATCCCTAGTAACACCCACTGGCACTGAAGCGAAAAAAGCCCTTTAAATAAAGGGTTTATGTAGTCTAGGATCTGGAGTGGACGAGCGGAGCACTTGGGCCCAGAAGAGGCTAAACGTCACGCGTGACGTCAGACTTAACAAGCGAATAGATGTCATCAACTTCTTTGTCTGAAAGAACCGTGCAGTCGGGCTCGAGGCATGGCAGCGAGATGCAGTGTCTCGTACCCTTCTCAGGAAACTGTAGTAACAGTCGTAACCTGAGCCGTTCCCTTTCGAAGTGCAACTCAACATTGCGTCTGGATCAATGGTATGGGGAAAAAATATCCACTCCGCTATGCAGAGGGAATGCCTGCCTCATTAGCTGTGCCTATGCACAACCACAATGACCACAACATTTGACTTGTTTAGCCGGGAGTCAGAAGCCTCAATAATACAGGGCTCATCCTAAGACTCTGTGATGGATTTTTTAATTAATCATAACTAACATTTATTTTTCTTGCAGGAACAACAATTATATGTTTTTGAATGATGTATGTATCCCCTTTGTCGAAAACTTGTTACTTTGGTTGTGTGAGTGTAAAAATAACAAATATGGAAAATGAAACTAGACAGATGTCTAAACTTGAAACCTTGTGGTTACCTAGTAACAAGAGGTCTTAGCTGTGTCTGAAATCGCTCACTCGTTCACTCCTTCACTAATCCCTATATAGTGAATGGCAGTTGAGTGCACTATATCTGCAAGGAGTGAACGAAATGAAGTGAGTGAATTCGGACGCTGACGTTTACACTGTGCGTCGGAGAGTTAGAGCTGTCGCAGAAAAGGCTTCGTCACACGTACTGATAAAACTCATTTTATATTACGTTACTTACTTTATAAAATAATATTAACAACGATAACAATCATAATGACTTTATTTTGTAATTATATATACCTTAGTAGTGCCAGCTTTGTAGTTTCATCGACTGAAATTGTAACTCTCACGCTCACAGATGACGTGGTCCTTGAGCGCCCTCAGGCGACCGTTATTATATTCGAATGAATACGCTTCCTAACGACCATAACGGATATTTTTAAATCATCCACCAAATTATCATCTCTCCCTTTACAGTTTAACGAGTTAACAATGCCACAAATTATAAAAACACATAAGTAAAACACATTAAATTGTGTTAATGCCTAAATAACATATTTTAATAAAAAAAAACGATATAAATATAATTTAATTTTACAATTCATCTATATAATATTGTCTCAATATTGTTTAATATTGTTATATTCAAGTAATGATTAATAGAAAAATAAAATTAGCAGGAATAAGAAAGCTGTAATGTAATCTCTGGTTTAAATTTTCTCTCTCAGTTCTCTCCGCATTGGATTGTGGGAAATAGTGCTTCAGCAAGTGTACATCGAATGTACACTCAAATTCAGAGAGGATTGTGGGTAAAAGTAGGGAATGAATGTAGGGAATGATGTCGTTCACTCAGAATTCGGACACCACTACAAAATGGCCGACACCCGATTTAGTGCACTATATAGTGGATAGGGAGCGATTTCAGACACAGCTAATGTCTATGAAGAACCAATCAAATTGTGGGGAAATTATGTAATGTTTCATGTCATTATTGCCATATCCCTATTTTATAAAAACTGTTGTATTCGTGTTCGCTGGTGGGATTCTCTCTGAAATATGTCTGAGATTCCCCGGCCGTGCTTAAAGCTTCTTCTTGGGAGAGATTCTCTGGAGAACTGCTTGGGAAGATCTCCCGGCCGTGATTAAAGCATTTAAAGGACATTTGCTGAAGTCTGTCTGTTTATTATTACTGCACAGCATGTTAGATAGGAAAGAAAGTTAGTTAGGGGAACAAGTGATAGATACAGTAGGGGACGTCGATTGTAGACAAGACCCAGATATACTAAACGTTGACTGTAGACGTTAGGGGACTTCGATTGTAGAAGAGACCCAGATACTAAACATCGACTGTAGACATTAGGGGACGTTCATTGTAGACAAGACCCAGGGGACGTCGATTGTAGACAAGACCCAGATGGACTAAACGTCGACTGTAGATGTTCGGGGACATCGATTGTAGACAAGACCAAAGTAGTTAGGTTTAGGGAAAAATCTACCACAACTCATAGACCATCAATTGGTAGTATTCCCTCGACTTTTATCAAAGCTCATATGGCCCATGACAAGGAAAGTCCCAGCCTTTTTCAAACTTTCAACTTTTCAAACTCTTTCTATCATTTAGAATAAGTATACAGCCTCCTCGTTACAAAAAACTCTAACCTCTAGGAAGCCACAGGGGAACTTCAGCTCTACTACCCCAGAACAATTGGGAATAGCGCTCACACCCTGGCTGGACTAGTCCAGGGCCCCAAGACTCTTAGCACCTCACAAAGGTACCTAATAACAAGAAGAACTGCCAGAAGACGAATTAACCTCTCCTGTTTTAAGGGACAGATTGAGGCTCCAACAGGGAGTGGACAACCCTGCTTTAAAAACCCTGATAGTAGGGTAGCATTCTACTCTATACTCAAACCTGTCCAGGGTCCCAAGACTGATAACAAGAAGAGCTGCTAAAAGTCAATTTAACTTCTACTTGTTAGGCTCTCACCAGGGAGCGGAGGAACCTACATTAAAACCCAGAGAGTATGAGATGGGTTGTACTCTACACTCAACCCTGAAGAACAGCTTGCCAAAGGGAGCCTGCTAAGTACTAGTAATGACCCTGTGGCTGTTGTCACATCATCCAAGTGGTGGTGATTGAAGAGAGATCCCTGATATGATTGTACAGCGCTTTGGGTGTACAGTATTACATATGAAAGCAATGCCTCGTTCATTCATGACCCTCGACACTGCTATCCTTCTAAGAGAGGAGCCACAGGGGCTTAAAGACCCCTCTAGGGAGAGGCAGCTCAACCCTCTGACAGCCCTGAGGGATGTTACTTCTCCTCTGCGATTCAGTCTTGTTTACCAAATCAATTCCTCCAATTACTTTCTCCTAGTGTCCCACCTCTGTGCTCTACTCCTGGTCAGAGGAGGAGCATGAGCAACCCCGCTCAGCCTCTGGCCCCGCCTCAAGTCCTAAGCCTCTCCATGGCCCAATCACTGCCATTGAACCGCCGCAGTTTATTTGGTACTGCTCATGGTCCAAGTCTTAAGCAGATCCGCCTGGTAACCTTGCAACACCAACATTGTGTGCAAGGAACCAACAGCCTGACCTGCTGCCACATAGGCCTATGCTCTGCCATTCAAACGCGAGGTAGTCCTTAACGCAAGGCAGGGTCAGAGAGGGGCGGTTATGGCTTGAAGGGAATTACTTGTCAAAAGTGCCATGAGCGTCCTGTCTCTTGCGTCCCCGAACCAGATCTAGTCTAGTCGTACCACAGGCTTCACCTTCAGGAACAGTTTATTTTCTTTCTTTTTTTAAGATCAGAAACCAACATGAAAGTGTTGAAAAAGATGAAAAAGGTCTTGCCGTCAGACTCCTCCATATCGTTCCTACCTTGCCGCTACGGCGACCGTGGGACCCGAACCTTGGTGTGTAGGTGCTCAACTCTCATCCCTCAAGAGAGAGTCAAGCATAGGTGGAGCTTTTCACTGCGTCCCCATCACAAAGCATGCATTTCCCCAAGAGCCGAACGCGCTCTGTTCAAAGCCAGATTATTATCACTCAGTCGGGGATGCAGTGTGAACAGTGTGAAGTGTGAGTCTGCTACTGTACCATGAATGCATTGCTATGAGTGACTTCAATTTGAGACTGCTTGTGCAAATGCTAACTACTATACCTCGGGTAAGAATCAAGAAAGAACAAAGCTTCTTACCATTCTCTTTCAGTCAGTCTCGTGAATGCATCATAAGGGAGCACATCCAGCTTCGAGAAGTTGAACACGCTCCCCTCTGAGTTTTTGCTTTACATGCGCATACAAACAACCATCTCCTGAAGACAAAAAAGTTAATGATGCAGCCTCTTATATTCATGGGCGCCCCGGTTGCATGGACTGTCGTCGGCCAATGAAATTGACGGGTGTTGTGTGCTTTAGACAACGGTCACACAGATGACGTTCTTCATAACATCATTCCAGAGGCAGTGTTGAGTTCCACTTTGAAAGGGAACTACTGTTAGTTTGATCTTTGTAAAAGTTGTTGTGTCCAAAATACAATAGATATAAAGAAATTGATGTATAAAAAATAACATCTAATATCAATCCACATTTTTTGTTGCTAATATCTTAGATTATCTTTATGTAATCTTTTAGCTTAAATTAAGTTGATATCAAAACGTTTCCAAATCATTTAGTCTATTCAACATTTCATTTTAATTAAGATTAAACTTTAATTAAATTTTAACATCAAAAGTGATATTAATTTCTAAAACAAAAAAGAAAAGAAATAGTATTTGGGAGAGCACTATGACTTTTTTGATTTTATATAATAAAGTTACCATTTATTTTCTTATTTAATTATTTGTCCAAGTAAATTGCAGGTGAGGTCTTGACTCCTCATTATTTAATATTGTTAATTTGTTCGCCTCAACTAATTTTACCATAGAAGTTTGTTCACTGTTGCACTTGGTATGGATAAACAAGGTTTCCATATTTCATTGCAGTCTCGCTGCTTCTGTACGCTCAGCACAGGTGCAATTTACGATACACCACCAGGACTCAATTCATAACATCATCATACATGTATACTGTAAATCTGAATATTTCTAAATGCAGTTTTCTGTGAAAAACAAAAAGGTTCATTGTAGGAAACAATGCTATTTGTAAAATATAAAAAGAGAGAAAGAAAAAAGGGAAAATAGACAGAGGGAGGAAAAAAAAGATTTTCCCGGGTCCTGGATTTGCAATGGCATCCTGTGTTCTTGGATGTGCCGTTGCCAAGGCAACAGTAACTTGGTGACCTCGTTATTTCAGCCTAATCCAGCGCTGAAATTATGGTTGCTCCACCCTTTTGCCTGGCTGCCCTGATAACATAATCATTGCAAATGAGGCACAGGAAGAAGAGCGAGATAGAGGGAGAGGGAGAGAAAGAGAGTGACAGAGTTAGACTGAGATCCAAAGATGAGAAGAAAATGAGAGAGTGAGAGAAAGAGAGGGAACCACAGCACTAACATGCAGAGAATGACTGCATGAGTGAAAGAGTGTTGGTGTGACTGAGGAATAAATCAACAGTGAATCAAACCATAACATATAACTACTGTAGTTTTTGAATAAAATAACTCTTCAAATTGCTTGGAGACCAACCATTATCTTGTTTCAAACCAGATAATTTGTCCAGCTTGCAAAAAAAGATACCATAACTGCACTAAAACTGTAATATGACAATACACTCTCTTTATAATGAGGAACTAACAAGGCTGCAAATTCACAATTTACATATCTGACATGCATTTAAAATAACCAGACATTGCAATAAAGTTGAATACAAAGTAAAACCTAAGGCAGTTTTTTTTATAATCTCAGACTATGACATATTTAAAGAAAATAGTTTTAACTGTGATCGACAGTTTCTCTGCTCTTAAACACTTTCACCTACACATTTTAAATTCAACTAAATGGCTTAATAATTAATTGAAACGTAAACTACCATCTAAAGGAGCATACGGAGTGATTAAAAAAGATTTATTTGAAATAAACATGGGAACTAACATGAATCTATGCCTCTTTAATAATTCACCAAATTTGCATATCATTATCTGCATATCTCATTACCTCTGACAGAAACACTTACATATTCAAAAATATCATTAGGCTTATATTCGATTGCATAAATTAGCATGAATAATGCAGGGCTGAACTTTAAACTGCTAGATAAAATTGTGCTGATGATTTGGTTTCTTTTCAGATCATCATATAATATACAATTGATAAACAAGTAGAGTGACCTGGGTCAGATGTTTCACAGTAGTGTCGATTGTCATCTGCTTAAGTTAAATGAACTGTCACGCTGCAGTGCTGGTGAATGTCTTTTTTAAGTGTCATGACACGACACTACAACATTTTTTTTGGAGATGTAAAGATATTTGTATGTGTTGCACATTATTGAAAACATTCAGATCACTCACATTAAGGAGTAAAAATGTTAAAATGAACCTTTAAAAAACAAAGTTGGAGAAACTTTACTGAATGTAGCATGCATGGTGCAAAGAATGGCAGAGAACAGAAATATGTAATTGGGCTATATATGCACATTTCCACATTATTCATGAGAGGGAACTCCCTCCAACTGACATTCACAATCTGAAACCACTGTTCGTATGATCATTCACATTCTATTTAAACTTTTATCTCAAAACAAACAGAAAATGCTCTCAGAAAGGCCTAATAATTATATAAAAAATACTAAAAAATATATACAGAGCAAAAGCATTGAACAGTTAAAGCCGTTTAAAGTTAACACCCGAAAAATGAAATTTTTGCATTTCTGAATAACTGATAACTATTCTGAAATTCTCAGGCACTGTCTCTACAATATTATCTGAGGACTTCAGTCCATTTATAGCTCGTCACGCTTATAGAGAATCTGTCATTTACTTTGATTGACTCTTGCACATAAAAGGATGTAACAAAGCTATGTAAAACCTTTTATGCTTAACCAGTTACAGTATAGAGAACAATTTTTCCAACCACGAGGCACAATAACACACAGCTGAAATAGCTTGAGAAATTATTGATTTGTTTAAAACTGCTCAGCATGTTGACATTCTTGTGGATATTGACTCTGTTTGAAAGAGGTCATGGCAACATTAACATGTTGTAATGTCTTTTTACCAGCCCAATTATTTCAATATATAACATTAATTGAAAATGCTTCGCTGTCTTCTTAAACAAAATATCCAATATAGTTTTTGCCTGTGGTGATTTTCAACCTCATCATATCTCTTTGGTCCAAATATACTGTAGACAGCCCAGCACAGTTGAGACTAATGCAGAATTAAGCAGAGACATTCAAAATGTGAGAGCAAAACAGAACTAGAAAAAACTAAGTAAATGAGAGTAGACAGAGGGAGAGGTAAAAGAAAGACCAGTGAATCTGTGAATAACAAAAACAGACATATTTACTTAGCTAAAGTAGGATTTATTTTTATTTATTTATAATTATTATTAATTATTTGACTGAATATTCTACCACTACCCTAAAAGAAAACAGGGGTAGTGTGTGTGTGTATATCTATATTGTTGTATATATCCCAACTACTTATGTTGGGAAAATTATTTAATAACTAGCTACTAATTCCTTCAACAGTATTTTGGATTACTGTACTCTGTACTCTCTCTAAAAATTATTGCATTACTTTTTACAAATTACTTTCTTAATCCCATCAATCTTGAACAGTTGAACAATACAAGGATGAAACTCCTCTTTTAATTCTTTCAGAAAAATGATATAAAATAATATAAATTATTCTTGAACCGACCAAGGTATTTAAAGGGAGGTCACATTAAAAACATACATTTTATCATTAGACTTTTTAAATATTAAATCCACATTTTTTTTATAAAGAATTGATCTATAGTCTATACCGTATTTATTGCAATTATATCAGAAGTAACTGTAATTTAATTACGGAGAAATTAAGAGTAGGCTACTTTACTTTTTTTAAAAGGAAAATTAATTAAATTACAGTAATTAATTACTTAGTAATGCAGTATACCCAACACTGTATGTGTGTGTGTGTGTGTGTGTGTGTGTGTGTGTGTGTGTGTGTGTGTGTGTGTGTGTGTGTGTGTGTGTGTGTGTGTGTGTGTGTGTGTGTGTGTGTGTGTGTGTGTGTGTGTGTGTGTGATAAATAAAATAGTGCTAATAAAATTGTTGATTTACACTGGACTCTTTTCTGCATATAAATATTATGAATTTACTTTATTTAAGCATTACTTAATTTTCTGCATATAATTTATAAGGTAGATGGTGGATATTGTAGTAAATTTTGTGTAATATATTTCTATTGTGACGAAAGTCTAATCGTAGTGTATTAATTGACTAGGAGAAAAGCAGAGAGGAAGCTGCTTACTAGTGCCATCTAGAGGTGGCTGAGATCATGGCAAATACTCCACAGGAGGTGAATGTTATGTGGTTTTAGTAAATTGTGCATCATCAAACAACTCGGTTTACATTTGTGAATAGGATACAAATGCCAAAAATGTGCATGCTTGGAAGAGACAATGTTTATCCTCTATCATTTACTCTGTCCTTTCTCTGTTTTACACATAAACACACACACACGCACGCACGCACGCACGCACACACTCACCTTCCAGTGTCCTCACACTCAAGTTACCATGGCTGAACTAACCACTTCCATCTGTAAGCTCTTCATTTATACCGTCACCAGGCTCGCCAGACAAAATGGCTTCCACATGGCAATCAGACAGAACAACAACAACTGCAGGGAGAGAAGGAGATTTAGCCAACAAAATCCAGGGGTGTATTCCAGAAAGCAGGTTATGTGACATACCCGGGTATGTTTAAGAGTAAGTAAGCGGATAACCTCAACTTTCGGTTCCAAAAACGGAGGTAACTTTCAGGGTATGTTAGTAGTCATAGCAACTCACTCTCTGAACATAACCTGCTCCGGAGCAGGTTATGTTGCAGAGTTAGTTTGTTTCAGAGAGGTGACAGAGCAAGGCGTGCCCTGACCATTTTAATTAGCACTATATATCCCTACTTTATACAGTCACGATAATTTTTAATTATTAAATAATTTTTAAATAATTATGTGCACATTAGACTACTGACTGCCTACTGAGAATTGTTGCTTGCTAGCAGATTGTCTTGTGTCAAACTTGGTTATCTATCATTTTTTAGCCTATGTTGTGTGATGATGTTGCTCGTTACTTATTGTTGTGTGTTGTATCTGTCTTATCATTACTTTTTTATGCTGTTATTATGTGTGGACTGTAAAAAGTCATTTTTTGTTTTTATATCTTGATTTTAGGTTGCCCTCATAATAACTGGCCAGGGACAACAGATGAAAATTAGCCTGTTGAGCTAACTCTGGCTCATTTACAGTTATTTTACTGTTAATTAATGAGCACTGTCCCTGTAAAATAAACATATAAATGAAACGAAAAAAATGAAATGTTTCTAATGATATAACTCCTCATATAACATCATTACTGGTCCCCACTAACTAGTTAATATGTGGCAAAGAGGAACCCCCCCAGTGAACCCAGTAGACCAAAGAGATGGCAGGGTGGTACAAGACATGATTTGCCAAAATCACTTTAATTAAAACCAGTTAACAGTCAAGTGTTGTTCATTGTTTCTTTATTTCTTGTAACAAAAGACACTTGTATTTATTGCTTTAGATTTCATTCAACAACAAATGACAGATTAATGTTCACATACTGTTTCCCACCTTAAGCTGGTGCTCCAGCAATTCAATTTCAAGTCTGGCCTTTTTTAGGTTAAGCCTTTTCTCCTCCATTTGAAGCTGTATAAGGTCCATCTCCATGTCACTTTTTCTGATTTGCTTTTAAGGGGGACCTTATACAGCTCTTTGGCAGGCAACTAGAAAGACTGAAAAAGACTGTAATACAAACACAGACCAAATATTTAAATGAGGAAGGAGAACTGCAGAACATTTCTTACACTGCTAAGATTCTGTGTGGAGGTAGATGGACCCTCATTTGTATTAAAATCTCCTGCCATATTGTGTAAAATGACAATGGCAATTTATTTATTCTCTTATGTAAAAAAGGGGGAATGCATTGTATATATCATACCTCTATGGGCCTCCCCACATTTTCTGTTTCTGTCACAGCAGAAGTGGTCTCTTCATCGTCATCCTACAGTGAAAATAATGAAGGATGCTTGGTCTAGCTAGCAAACAGATACCTAAAGACGATCATCACTTACAACTGTGACTGAGTGTGGTGTTGCAGGATGATCCAATAATACAATGTGGCCATCAGCAACTGCAAGATAATTAAACCAAGATAATCATGCATATTCAATACTCAATGTATATTCTTAAACAAATACAACTAATAAAGAAGGGCATTAGGAACATCTAAGAGTACTAGTAATAAGATTACAGTATACAGCATATGCAGTCAAAGCAGCATGCACACTGCACAATGAATCAATGACTGTAAAATGCATTCAAAATGCCTTTTTAAAATGGTGACAGTGATGATGATTTTCTTTATTAAAATACTGACAAAAACAGTGAAAACATCAATAAATCAATAAGTATTAATATGGCTCAACTACATTTTACTAAGCCACCTGTCTTGGTAGCTGAGTCTGATGAACGGCCCCTTGGAATCCCATCGCCCACAGGTCACCCTTTATTCAGGGTCAGTGCCAGCTCCTCAGCTGGGGTGAGGGGAGGTGGAGGACCCCCACCTGTTTTACAGGCCTCGGCCTTCTTTCTATTGGCTACATAGAACACTAAATTACATTAGATACTAAATTACATGGCGTCACTAACAAGTTTAGTAAGTTTAGAAAATATTACCTTGCTGGAGAATGTTTTTGACTTTCATTTTCATTTTGACTTGGCTCACACTTCTTCTGGCTCCAGAAGGATTACACCTTATAAGAACCTAACATATAACTAGCCAATTATGTGCATTACTACTGTAATATTAAGAAATGTATGGAGGCCAACAAGTAAATAGGCTATTTGTCTATTTTTACATGCCCCAAATAATTTTTGGCTAATGACAGGGGAAAATAGCCCGTTTATAATTTTCTAAACTCACGCATTTACTCTGTCCGTTTTTTTTATTTATTATTTTTTTATTATTATTATTTGTATCCGTTTATCAGTATTGCTTTTTTTAGTTTTAACGGGCTTGTAGTCTTCATAAGCCAGCATTAAAACCTCCAACTCAGTTTCACCGAAGTATGTCGCTCACTTTTTTTGTCCCTTGGTTTCCATGGTGACTCCTGAAATCTGCGATCCATTGAAAATGTCTTTATGTACTCGCCGTGTGCGCGCATTAACTCTGGGTTACCAATAGGAGGTTGATTAAACTAACTCCTCACAGGTGTTTTGGAACCGACATACCCAGAGTAAGCAAGTTTGGGGTTAATCAACCAAGAGTTCAAGGTTTATCTGACGGTAAGTTAACCTTGCTTTCTGGAATACACCCCTGCACTGTGTTGTGGCAAAAACTTCTGTTAAACATCATCACTGCGTAAGAGACACTCAGAGTCAAATTAATAAAAAGAGAAATATTTATTCTTGCAAGAAGGCCCAGTCGCCATCACAGCCGTTACATTCTGTGAAGTGAGTGGCGCGCACCAGGAAGACATGAGACAGCTTTTATACTCTTTTCAAGGTTCCTTCTCACTCGCTGTACTTTTCCACCCAGATAAGGCCCCCACTTCTGTTCAGTTTTTTCTTAAGGACACAAACTGGTACTGGAATAAACTAGCCAAATCTGACCATTCCTAAGGTCGAGATGTCCTGTCCCATATATTCCTGAAACGTCACGCACAAGCACGTACACACATATACTTTTACACATTGAATAGATTAGGAATAAATGACTATTAAAATTTCTACAACAATTCCACACTTTTTATCATTCAGATTACCCATAATCACAATAATAAACAAAAAGACAAATTTTAAGTCATATCATCACGCTACTCTTCATCTCTGTTTTCACATAACTGATCACTCTTCTTAAACATTTGTGAAAATAACATTTTGAAAAGAAAAAGCTTAGGCTGTTTTTGTAAGGATAGTCCCTTAAGTATTAGCAAGCAGATAAAGAATTCAACTAAAGCCGGGCTAGATAAACAATCACTGTTGTTGTACCCCAAGCATAGCTTGACCCTCAGTCACCTTAGTTAAATAAGAAATAGTGTACAGACTAGTTAGAAAAACAACAAATCATCAATCCACAGTGGTTACATCAAAATATAAAGTATAAGAAAAGTATAATAAAACCCTTCATTTCAAAACCCTCTCCTTGTACCTTATCACATAGCGGATAAGCACAGCTTTTAACCATCTGTTCATAACAAAAACATTCATAGGAAGAAGAAAAAGAAAAGAAAAACAAACACCAAATGTCTAACACATGTCACTGTAGCTTCCACTACTAGAATCATCTTCATCACATTTCTTGTCATTGTCATCATCATTTGGATAAAACTGTCATTTTACCAATTTAACTGAGCTGGAAACACACAATATTGACAATCCTACCCCCGAAACCCCAAAGAGTAATCAAACAATCCATTCATTTTCCTAAAATACTTTCTAATTAATCAGTGACCAATCAAATCTCGTTGGCGTTGTTTAAGGTGAGATGTTTGGACGGTGGTGTTGCAATCTCCATCCTTGCAACCTTGTTTGTGGAGTGGACCATAGCCTCTGTCACCTGTGAATGGAGATCTTAAGTGTTTTGTTAGTGCTGCTGGTCGTCCTTCTGGTGTGACCTGTGGAATTTTCACCATTTGTTTACTGATTATATACATTATTAGTTCCAAATTTATTCTCAGCATCTGGCCACTCCAACAACCTGAAACTCATTCAACTATTACATTAACATTCAACCCACTTTGCTCATGTCAACAACACAATATTAATACATTTTGGAACAGAATCATTCTGTTAGCTGCAATCCAATCTGACATTCTGTGAAAGGAAAATTTTAAGTTATGCTCTGCTCCATTCTCTGGAAAGAAAACAAAATGTTGAGGTTATTTTCAGATAGTAAAACTACACGTAGTTTCTTTTGTCTACTGTTCTGCCGTGACCTTCGCTGCCACATCTGCCCCTACGTTTCCTGTTGAAACAGTCCTGCAAATACATTTACAGAAAGCAAATTTTGTTTGGGACGGCCTTTTACCCAATTAGACCCAGTGTCCTCCCAACATATATTGTCCCTTAGTAAACCATATTTGGCAATTGTTATACCATCTCCCTCTTGATGCACGACACAACTCGAGCATCAATTTAACATAACATTTAACATAGTGTTTTGATAAAGTTTGCATCAACACTAACCCAAAAGTTGTCCTTCAGACAAATTTCCTCCAGACATCTTTATCTGCCTCTGAAACAAAAATATTACATTCTTCACTTAAAGCCACATTATCATCTGCTCAACGAAGTATTTGAAGGGCAAAGGCCCTGAGCCTCACAGCATATCCTGCTTTTCGGGCCTGTTGTTTGGTCTCTTAAATCAGTCATCTAAAAACATTTTCAAAGTCATCAATTGTTTCTATCAAGTCAGGTCATGCTGTACAGACTTGGTCACTTGTCAGTCAAATAACATTCTCATCCTTCTGCCCACAATAATCCTACATTTTTAGTGGCTCTCTTGATAATTTCATGTTTTACTTAGCCAATATGTCACTTTGTTGTTGCCATCAAATCTATAACATTTTCATTTATCTCAGGCCATGCCAGATGGTGATCTACAACTCCACAATTCCAATTTACACAAATACTTAAACTGATCCAGAACGTAATTCAAATCAACATCACAAAAGACAAAAGTAATTAATACCAGACAGAGCTTGATGACCAATCAACTTAAAGCTCGTCCTATGTTCTGTATCATCTTTCATCTGATCCACTCACAATTATCGCCTTCTTTAAAATTTGTCATTTGCCTCAACCCATCTGTAATGATGAAACAATATACTCACTATTCAGGCGGAATATTAGTACCCTCAACTAATACATACAAGACCTAAAGTGCTGTCACCATCACACACACTCATACTAGACACACATATGTTAACTGCTCATTTTCAATGTTCGCTTTTTTCAATATTAACTCTTTCTTTTATATATTATTGCTAAAAAGATTTAAATTTTAAATAAGATTTTAAACTTCGCATTTTTCTGTAGCTTTTACCTAATTTTACATGGTCTCTTAACCAGTTCCAAAGCATTTCTGTTCATTATTCATTAGATTTTCAGTCTGCTGGGTTGCTTTGTTTAATTTTTTCCTTATCATTATTTTGCTTCAGCTTGCTCTAGCAGGCCGACAACAGAAAGACAGACACAGTTTACCATCCCTTCCTCCACTCAAACAGTCTCTCTCTCTTATTAACAAATAATAATTACATTAAATTAATCACTATCCTTTTACCATTAAATTTTGTTATCTAGACTTTTCTCAAATCAAAAGCTGTCTTCATCTTTAGCCCTCCACCATGTCAAATGACCTTCAGGAGTTAAAACTATGTTATAAACACATTAGTTCAAAATCAACACTTCTATAAATTTTCTTATTCTTGCCCATGAGGCAGCCAATACATAAAAAGTTTTGTTCCTGTCTCCCATCACAAATAATGGCAATCCCCTCATGTTTCAGGTGGCTCTTGAACTCCCCCATAGCTCTTTATCTATAATTTTCTCTTCAGGGTGTTGTCCCCTGGCTTAATTGCAGACACTTGTCACAATGAAAAACAAGCGTACGATTATGCGGTTTCTTCTGGCAAGTGGTATAGAGGAACTCACATTCTCTTGGGTCAGACTGCCGCAACTCGTCACAGCGCATCTCACCTCTCAATGCTCTGCTGACCCCAGTGGCCTCCAGTAGTCAGCGCTCAACTCTCATACCTTTCTTGCATGTACCACACCCCCGTCCTGAGGTGCCCAATGTCCGTGACCCCCTGCGTAAGGCTGTCCCCTGGCCAGGAAGATCATCCTGTCATTGAGTAGCCACGTACACACTGGTACCGCTCACAAACTGGTGACCGCTCTCTCCCATCACACAATCAGTTTCCTTTAACAGAACTCAGCTGCTTTCTGGAGCTTAGGAAAGGCACGTTCAAGAGTCACCAGAGCCATTCTGATTGCCTAATAGTGTTCACAGGGAGACAGGTTAATAAACAGCAGTATTTAATCACTTAAATCCATTAACCATCTTAAAATCATCAACCTAGCTACTTAGATTACCCTCAGTGAATTTAGTTCACAACCATACATTCAGTGTACTGTTACTGTACATGTGTAACCGTAGCCATCGGGCCTGTTTCAATGGTGGAGACTTAAGATAAGACAAAGAAGTTACTGGTCCTAAAATAAAATAATCAAAAATGTTATTTCTATCTTTTAAGATCTGCATTATTATTTTAAAGACTTCTTTAAAGTCATTCAGTTTTACATTTTAAAACATTCACAAATACAAATTGCCCTCTTAATGGCAATGATTTCTTTTACATCTCTGTGTCTGATTTTTTCAACTGAAACACTGTGCTTTTCCTATAAATAGCTTATTATTACTTATGACACAGGGTCAGATAACAGCCTGTTAGCTGAAATTGACTGAGAGAGACTCTGAGGCACTCAGGATTGGTACACTGTTCTCTCATAAACTTCTAACTTCAACAAAATCATTAAACTTTTATCTATAATCTTTTAACTATCCCAGCTTAAGGCGTCTTTGCCAGAAATGACATTTGTTTCCAAATAAACATAATTTTATAGTTGTCTTTATTTAGACATTACAGATTTCCACTCAAATGTGTCTGTCGTACTGGCCGTTTACAGCCACAGCACACATCAGATTCAGATAAGCAACCTGTTTCATTACAGCCAATAACAAACTTATCTTTTGAAAGCAAAACATCAGCTTCTAGTTCTTTCATGGTCAACAGTTTTCAAGCTGTTTGTTTAATCAGATGCCTTTCTACACATTTTACATTTATCAACTGTTAATTCAGTAACCAACTGCTTCTGCTTATTTGATCTTAAATAATTATTCTAGTTCTCAATAACATTTCACATTTCATCTCAATTTTAATTGTCAAGTTCTCAATTACCATAGCTTAATATGTCTTCAAAGTTTTTTCTAGGAGTTTATCAATCTCCAATCAGGATTCACACTAAATTTGACAAGGCTACTCTGCATCTTTCACAGTTATTATAAATCATCCGTAAGATTTGTCTCTCTATATTACCTGAATCCTTTTTCAAAATGTTGCATTAAAACACAATCATACTTTTAGTTACCTTTCTGCAACTCCCATTTGTTGGAGTCATTAATTTTACATCAAACTGTATTCATCAATTCACGTAAAAAAAAAAAAATACAATTATAGATATTTTCAAAGGATTCACTTTAAGACTTCAATCTTTTGACCTTGTTTTTATCTCTTATTCTTTCTCTGACGAAAATGTTAATATCGTCTTCACTTAAACACTGATCTACTTTCAAACCCACATTATTACCAGAAATGTGTCAATATCACATTTTCAACCACTCTCTCAGTGGGCATTTACATGTTAAATGGTCCTGCTGACCACAATTAATAGTAAAACTCCGTCTGCTCTAACTTACTGCACACCCTTGAAGCAGTGTGTTCCATTTAGGAATGCAAACAGAGCCACTGATAAGCAGTGCTCCATATTCTTTTACAGTCCACCAGTGGCAGATACAACAATAGACGAATCATAATCTTCATCATTATTATTGGCACAACATTAATTTCCAGAATCTTTGGACATAGCTGTCTTTACATTTTACTAATTTGCTATTATCCTTTCATAATAAACGAAGATGGATGGTAAATCCATTCCTCTCACTACCCCATAATAGACCCTTCAAGTTCAAAACACAATGATTGTCAAACTAACACTAAACATAATTTCAATCTTTATTTTACCATTAAAAATATAGAATTGTTCCCCATTCTGCTTAAAACATTCTTCATATCATGTTAATCATACAATGCCTTATTTTATTCTAAAACTGAATTCTCATACCAATTAAACAGTTAATTTGACTTCCATAAATTCTGTCTGACATTTTATTTTCATCACATATAGTTTTTTCCTACTATATTTCATCTCAATCTTCCCCTACATGCCATTTTCATTCTGTATCCTCTCCTTTCTTTTCTCAAACATGCCAGTTCCTTCATTATCTAACCAGTACATGATTGTTTGCACAATCCCCACATAAACATATCTCACACACCAACCTTCTTGTTTTCCCTTCACTTCCCTCTTCCATCAAATTTCTCACTTACAGTTCTCTCTTTTTCTATCACTCTATCACTCTATTTCACACAGACAGCCTTATTGCTGCTTGCTACTTCAATCCTTATCGTATAACTTTAAGTTCTATAGACATCTAATGTCATGCATCCATTTACTGGATGAAGAAGTAAAAACATTATTTCTCCTGGCAGTTCGACATTTTATCTTCAAGCCAACATTTCATTATCTGTTCACATTTTTACACACATGTTGAACGCAGACACTTTTATTTCTCACTGCCCTGTTCAACTGTTCCCCGCACCACCTTTAATCTTGTGGCGCTCAATATCATACATTTCTGCCCTTAATTTTATCTCATTTGACAGAAAACCGGTGTACCAAATTTCGCAAGCTTGCTTTTGAGACATCCCCATACTGCTGCTTCTCTGTTCTCTGTGGATTTCTCTTCAACGCGCGTTTTCTTTAGTCTGTTAGGCGTCCCCAACAAACCCGATTCTTTTCTTTTAACCCAAATCGGTCGGGTTGCACTATTAGTGCCCTCCTAACTATGGTTTACCAAAAAATCTGTTACGATTGTTCTGGTTCCCCCTAATTAGCCTCAGCACCTAAAAACAAATTGCTCCGTGGTGGAACAACTCATTTTCAGGTTACCTATCTGTTTGAAATCTCTTGATCTGTCACAGTTCTCAATTAATCCCAGATTATTTATCTGCTTGAAATTTCTTGATCTGTCACAGACCTCAATTAATCTCAGATTATTTTCCCTCGTATCTGTTTGAAATTTCTTGATCTATATATAGATCTCAATTAATCTCAGATTACGTACCACAGAAACAGCCCTCAGCCAGTATGGTTCAGTTTCACTCTTTGAAAAATATTTTAGCCCAAAAGAAAAATATTTTAGCCGTCTCTTACCAGAGATGTCTTGAGTTGCCACGGGTTCGTTTTCATCTGATTCCAGTGGAGCTTCTCCTGGCCCTGATAGCGGTCGGCCCCTCTCTCTGAAACTTACGAGGTAGAGCTGGAACTGCTCAGTCCAGGTGGCCAAACACCGTCCGCTCTCAGGTCCAGGAGGTACTGCCAAGGAATCCCACTCTGACACCAAATGTTGTGGCAAAAACTTCTGTTAAACATCATCACTGCGTAAGAGACACTCAGAGTCAAATTAATAAAAAGAGAAATATTTATTCTTGCAAGAAGGCCCAGTCGCCATCACAGCCGTTACATTCTGTGAAGTGAGTGGCGCGCACCAGGAAGACATGAGACAGCTTTTATACTCTTTTCAAGGTTCCTTCTCACTCGCTGTACTTTTCCACCCAGATAAGGCCCCCACTTCTGTTCAGTTTTTTCTTAAGGACACAAACTGGTACTGGAATAAACTAGCCAAATCTGACCATTCCTAAGGTCGAGATGTCCTGTCCCATATATTCCTGAAACGTCACGCACAAGCACGTACACACATATACTTTTACACATTGAATAGATTAGGAATAAATGACTATTAAAATTTCTACAACAACTGCCATCAGCCAGACAAAACAAAACAAGACAAGATACAAGACAAACCTTTTCTTCAGCACATTCTGACTGAATATAAACCATCTGTTCAAATAAACAGATAGACAATAAATAAATGAGAGACAAGATATTTTTACAGGCCTATTAGTTTTAACTATACACATATCTGCTAGAACTAATATCTCTTAAAGGAACAGCTGACCTCAAAATATAATTATTTTATTATTCGCTCAATGTTTTTGCAAATCCATATGCTGTTTTTTTATCTGCATCAAAATACTATTCTGGTTATGTTTTTGCAGCAGTGGTAGCTAAGCTAGCAGGCTAATGGTTTTTAAGAGAAGTAAAAGTTTAAGGTAAGTATTTGTTTATTCATTTATAACTTCTGTTATAACATGATATGCCTAATATAATTGAAAAGATATATATTAAATATTTTCAGACCAAAGAGAACAAAATATACACGTTTTCTGAAGTTATGTGATAGCTTTGGATGAACAAAAATTTAAAGTCACATTTTTGTTTATAGTTTAATTTATTCACTGAAAATTTGTCCCATACTGCAGCTTCTAATTTTCAATCGTAGTTGTGTTCGGATTAAAAAAATAATCAAAAATGGCACCTCGTGTGCCAATTTTTACGTCATCAATACAAAAACACCACTGGTTCTCTGTTGCAATAAACATGATGTGCCAGTTTCAAATATGAGGGGCGGAGAAAATTACAGCATATTAAACTGACATGGGAATAAATGACAGAAATACAAATTTTACATCATCTATTCCTGCAAATAATACATTTAAAAAATACTTAATGTAAATTATTTATAAAAAAACATACCTTTTTAAATAATGACATCCATGTGACAAAATATTGTGTTTATTTGTCTGCAAGTATGGTCCATACACATTCAGCAGCAATTCAACACACTGGAGAGGAGATACTTCCGAGAGAAGATACAGCATCCGTACATGACTGCATTTGAACCGGTAATCACATACACTCACAATTACAAACTATGTCAACTTCTCTGAACAGAAGACTGTAAGTTTCACATACGATAGCGCGGCCCATCTTTTGTTGTCAAGAAGGAAGTCATAAACATACACTTATCTATATTTTCATACACATGTCGAGTTATTAGTTTGTTCATTCCGAGAAACTGTACTGTGCATTTCCAATGAGACTGGATAAACGGAAATGCCACATCTCTCATTTTCCATCGTTTTTGTTTGACCTCTCTTCTCTGCTGCACAGTATTTTGGCAAACATTTCTCTCCTCCACTCTTTATCTCTTTGTATTCCTCTTTTTCTGTATCCCCCCCTTTACTGAGCCAGGGAGGCCTCGGTTTTCCCCCCAGTCGTCACCAACTGTATGAGGCTGCCTGAGGCTGGCCGGCCTGATCCAGTGGCCCAGCTGTAGAAGGTTCTGGAACAGAGAGAGAAAGAGACACAGGTGTAAAATGATGGTGGTGAAGGATGGATAGTGAGTGAGAGAGAGAGACGAGATAATGAGAACAGAGATGGGAGGAGGGAGACGGAGAGAGGAAATTAAGAACCGAATGGCAAGCCTTGTCTACTCTGAAACATTTGGGAGAAACTGTAGACAACTTAACTCATTGTAGCAACTGAAGTAAGACTACATATTAATTGCCTCTAACACAAAGACCATTTATACTCCTCCATCTCTCATGTGCTTCTCTAATACAGCCGGGTTTTCTGCGGCTCCTCTGGGATTATGGAGTTGCATCAAATCCTCATCCTAATCTGTGCTGACTGGCAGGAGAGATTTGGCTACACATCTGAGCCAGATATTCAAAAAAAGTGCTAAGGGGCCGTTCACACGTTGGGGTCACATCATTTGCAGCATCTTGCATATGGAACGACATTCTAAAAACGTTTTAAAAAACTCTCTAAACCATGTTTTTTTTTATTTTTTTTTTTTTTATTTCCACTATCCTGCATCTCACATTTATTAACCACACAAATGTGTTCTGTGTGAATGGCCCCTATATCTCAAAACAGGTAGATCATTTATTAATCGTTTTCGTGAAATCTTTCGAGAGGCATTTGTGTTAATATCAATTCAACTGAATATAAATACATACATTTCTCTAAAAGGTCTGTGCTTGGGTTGATGCTTGACATTATTCACTTAAATTCTGTTGTAATTCAATATTCAAACAGGATGTGTTGCTTCTAAGAGGCTTTTACAATTGCCTGTGGCATTTTTGGTTAATATTACTGAATCAAATCAAATGTAACATTTGAGGAAGGTTTTTAAGACTTGATTTAAAACATTTCTAACTTATGGGAGTGAGATTTTGTGTTGAAATCAAATCTGGGATAGCGATAATTCTAGGTGGATGATATGAGACCCTTTTGAAATTATTTATAACAATGGATTGTGGATTAATAATGTGTATTTCACAATATTCAGATCCCTGAATAACATGAAGCAGACATCAGGTGTCTTTTGGAAGAACATTACTGCCCTCTTCTGGTGAGAAATGGATGCTTTTTAGTTTATCCCATTGTTGGAGACTGTCCTTTGCGGCCTGTAGAGCTATGACGTACTGCATTAAATACAATATGTAGTGGACGCGTGCTTTTTATTTCCCAAACCTGTTTGGCACAAACAGTTGATTCTTTTCATTACTCATGTCAATCACAGAACTAATTGCCTACAATATTACTCACCCCTAATCCTACCCTGCACATACACCCTAACCTTAAACTGTCCACGTATTGGATTTAGTGCAGTACGTCATTGCACTACAGGCTGCAGCAAGGACATATTGTATTTTTGAGGCTTTTTTTATTTTCCAAACAGGTCTAATCTGCGATTGATCACATTATCAGCAAACATAATGAAATCTGGTGCTCAGTGGACATGGGAAAAGTGCACTCACTCTGCAATGTATTCCAGCGATGTCCAGCTCCCAAAATCTGCGTCAGGCATGAATTTTCTGTTCATTGGTGTATCCAAGGTAACCCTGGAGGATGATGTCATAATGTTGTTATCTTGGTGGAAGATGAGACTATGGAACAGAGCCTGCGGCGATAGCTTAAACTAGCCTGGCCTTTTGAAAACACTCACACCTCATTCAGTTTATGTGTATCATGGAAATCTCTAAGATTACAAATAACAGCAGATGCTTACACACACAGAAACAGAGCATTCATTTATATTATCTATGAACATGGATTAATGGATACTTAAATACAGGCCTTAACCTGATTTACTTCCTTAAAGCAAATCAGGTCAATCACCTGGTGTCATTGAGAATTATTTGTTGGTATATATATATATATATATATAATATTCAAAATTTAATCATTTATTGATTAAATTGCTTTTAAATCATCTTGTTAAAATGTATTAAATTTGAATATCTGTTTCACTGTGAAGTCACGTTATGGAAGCGAAATGAGTTGTGAATGCCTTTTCAATAATAGATCATTATTGCACCAATATATACACTACTGTTCAAAGGTTTCTTGTAAAGTTTTTAAAGAAATGAATACTTTTATTCAGCAATATTTACAAAATATATATTTATAAAGATTTCTATTTAAAATAAATGCTGTTTTTTTCTATTCATCAAAGAATCCTAAAATGTTTTTATCATGATTTCCACAAAAATATTAAGCAGTGCAACTGTTTTCACCATTGAAAACAATAAGAAATATTTCTTACTGATTTTGCACCAAATCAGAATATTAGAATGATTTCTGAAGGATCATGTGACACTGAAAAGACTAAATTCAGCTTTGCCATCACAGGAGTAAATGACATTTTAAAACATTAATTAAAATAGAAATCAGTTATTTTTAAATTGTAATAATATTTCACAATATCACTGTTTTTACAGTTTTTTTTTCAAATAAATGCACCTTGGTGAGACTTTAAAAAAGTTAGAAGTAGCCTAAAACACTACTTGAAGCAATGCTCAATATTTTCTATTTCTACTAAAACAGACAGATCAGTGTATGTAGAGAGATATGATGATTGACAGATGCTCTTACGGAAGAATGGCCACAGCTCCAGCTCCAGATGGAAGACCGCTGTTCTCGCCAGCCAGACTTTTGCACAACTGATGGACTGCAGCCTTGGCCATGCCGTACCCAACCATTCCTAAATCCAGACAGAAATGCAAAGATGTGAATGGAGAACAGAGCCCTCTTCACATGCTTTGTGCTAGCTCTCGCTCCATACAGCAGACTATGGGACACAATGCATGCGCACACAGCACTTGAGAGCATGGCAACTACACAATTTATCTAACAATGTCTCACAGGCAACAGCTGTTGCTTTGAGGTTTGGTCAATAATAATTTGGTTGGATGCCTCAAGCAGAGAATAAAATGGATTTTGCAATACAAAGCAAGCAAATTGAATTTGATTCCTCCTACACAGTCAGACTATTTTTTTTTCTCACCAAAGAAGCTCTATGTGCATAAATACCCGTGCATTTTAAGGGTTCACATCATGAGGAATTCAATTTGATCTCCCAATGTATTTCAAATCAAAACGTCAGTTCAAAAACACCATCTATTGGAAAAAACTGCTACGTAATTTGAAATTTTCAAAAACACAAAATGTTCAAATATGACTACCCATATATCACAGTGAGGTAATAATAAGAAGTAATAATGATAATACGGAAGAGATATACAGGGCATCTACACAGAAGTCTTAAAGGCACAGTAAAAAAAGAGTTCAGTTTAATTGTAAGGTGTCAATGAGAGGGTGAACATTTAGTTTTTAAAACAGCATTTATGAATTATTTCCCCATTGTCTGTATTAGTCATTTTTTTGTGTGATGGAAAGAAAAAGAGGAATATTGTTTTCAACACATTTAGTACAATAGACATTTTTCAGTAAATACTTTTTTAGCGCAAAAATATGATTACATTATGGATAGATGGATGGATTATTGATTATTAATGAATAAACTCTGGTTGTTTTCAAAGTAGAGAGCTTGTCTTACCAGCTCCTCGTCTCTAGAAGTTTGTTGGCTTGGCATCTGGTTTCAATAAGCAGCATACTTGATGTAATAAGGGGGTTAAATACTACTTTTTTCCAAGAATCAATTTTTTTTCACCCTCAAACCCAAAATGCACAATAGCTGTTCCAATAATAATAATAAAAAAAAACCTTTAAACCCACAGAGCCAGTAAGAAAGAGGGGCCGGAGAAGCTCCATATATATTTTTTCTCTTCAATATTATAGAAAAAAGCAAGAGAGAATTCAGTGTTTTGTGAAAGATTCAGCCACACTGCATGACCCTTTATGACTGAATGAACATTACGGGTCACAGTTTAATCACATGTTCTGTCTCTCGGCTTTGGCTTAAATTCTCTTTGGTATGTCTGATATCCAGACTGAACTTTGGCTTTGAGGTCAGTCATAACCATAACTTTGCAGATAGTTCAGCTTTTTAATATATTTTATGTATTATAAAGCATGATTTTAAATGATTCAAAACATTTTATAGAATATAACAATGTTTTATAAATGATAAGATCACCTAAAATTAATTTAAAATGCACCATTACATGTTCTGAGGGTTTGGGGTTGGATATATGATTATATATATATATATATATTATATATATATATATATATATATATATATATATATATATATATATATATACATTTTAATTTAAGTTGGATATTACTAGGATGTGGTTTCATTTCATTCTTATGTAATTGAACATTTTGTTTTTGCATAAATCATTTAATATGTGTAATTACAAAGAATCTAATTTAGCAAAATATGAAAATAAAATTATTTAAACACAGAAACTGCAACATTACTTACTCAGTTAGCCACATAACCAATACTACAGGCTGGCATTAGTATCTATCGTAACAACTGTCTCATTTTTCAAAACAGCAATCAGAGAACCAGTGTTTCAGCTTGCGGTGTGACTAGCACATGACACTGATCATGTACGGTTGTAAAAGCTGACAGCCCCATCAGAAATGTATGTTCACCAGAGCTTGCTCCTGTCTCTTTGAACAAGGTACATCAAACGCTCCAACTAGAGGTTCCCTTCATATTATATCAAAGCAGTGTTCACTGCTGCAGGGCATTTCCTGTCGAAATCAGTTCTGTGTGGTTAAGGAATTCAACCTCCTAAACACAGTCCACATGTGTTCCCATCTCCAAAAAACCTGCTGACTCATTTACCCTCCCAGGCCTCTCAGCCAATCAGAGCAGTCTGCTGATGTTGGAGTTTTGAATAGGCTGGAGGCGACCTCTGTTGTGTGCTTTATTGAGTTTTGTCACTAAAGGAATTAACCTAACATTTCACATCTGGGGCACTGAAACGATTTGGGATGTGAGGCAATATGTAAAACTAATCAAGTACAATGGATGTGACAGCCAATTCAAAACTATATACACTTCTGATGGCAGTGAAAAATCCTTGGTGTTATAAATGAATGTTATTACTGACTTCACCCACCTAAGGGAAAACCTCATGAAGACTGAAGCGTTTTCCTACATAAACAATATTATTTAGCCACTTTGGGATATAAATGTACCTTTACACAATAAACATAACATTTTGAAGTATCCTCAGGTGAACCTGTGGTGAAAATACATTTACAAGATGGGTTTTCCAGTAGGTGACACATCTCAGGAGTATGAGGATGGATGTTACTACAGTACCTGGAGTCCCATCCAGTGATGCCTGTGCTCCAGAGAGAGTCAGCAGGCCTCCTGGCTTGAGATGGAGCGATGCAAGATGACTGGAAATGGTTGAGGTCCAGACACTCTGTTTCCACATCATATCAGTGTTCTTGTACAAGTCTAAAACGAGAGAGAGAGAGAGAGAGAGAGAGAGAGAGAGAGAGAGAGAGAGAGAGGAGAGAGAGAGAGAGAGAGAGAGAGAGAGAGAGAGAGAGAGAGAGAGAGAGAGAGAGAGAGAGAGAGAGAGAGAGAGAGAGAGAGAGAAATTTACTATTAAAAAAATTCTCAAATATGCACAGTATCTTTATTAGCTTCCTGTGAGTTTTGATACAGTCAGTATCTTTGAAACATGAATCCCCCTTCTGTTTCATGCTCATTTATTAATTTTTAGCTAATTTGACAATATTTTCAGCAACCAATAAGAGTGCAGTACTCTCAGCTATGTTTAACACATTTCTTCCATGTTTAACAGAATTCCACAGAAAATGTAACAAAGAAATAAACATGAATACTTAAATACATTTAATGAAATAAAAAGAAGTACTGTACTATAAATAAATAAAGCAAGCATGTCTGGGATGACAAATAAGGTGCGCTCACCTTTTGAGCTGCAATTTCCTCCAGCCCATCCTCCAGCCACACAAACAATGGCATCAACCTTGTGTTCCCCAGCACTGTGGCTACATCAGACGTCACCTGAATCAAAGACCATACTCTACTAGGGTCTGGTTCAACAGTGAGTGCTTACAATTTAGTGGAAACAACAGTGCAAACTTAATGAAGACCTCTGACATAATATATAAGGTGTTATATATCACTATAACACTACTGTAAGGCCCATTTTAACCCTGAGATACACACTTGTAATTTTTAAAGGGTCATGAAACCCCATAATACATTTTTTTTTTTTTTGATGAGAAGAGATACAGGCTGCACATGACTGAAAACACTTAAAAAACGTTTAAAGTCAGCATGATATGGAAGTTTCGCTAGTTTTTCCTTCCCTATTGTGACGCATATGCGAATGAAAATGCTTCTCAAACAAGACAAAATGTATGGCGGGAGTTGATTTTGTCCATCAAGAATTAATTGGATCATTGTGGTTTGTTTGCTGTGATCTCATGTGAGTGACAGGTTGTCACACACATTAAACACGTCTTCGGAGATTATTTTGATTAAAGATTACGAGTACACGTGAATAAAAAAAAAATGATGCACAGAAAATAATTTATAATTAATAATGCAATATTTCATAAAAAATTAAGAATGGTCAGTTATGATTTCAGGTTATGATTCAGAGCTGATAGAATGTTACAGCGAGTTTTTCAAAAACAGACAATCTATCATAACCTGTCTCAGTAAATACTAAATTAAATATTCACGTGCTTTGCACAGTCCCAGAAACTTTCATGTTATGTCCGAGGAAAACAATGCAGAACATCGGAGATGAACCCATTATCTGGAGTGATGAGGTTTATAATGGCCCAGGGTTAACAATTTCAAGAATTAAAGTGCAATACAAGTGGTGTTACAAGACCACAAAATGAGGGACACAATGCTGTGCCATAAGAAGGACAGCTCCAATGATGTGCCATTTAACTGACCCTATTATTAACAGCAAGTCAATGGCAGACACAATAAGGCCGATAATGAGAAAAGATTGCTTTTCCAGAACACTGGGGATGTCATGGCAAGACAGGAAATTACTTTGGCAGTATAAATGGAAAGTAGATGGCAGCATTACAGGCCATTTAATAAGCCCTATGTGCTGACAGACACAAGCAGATGTGACGTCATGACACTGGCTCCACCCACCTGAGCGGCTTGGTCGGTGAATGACTCGCAGAGCTTCACCAGGATGTTTGCGTTCGCTTGTTTATTCGCTACTATGTCAATACTGGCAACCCACTTTAATATAAAAGAAACACGTTATAGGTATGAAACAAGTTAACAATGCATGCTATTAAAATAAGTAGCCTATGCAAGTATATATATATATATATATATATATATATATATATATATATATATATATATATATATATATATATATATATATATATATATATATATATATATATATATATATATATAATGCAAAATCCCTATTACAGTAGCATCAACAGGTGTCAGTTTGAGCACTCGCACCAACTCACAGTGACTCGGCTCCTATAGAATCAAAATAAAGAATCGTTTCCACTCACCCAGCCTTTCGTCCTAAAATAATTCACACACGCCGCGAGCCGAGAGCTCCTTTTCCTCCGTAAACAAGGACACGGTTCGCAGCTGCCATGGCTTTTCTTGGCTGTGTGAGACGCTTCAGCGAAGATGATGAGTATCCTCTCAGCGCAGAGAGAGAGAGAGAGAGAGAGAGAGAGAGAGGAGAGAGAGAGAGAGAGAGAGAGAGAGAGAGAGAGAGAGGGAGGGTGGGTGGGATACACACGCGCTTGTGTAGCGGTTAATGATTGGTTCAAACCTGTATTCCGCCCTACTCCACATTACAAGCCATCTTTAAAAAAGATGAGGCTTAAACTCAGTAAAGTAAAGAAAATAAAGACTTTTTGTTGATTCATATCAATTCATTCATTCATCATTCATTCATTCATCAATTAATAGGCTATGTGATAAAAAAATTATATCACGATCCTGACATTTACGAAAAAATAGATCTATTAGATCTATTAGGCCTAATCTGTTTTTTTTTTAACTGCTAGAGAAAACAAGTAAAAACATCCCTGTGTGACAAGTAGGCTACCGAACTCCTCAAAGCTTTATGTAAATTAAAATCTTTTAACATAACAGTTTAGGCTGCATAATAGTTGTATTGTTTTAAATAAGACCGTATTTGAATCACGGCAATATACAAACTGAACCAACACTGTTGCTAATAAGCATGTAGATAATAAAGTACAAAGTCCTCCCATCTCTTTTGCCAAGTCATGGTGAAATAACTTTTGCAAGCCTTGTTGCGGGCTGCAAGCAAATAAAATGCATGTACCTCATTGGTAATTGTGGAATGGATGGGCTTGTCAAAGTACCCGAAGAACAAAGAAAAAGATATAGCATAGGCCAAAGATTGTGATGAAGAAAAACCTGTTGATAATGTTAGAAAGCCAGTGAGTGATTGTAGCTTAACTGTGCAAGGTTACTTTGTAAACATTATCTGTATCCAATTCAAAATTGCACAAAAGAGGTCATGTAAATCTCCATGACATTTTGATTCCTTGCATTTATAATATGAAGCTGATATACTTCATTATCACTAAACACAACAGGCATTTGCTCCTTGTTAAAACTGAATATGTGCATTTTTACCACAAGAGAGCAGCATACTCCTGTGAAGAAGAGATGATGTGAAAGCACTTCCCATGTGCTTTTGGAAAAGAGCAGGGGCGTTGCAAGCAGGGTGAAAGGGGATTGACAACAGGGGGTCCAGAGCAGGACCTATACGATTCCTACCGGGATGTTGCATATTATGTAGAGCAGTATGTTATCTAATAAGCATAATATAATATAAGCACTATACATTATGCATTGCAGCTGTAAGTCTAATTATGCTTTACAGATGGACAGATGTTCTACATCTTCAAAAGAGAACCTCAGCTGTATAAAAAGATGAGCTGTAATGCTGTAATGGATGGCTTTTGGTTTCATACTCAAACACTGGGGTCTCAACAGGCCGCGGAACAGAGTTATTAACCCCAAAGGGAAGTTTCTCTGTTTGAACCTATGCTCTCTCTACATTCAATATTCACCAAAGAGTTTCTTCAGGCTCTGCAGGTCCCCTGAGTGAGTGATGAATACATTAGCTGAATACATTGTGTTTCTGAGAATGACAACAACAACAACAGTGCTGGAAACACTGAAAATCACTGCTACCACCACAATGGTTCTTGCTAAACATGCTTTGAAAATTTAGTAAAAACTTTACACATATTTTTGTGCAGTTTTTAGGGATGTCTGCAATACATTAAAGGACATTGCAATACATTGTCAGGGTTATGTTCAAGTCTGTTTAGTTTCATTGTGTTTTGGTGTGCGTCTCAATCAGCTCCATATTCAGTAGTCAGGGCACTGCAAGGATTCATCCATTTTAAGGGCTGTCTTCCAGTGCACTTAAACGTTTGCTCCCTAAAAAGTCTCACAATGCACCGTGAAAACCAGGAAGCATCAATGCTATGTTTCCTTGACAGAAGTTCTGAAGTGCAAAACATAAATCACGTGAGCCAACTCACTATAACAACACGCGATATATGTTTTTTACCAATTTTTTTATATATTATGAGCATTGAGCCTGAGGAGGGGCGGGAGAATATTCGGCGGTCTCCGATATTTTGAATTTGGACTGCAGCACCGATTATTCTTACATACAGAGCCTTTAAATTGTCAGTATGTAATTAAGAGCAATTAAAAACATATAGGATCGTCACTTAAGTCCACTGCATAAAGTTAAAAAAAACCTAAAGTTTCTAAATTTAAATTTCTCTTTATTCCTGTAATTGTGTTTAGCAGGAGATGATCATATCATGGTCAGAATTTTTATAAGTGAAATGTTATGAAGAAAAGCCATGGGATTGGATTTGCTGGTCTTAGTCATATCTATGGCCATCTTCATCTGTCTTATTGCATTAACAGGCTCATTGCTTGCTGTCATGGCTGATAATACAATGTCGTGGCTGACAGTCATGCCACACTGTCGGCCTCACGATTATGAAATTTGATGAATTCAGTCTAGACTACGCCCACTGAAAATCATTTTATTTAATCAAAGGCTGTGTAGATAGATTTTCTTAAATATTCTATACAATACCTGAAATTATTTTCTGGTTATAAAACAATACATACAATGCATTCAGAAAATATTCAGACCGCTTAAAAATGTATGAATCGCATATAAATGTCTTCAGAATTTCAAGTGACCTTGAAAAGTCTAAAAGTTTCTTTACAGACAAGAAAAAAACAGGCCAGAGGTCAAAGCGTTCAAAGTACACATAGTGCTGTGCAGTTCTTATTTTTCGTATCCTCTTATCTTTTCTAAGTGAGTGGGGTTTAAGAAGAATCTGGCCCTGAGACTTTTTCTGGAGAATTACAGTACAGGGGTCTCTTCTGAAGCACACTTTTAAAAATAACTTTACATTTAATTGACACGCGAGCAAGACAGTCCTCAACAAGATTTCATAATCGACGTCCTAACTGAAGAGCTCACTATAGCATGCACAAGGTTGTTAGATTACAATGAACTCTCTGACTTGAAGACTGGAAATCTCTCGCTGTGTGCAATCTTAATGGGGCATGAAGGAAAAGAAAGAGAGAGTCAATAAAAACAAGATATTTGTCCTCTGCTGCATCTTAAGAGAAACACTGGCCCATTGCACCCCCGCTGTTTGCTGGTGTACAGAGCTCAGAACTTCAAAGAACATCTGCTGCTTGAGTAAACAGTGAAAATATTATGAACTTTACACTTTATTCACCTTGGTACATTTGAATTGTGCCTAGTGGAATGAGGTGTGGACTGTTGATAAGCAATCTGATAATCCTCAGAAGACATCTTTTTAGTCCATGTCTGTTATAGCTTTGAAGCTATTAGGTCCTAACAATTATAAAATGATCAACATACAATAACTATACTGGCATACTTCAATTCATGATTTTCACTTCATGATTTTCAATTTATGATTTCTAAATGGTCCATATAGCTGAAGGTGACAGAACTTTTTGATCCTTTTGATACTTTTGATCCTTTTGATCCAGGCAGAGTGTTCATTAAATTCATAAGTGTCATGGAAGAGGTTGGTCAAAAGAGGCCGGAGGTTTGACTGATTTAATGAGTCTGCTGGTGCTGGCGAACAGTGAGATGAGGTGGAGAGTCTGAACCTCAGCCGATTCATTTAGTGCCCACCGTCACTCATTTAATGGGGATTCAATTAGACTGGCAGATAAAAAACATCACAGTGGGAAAGCCTTCCTAGGACAGCGAATGCTGCAATGCTAATAATAATAAACAATAATATATACTTAAAGTTGTTTATTATTATTATTAGCCTTGCAGCATTCGAAAAGAGGTCTACAATAAAAATGTACTTAGGCAAACTAGTAAGAGCTGTGCAGCATCCTTGTCACGTTGTGAGTTTTGTTTCTTGTTCCTTATTTTTGTCTGTCATGTGATCCCCTGTTCTAGTCATGTGATGCTGCTGTCATTTGTGTCATTGTTTAACTGTTCACAGGTGTCCCTTGTCATGTCATTAGTCTTTTGTGTATTTGGCCCTCATGTTTGCCCTGTGTCTTTGTCGAGTATTGAATGTTCCAGTAATGTTGTGATTGTTGCATGTCCCAATTCCTATAGTCCTGTATTTTAGTCTATGTTCGTGTTCCAGTTTTAGTTTCGAGTTTTCATGCCTCGTCATGCCTTTGCTTTATGTTTGATTATGTTTTGGAATTAAAGTTGCACTTGGGTTCTTTTCAACTTACCTCCAGTGGATTTATTCGTTACACCTTGTTAGCATGCCCGCCTCCCATGCCAGAGACACTGGTTAGGCCTTAGTTCAATTAGGACATATAAGTAGCTTTTATACAATTTTAAAACAGTAACACTTTAGTTTGGGGTCCAATTCTCACTATTACCTAGTTGCTTATTAGCATGCATATTATTAGGAGACTGGCTGTTTATTAGTACTTATAAAGCACATATTGATGCCTTATTCTACATGACCATATTCTACATCCCTAATCCTACCTAATACATCAACTTAACGACTACCTTACTAACTATTAATAAGCAGTAATTAGGAGTTTATTGAGGCAAAAGTCTAGTTAATAGTGAGAACTGGACCCTAATCTAAAGTGTGGCAAACAAAACATTACTGGTGTGCATCTTGAGACAAAACAATGGCACTGACACATTTCAAGATATATCAAGCTGCTTTCAGTAAAAGCAGCTCAGACATAAATTTTAGTCAGGGACTGTAGCTTAAGCCTTGTCTGTGAAACTGGGGGGGGGGGGGGGGGGGGGAGGGGAGTTGTGTGGGGTGAGGGTAAATAAAGTGTGATCTGCTGTGACGTCACAATAATGGTGCATTGTGGTCTATGTACCTGCCTAAAGTGTACACGTTGAGTAGACTTGCTCCCTCGATCAAAGCAGAGGGATCGAGGGTCTGTCCGAATAAACTTCCCTCGTCCACTTGTTGAAAGCACTTCAAAATGGTGGTGGGGATTCCCCCGAGGGAAAGTGCTCAGATTGCGAGTGTATGTGTAAAAGTGGAGTTAAACACAGCCAAGAACTGCTGTCTATAGTGTCCTTGTTATAGTGCCATGCTGGAAACGAATGCTGCTCGGAGCGGCGCGAGTAACCACAGGTGTTACACATCTGCTACTTGCAAACAGGCAAAATAAATCTTATCCCACTCATGTGCATATTACAAAAATCATGTGAAACTTTCTAGACTAGTTATGAGCAATAATAATCATGATATTGCCAAAGCAGTTGAGGATTGCTAGCATGCACCACTAACAAGAGGCCACTATTATATTTCAGTGAAACAGGCTAGCCAGGATCTCCACACAGGCCAGCGAGTTGAGCACAGAGCGAGAAGAATCTGGGAGGCAATTATGGATGACATTTTGTGATGTTTGCTTGGTACACACATCTGAAGGTGGCTCTTCCCTGGAGAAAGGTTAGAAAAGCAGCTCAAACTTACTCCACCACTCCTTATATATGTTTGCTGTTGTGGATGCCACTGACCTTGATTATAAACATGTCAAGGAGTTCATCGAGTGTTCATTACTTTTCTAGTACCTATGATCTTTTTTTGGCTCAATTTCAGTTATTACAGTTTTTTTCATTCGCTAACAAGCATTTGTCCAATCAGTTGTCACATTTTCAAAACTCTAAACACAGTTAGCACAGCATCGGTCTTTTGTGACCATACCATTCACACATTTCATGTCGTTTTCACACAATATGCAGTCAGTGAACACATTTCCACAATGCTTACATTTTCTTAACAGACAAGCTATACCTCCCAACAAAATAATGGATTGTTTTTGTAGTATTTACAAATGTTAACACACACCATCCCACAATAGCAAAAACAATATTCCAAACCTTAGATACAGTATAAAAACTTCTTGTTCTGCAATGATATCAGTTCAAAAACAACATATTTATATATTTCAGCTGAAAATAAACAAACCATTGAATTATTGACACACAGCTGATTTATGTTGGGTAAACTGGGCCAACCACAACTGATTCCAGTCTGGCTCAGTCTCAGTGGCAGGGGTTATTTTTTCTATTACATTGACACTTATACAGTAAAAGGAGGACTTTGAGGAGCGATGTTTTTGGAAACAGAAACAGAAAAAGACAAACACTGTAATGTATGGACGAGGAAGAATAAGAGCAAGGGGTTCAGGGAGAAGAGCAGGCCAGTGAGAGATGCAGTGAGAGATCCAGTGAGAGATCCAGTGAGAGATCCAGTGAGAGATCCAGTGAGAGATGCAGTGAGAGATGCAGTGAGAGAATGCAGTGAGAGATGCAGTGAGAGATGCAGGAGCAGTGAGAGACAAGGAGCAGTGAGAGATGCAGTGAGAGATGCAGTGAGAGATGCAAGAGCAGTGAGAGAGATGCAGTGAGAGATGCAGGAGCAGTGAGAGATGCAGTGAGAGGTGCAGTGAGAGTGCAGTGAGAGATGCAGGAGCAGTGAGATGCAGTGAGAGATGCAGTGAGAGATGCAGGAGCAGTGAGATGCAGTGAGAGGTGCAGTGAGAGGTGTAGTGAGGTGCAATACCAAGCGGTTTTATCCCAGGTGCATCGCCTTGGATAATACCAGATGTGATGTTGATGAAAACATGTGGCCTAACCCTGAAAATCACAGAGATTAGATACAGTAATTTTGTGCTTTTTTTAGTTCCCCCCCCCCCCCCCCCCCCCCTTTTTATCTGGGCTTTTTGCTGTTGCTTTTTTGTTCAGAATGCTCTTGTGTGTTTCATGGATATTTTGTTCATTGTAAGCAATACTGTAAAAAAAATTCTGTTCTATCATACCATTGTAAGCAATACTGTAAAAAAATTCTGTTCTATCATACCGAGTTTCTACTACACCTCCTGTAGTAAACAGTAAAGGAGGTGAGATTGCTTTTGCTTTAAAAGATTGCTTTTGAATGTGAACATTACTGTACATGTGGACATACAATTCCCAACCAAGAAATTTAGTGTAAAAACCGTGGATTGCATGTTTTGCATGCAAATACCTATAAAACCGAAACATAAAAGTCTATGCAGTTTTTGTAATGTCAACAATAGCCAGTATTTTGAAACCTGGTGTACTTTGATTGACTGCATGTACTTTGTGAAGTGAAAACAAGTGTTATTCTTTGACAGAATAATTTCATTTTGAGTCAGATTTCCAGTGTTTTGGTAAAGTTAGTGTGTGCAGAGAAAGATGTGTTCTGTTTTGAAATGAAGAGTTAGTATATATTTAACAAAATGTGTTTTTGAGAAGAAAATTATCCATTTGGCCAATTGTGTTTTATATGTGTGAGTCTGTGTTAAGAGTTTAGAAAAAGTATCTGAAGTATGGGTAAGCGCTTGTTAGCAATTGAAAAAAACTGTAAATAAGATATGGTAAATATCAATCATAATTACCCGACCATAACTTCCCCTTCATTAGATGGTCCACTGGAGCTGCACAGACCACATCAAGGGCTTCAAGCTCCAGCTTCTTCAATTCTTTCATCCTGAAGAGACAGAAACATCTCTCTCCTTCAGCTGGCCTGAACCGAGGATAGAGCTTTGAATGGCCTGTGATGGACAGATAAAGGGACCTGTCTCACTTCTCTCAAAGAATCTTTTTCTCCTTGAAAATTCTGCTGCAACACTTGCAGTCACGGTTGTGATCTCACCTGTGGATTGTGTGGTACAGAGATCACTGTATTCCTTTTAGAATCACACTGTTGAATTTCACAGCTGTTATCCTAAATTGAAAGAAGATGAATGTAATGATCTTTTAGCTTTGATGGCTGACTGAATGCATTTAAAGAGTTTGAAAAAAAAAAAAATTCTGTCATCATTTACTCACCCTGATGTCGTTCCAAACCCGTTAGACTTTTGTTCACTTTTGTTCATCTTCGGAACAAATTAAGATCTATGGCCATATCTTGCCACACACGAGAGACTGTCGATGAAATTTCTTGGCAATGTTTTTTATCGGGTTAGGTTGCCAGGTATTTCCCCAACCTTGGGACACACATGCACGCACACACACACACACACACACACACACACACACACACACACACACACACACACAGCACACGCACACGCACACGCACACGCACGCACGTACGCACGCACACAGACACACACACACACACACACACACACACACACACACACACACACACACACACACACACACACACACACACACACACACACACACACACACACACACACACACACACACACACACACACACACACACACACACACACACACACACACACACACACACACACACACACACACACACAAATGAGGGGGTTTCTGTGAATAA
>CM070835.1:11915255-12217755 GCA_036326025.1 Chrosomus eos | reverse complement strand
ACACACACGCACACACACACGCACGCACGCACGCACACACGCACACACGCACACACGCACACACACACACTTATTTTACATCTTGTAAAAAGGGGCATTATACCACCCCTTTAATTGATTTTAATTATTTTACTACTTCAGTTTAAACTTATTTCAGGTAAGTTTTTTAACCCGCCGCCCCTTCTCAACTTTTGCAGAGTCTCATGCATGACATGTTCTAAAAATGTGCTCAAATTAAAATATATTGTCTCTCATTTTTTCTTTCCACTGACCCGTGTATTTAACTGCAAACACGCGTTCTGTGTGAATAGTCCCTTCCTTATCGAGCACCTTGGCACCTCCTGATGAATTTAAGAGTCAACTATGCTGGTAGTTTTTGAAATAAAAAGATATTTTCTTAGAGCTAATCATAACAGGTAATTACACATAAGTCTTACAGGAACACTAACACAAGCAATCCATTTAATTTCTAAATGTAAAGAGTGGCGTAAAACTATGAATTTGGTGCAACTCGTCTTGAAGAGCAATTTTTTTTCATTACTTACTGTAGTCAAAACCATCGACTGTAAAAAAATAAAGTCCAAAGCAGGAATGACATTGTCACAAGTGCATTCAGATCTACAGAGGCGTGATGTGGACTAAAAGTGATAGCAGAGCAGAAGAGAACAGAGAGAAGAATGAACACACCTCTGAGCTTTCACTCCTGCTGTGAGTAAGAAGCTGTTTCACGAATTGAAGTCCAGATTTGGAGACTGTCTTCACCTGGATGACTGCAGTGATGTGCTGCGACACTCACAGAGGCTGTAGATGGTCACGCCTGAAAACACTTCATTCTCTTCTTGTCTGTAGAACCGCGTAACCTGCTGAGGGCTTTAAACCTGATATGAACCCACACACACATACTAGAATGATCTTTGGATGGTTGTTGCATTGTTTGTTGATATTTAGTGGGTAAATGAGGCCTGTCTCTCTTGTAGAATATACCCCCAAAAGAGGACTAAATAGGCTCCATTTCTCTTTCCCTTCATCTCCTATCTGCTTTCCTCAGCAGGCTGTTTGTACCTGCTGCGACATCCTTTATTAAGCTTTATAGCAACTGCCTATAGAGAGGGGAAGTCATTGCATGATCAGAACTCGGATGTTTTGCTGCCTGGCTGTGACTGCAACTGTCTATTCTCATTTTCCGTGCAACAAAGAAGGGTTGTGCGACAGATAGATAAAGAGAGAGGGTGAGAGAGTTCAGGCATATCCATGGCCACCTGTTCTCTAATTCTCCAAGTCATTAAAATTACATCATGTAAATGAGTGCATTCCAGCAGCATCAGTGAGCCCTGTTAGATTCATTTTATAGTGTCTTATCCTTATTTATAATCATGTTAAATACTAATAGCTTGTACACCTATATTAACCATAAGCTTGATTCACTCTCACATTGCTCATTGCCACGGATAAAGGGAAAGCTTTAGGGAACAATTGGCTTGACATCTGATCAATGAAGTTTATTGGTATGATAGGTTATTGGAGCTTTATACAAGATTTACAGTAGACGCAAGTTATTTTCCAGTGGGAGCAGGCGGCATTGAAAGCTGCCACTTTGCTATGCACGACTGCTTGTTACAAATTAAAAAAATGTTTGGTTGTGAAAAACACATCATCCTAAACCTTTATAACTTTATTAAAAATGCACTGGTTGCACACAAATACAGTGATATTGAAGCTTTCAAAAACCCACCATAAAAGTATAATAGCAGTCCACTTTGACTTGTATGTTATATTCTAGCATTTTCATTGAATATTGAACTTTTGATGCTTTTCTGTTGTTGTCATTTTGGAGCTTGACAGCCTCAGTGCTCATTCGCTTTCATGGCATTCAAGAAAATGGCCAGGAGGATTAAAAAGGATTTTTCCACAGATCAAATGAAAAGTCTTACAGGTTTGGATCAACATGAAGGTGAGTAAAAGATCAGAATTTTTCATTTTTTGGTGAACAATCCCTTTTATAACAGTTTTCTTCATTCTTAACATTACCGAACCCAACAAGATGAGACCGTTGGACAGCTGGAAGAGACGGGAAGGAGCCGGACATGAGTCATGACAAAAAGGAAATGCAGTTTCTCTTTTCCTGGCATTTTTTTTCTGCTGTGCCACATTCAATTCCAGAAGGGAATTAGCCTGTCGATAAGAAGCCATTACTGCTAACTCTGTGGAAATGCACCTTGCATTCAATTGTCTCCTTCGCCATTTATTTGAAATCTTATCTTTCCTCTCACCTTAGCGCATCCAACTGCAGTCATATCAATGGATGCTGATTATGCAGGATGCAATATAACCGAGGGTTAGAGAGAGAGAGAGAGAGAGAGAGAGAGAGAGGAGAGAGAGAGAGAGAGAGAGAGAGAGAGAGAGAGAGAGAGAGAGAGAGAGGAGAGAGAGAGAGAGAGGGGGGGGGGGGGGGGGACTAAAAGACAGATGTCAAGGGCAAGGAAAACAGTTCATGGTAGTGTAAATGAAATCTGCCTCAATCATTTTGTAATTTTCTTGCATGAAATGTATATAGTTAAAAAAATACACTTGCATATGTGTGTGTATATTTATTTGTCCTGGTAAAGATATGGCTTTTATTTTTGTATTATAACAATGGAATATGTAAGATCCCTATTATTTCTACAAGGGCTATGGGAACTTAGAGCTCCAATAGCACATGGGTTTGTCTGTATGAAATCTGTGTTGTTGTTGTTTTAGTCTGTGTCTGGGTTAAATGGAAAGGAAAAGCAGAGAACAAGTGTAAGACAGTGAGAAGAGATGACAAATGGGCCTGCAGTCTCTCAGTGAAGCTGACTTTGACTGCAGCGCTGCCCTTTGCTCATGAGACACCTCTCAGATGAGGAACGATGACTCATGGGAAGACCATTATAGAGTAGCACTATGTCTCTGATTAAGAGGAACAATTATAACAGCAGTCCAAACACAAGCAGAATCATTTCCTGACCATTTCAGACCATTTATTGTTCTTCTTGTCAGAGCAAGGTAATAGACAAGCCTTAGAAGGAATGACAAAGGCCCTTTCACCAACTGCTTGATCATCACAACATTATTGTGATAGTAGCTACTAACACAGACCTTCATTTGGACAAATTAGGCAGAATTACATGTAAACTTTGTGGAGAAGACAATCCATCTGTAATAAATTAAATGACCAAATAAATTTTACTTACCTTTGAAATGTTGCAACACTCTGCCATACTTAATCTTGAACGGCACGGCGAAATAAAACATATTTTACCTGGGTTGTGAATATGAGTTTTCAGACTGCTTTGAATATGATGCAATAAAACACGAAATAATGTTAAGAAACATTTTCCGAATAAATCTTCATGGGCTGCACTCAAAACAAACACAACAAAATGTAATTCGATACATGAAGGTGTTACTCTCAAGAGCCGAAAAAGTGTGGCACAACATCCAATAAATAACAAGTTAATAGGCTATTAAGTAACTTACAGTCAGAGTATTTACTGTTTTTGCTCCTCCAAGTAAAGCAAAATTAGTCTCCAAGCAATAGTAGTAGCAGAATGAGTCATTGAGTCATTTATAAAGGGAATCAGGTTTGTTCCTGAATGAACCAGTGTTCATTTGAATTGGTTGAATGACGAATCGGTTGGATAAATTATTAATTGACTCACTCATAAAGAAAGCCACTTTTCGCCACCTATTTGCATAGAGTCACTTCACATGTGTAATTTTTTAATGATACTATCATTCACCGATAACAAAATAGTCTTATAAAGGATCGTATTTCAAATGAGTTGTGGTAAAGAATACAAAGTTGTTTTTATTCTTAATGGTTACTGTTCAAATTCATCTTACTTCATTTTACATACAGTAGGCCTACTTACTGTATTAATGCTACTCCAGAACATCCCTCTAACTGCCGAAAAAGAAAGATTTCATTTATCTCCAGCCATCCAGTGGCCTTGGGAGGAGTCCTAAGATAGCCATTAAACTTAATAACTGTCAGTGTGTGGAGGCTTTTATTCATTATTAGCCTTCATGAACCCACCCACAGGTCCCAGAACAGCTCAAAACTCCTTAATTCTCTTCAACCTCGTCTCTGTGTACGGCAGGATGGAATTAGCATATAGCTTCCTCTGTGTTTTACCACATGTCTTATTCATGACTACACTATCTCTTAAATCAACCTCTTGATCATGGAGGAGATCCAATAGAGAGCTGCCTATGAAGATGCTGAGGTTGTGAACTGCAGGTTTAGAAGGACATAATTCTCCCTTTTTAAAGATAACAAGTTATGACTGAAATAGAAGAGGTCCTGTAGAAAAGGAAGCCTCCAGAGAAAAGTAGCATTAAAGCTTTACAGGCAGGTTTAGAGTCTTTCCAGAATGCACATAATGCAGGAATCAAGCCATAAAAGTAAATAAAAAAATTATTTTCTTTTTAATGTTTTTTTTTAAGACAGCATTGTGTTTTTCTGCTTTCTGAGATCTGATATCGCTTCACTGAGGACCAAGTGGCTCTTTCTCTTTTTGTTAATTAGTATTCTGCTCTTTCTTGACTTCTGGAGTCTGACCAAAGAGACAAATAGTCAATCGATCTGATGTACCAAATGGCAAAATAAATGTGTCTCTGGCCCCGGCCGCCATGCGTCACAGCTGACAGTTTAGTTTGTAGATTTTTTTCAGAGACAAGCTGATAAACCCCTTTAAATCACACTTATCTGGGTCATTTCACAAACAACAAACAATTTGATGGCCACTTTATAAATTTAAGTTAATTTTACGGCTCAAGTAACTGCATAATGTGATAATACTAACCTATACATGGCTTCATGGTGAGGGGTATCTCCAAGAAGACTTGAGGGATAACATGTTAATAAAAATACCATAATACCATTATCTAAGTATATTATCTGTTTCTTGGCTTCTGAAAACTTGGAATAGAGTAGAAGTTGAATGGACTATTATGCTTCTATTGTCATTATTGGAACTTGACAGTACATATCCCTAACACACACACACACACACACACACACACACACACACACACACACACACACACACACACACACACACACACACACACACACACACACACACACACACACACACACACACACACACACACACACACACACACACACACACACACACACACACACACACGTTTGTTTTTGTGACTTATGAGGACATTCCATAGGCGTAATGGTTTTTATACTGGACAAATATATTCTATCCCCCTACACTGCCCCTGTCCCTATTCCTACCCCTTACAGGAGACATGCTGGATTTTAACATTTTAAAAAAAACATTGTTTTTTTATGTTTTTTAAGCTGTTTGAAATATGAGGACGCATGCAATGTCCTCATATAACACGTGTAAGTTGTAATACCAGTGTAATACCCATGTCATTATACACATTTGTGTCCTCATATATCACAAAAACAAGCACACACACACACACACACACACACACACACACACACACACACACACACACACACACACACACACACACACACACACACACACACACACACACACACACACACACACACACACACACACACACACACACACACACACACACGTTTGAGTAAAATTGTATGTTTAACCTTGAATATAATTAAGTAATTTTCTAAAATAATTAAATGGGGAACTGAAGTGAGTGTTATTTTATGTGTTTTAGTGTTAATTGGAGTGATAATGAATCATAGGTTGAGCAATCACAGTCTGCTAACACAGGAATAAAATACACGCAGTGATGCAATCCATATCAAGAACATCAGAGTTGATCAGTCAGGCACTTGTGCTTCTAGTCGCTCTTATCAGTCTCTGTTTTGTCTGGGAAATGAGAGAATGGCAGGGGGGCTAAAGTTTTATTTCAAACAGCATTAGTAATTTTTTTTACCTGAGACATCCAGTTGCTTTCTTTTGCACCTCTCTTTCCAAGACATCATTTCTGGAATTTAAAAACCGACTGTGTTTGAAATACACGTTCTGTGGCTCTTTGAGTTCATAAGCATTCAGCACAGAAATATTTGTGTACTACCTGTTCTGCTAAGGTAAGATATCTTGCAATCAGAAGAGTCTGACAGAAGGAGGAAAAGTAATAAGAACCAGAGGGAGAGCGAGAGTCTGATGGACTCAAGCTTCTCATGAGGAAATGGATCTAAAGGATTGGCCTGAAAACATTGATTCGGCGCAGTCTTAATCTCAGAGCAGAGAAAGAGGGGAAAAAAGAGAGATGGCCGGAGAAAGAAACTATATGGCCTTTGAGCAAAACCTGGATGAATGAAAAGCTTCATAGCCAGAGAGAACAGGGAGTCAGAGACTGCAGCAATGCATACTTTTAGCCTTCCAAGAGGCTCTTCGTTTCTTTATGAAAAGCCTCCAAAAGTGATGACTGGTTTATCAGCTGAATTTTAAATGCAAAAGTAGTTCTAAAACCAGTGGAGAATTTTACGAAAGAGAAAGTGAGAAAATCTATAGGACTTGACTCCAGTACATTGTGGACCAATCAATAAAACAAATCAAATCTACAAATCAGTTACAACAAAGTCACACTTCATCTAAGTGAGGAATGATTTAAGGAAAAATGGATTGCTTAAATATTGTTATAATTATTTATTTTGTACGAAAACATGGCTGAACAATGATTTTAAAGTATTACAGTATTGTAAAAATAAACTAATTACACTTTAATTTATGGAAGTGTATACCCAGAACATACACTGTAAAAAATAATTCTGTGGCTTAGTAAATATTAAAGAAATATTTAACTTTATTAACTTAATAAAATCTCTGAATATCGTTAACTTGATTGTTTGAGTTAAACATACCAAAATAATTTAGTAAAAATCCAACAGTTAATTTTATCTAGAATTTACAGATATATTTAAGTTTTTTTCAATAAAATTATTTAGTATTTGACTTACCAATTATTTCTTTATAATACACTTAATATATTTGTGAAATTTCTATCAAAAAATATGAGAATGTTTAATTAAACTGATCTGTTTCAAGAAACAAAAAAAATTACTTAATTCAAATCAATATTATTAATATAGTTCACACTCTTAAGAAATTTAGTAAGTTTACTCAATTAAAACAATGCACCCCTCCCCACCCTCTGACGCGACGACAACTCGACGGTTGGTTGAGTGAGCGCGCGCGGGCTGTTTGAACCATAGACATAATATAATACATAGACGCCCTATTGGCCGCTTTGGAACGTTGCTGCGATACGTCAACGGGTCCGCCATTTTGCGGAGGGCAAGACTAAATATAAAGTTATGAAACTTCACTTTGCCCTCAGCCAAAACGATTTACCAGGGAACCATTTATAGATTAATGAGACCAAAGATCGCCCGTTAGATATACACAAGACGAATTATATCTCATGTTTAATCACTAGAGTAGAGACATCCGAGCCGGCGGCACACTTCAAAAGGACTGGCCGAGGTAAGGCTGTCCTCTGCGGGCTTAATGCTCGCTGAGCGCCCGGTGATCGCATCCTACAACTCCGAAACCGTCAGATCAAATTTTTAAATAGGCGCTATCTTTATCAACAAACCACATATTTAAGCTTTAAACAACTACATTGTCGACTGAAAAACTATTAAAACTCCATTTCGTGACACAATAACAGTAGTATTTTTTAATTTATCCTCTGAACGTTACTATTACTAATTAAATCATGACCAAATACAACCAAAAACAAACGTTCAGTCTTGCCTGTGAAAGATAATTCCTCGGAAGCGGTTTTCAATTGTGTGGCGACTTGTACAGCCCCAAGCAGCGCACAAAACAGGCATTTTTCTCAATTCCCAGTATGAGAGGTATGGGAAAGTTGCCATCCCCAATATGGCGGCGCCATTGACGTGCGCTCCAGCGGCCAATAGGGCGTCTATGTATTATATTATGTCTATGGTTTGAACTCTCCGGTCTCCAGTACAACATCTCTCTTCTCAGCGTCGCAGATTTGGTGCACTTCCTCTGTGAAATTCAGGTTTGTGTATATATTATCTTATCTATACAATCATTACTGTGCTTTAAATCATTTTATTTAATGCAAAACAACATACAGAGGCGTAATTCGACACCTAAACAGAGTCGCGCCTGTCTTTACAGTAACGTTATGGTCTTTTCGCGTGTGATTGAAACGCCTTGCATAAACACACGACTTTATTCCTTTCTAATGATAATGAATATAATTCATTTGGATGATAAAATGTCCTCAGAACTGTCACTGTTTGTTTATTGGCAGGTTATGGAGTCAGTCGCTCGCAGTATATTTCGGCTATGAGTGGAACGGTATTCAGGACAGCGGTCTAAAGTTCGAAGTTCACCCGCAGAGCGCGAGTCCGTCTCCGGGACGAAAACCAGCGCTGATCCGGTGGACATTGGATAACAGACTGGTTGATTACACTTGAATTGAATCCCTGAATGTTTAAATGTTTCATTTTTACTTCAAAAATGTTTGTTAATTGAGTTTAAATGTAGGCAATATTGTATACATGTTAAAAACAGTGTAAAATGTGCTGTATTGCTGTACTCAATGACAATAAAGGCCAATGCCATTTAACGTATACTGGTTGTTGTGTGAAATAGGCTACTATTTTACAAAGGTTTAGAGGAAATAAAAGAGGTTAATATTACTTATAAATAAAAACAGTTAATATTACTCATAAATATTGTTTTTTAAATGTTAAATTATACTCAATTTTATTTCTTAATGTACCAGATGCAGTTACTTCGATTTACTTAATTTTTTTACTTGCATTTACTCAATTCGCACAGTATATTTCATTGATTTCACAGCTTTAAAATTTACTCAATTTTTTTGAGTGTAAAAATGTTTCACCAAAAAAATTGAGTAAATAATAGTTAAACTTTTTACAGTGTAGTTGCATGCAGTAGCATATAGACTATACAATTAATAACGTGCTTTTTAATATGGTTTAAAGCAGAATGTGTCACTATAACTACCCATCATGCTCACTGTACTGTACCACAACAATTCCTGCAAAGCATTCACCTAAATATAAAGAATAAAGTGTTTCAATTATGGCTGTCAATTTAACGTGTTTATTTGGTGTGATTAATTATGAAAATAGCGTGTTACAATTATTTTCAATGCACCCCGGCCCAGACTTACAGCCTACGCAGTTTAGTAATGAACATTATGCAGGGCAACGGCTGATTGCATGATGATTATAATGCATCTAGTACAATTCAAGATATGAATTGTATGTATGGGGTTTTGTCTCATCATATGATATAGTTTAGCAATACCACAATAAAAATGTTATAGCCACATTGTATCCTTAAATTCTGTTGAATCAAAATATTTATTTCTAAAGCTGTGTTTTGTAATTTTGACCTTAAATGATCTTTTGGGGAGAAGTTTCTCAGCCAAAATTGAAGTGCGATCATTTTGCGATTAATTCGACTAATTAAACATTTTAATCGCTTGACAGCGTTTGTTTCAATATAAGTGCACATTAATAAAAGTGTGTTCCAAATAATTAAAAATATAGCCCTAAATATTTTTCTCCTAATATAAGCATGCTTTCAATAGTATTTCAATAGGCTATTTATCAGTAAATTAATTCAATAAATAGGAAGGCAATGTGCATTAAAATGTAAATCGGATATCATATAGTGCAAGTTTAACAAGTTAACACATTACTTTATTTGGAAAGTGTCATACTCACACCAACACATGTGTTAATACAGAGCAGGTGAGCTTCACCATCTCTTGTCTTTCGTATGTGTGTGTGTGTGTGTGTGTGTGTGTGTGTGTGTGTGTGTGTGTGTGTGTGTGTGTGTGTGTGTGTGTGTGTGTGTGCTCAGTAAACAGCTTAACCTGTTTGGTATGAACCTGTTTGGAGCTGGCCTGAGGTATAAATATTTCCACAGGGTCCCTGTGTTTGTTTAGTGTGTTTTTTATTTATTTTTCATATTCTCTTCCACCTTCACCTGCTGCTATGAGATGCCCTGCTGCTCTCTGATGTTCACTCTAGACTCTTTCATTGGGTCAGACACATAAAAACATTGAAAATGTTTGGCACGGCTTTCTGTGAACCAGTGCAAATGGCATCTGCCATCTGTGCTGGATTTCCCAACAAAAGGATGAATTTGCTTCACAACAAAGCTGCAAAATACCGGCAAATCAGAGTATTATTAGAATAAGAGCATTAACAGGTGGGAGGTTCGGAAGTGTGTTCCTGGCAGACACGTGGCCACCCAGACGGTCACAGGAATCACACCTGCATGCGTGCACACATGTGTGTGTGGGTCTCAGTGGGACTGGCTCTACGATCTGGGCTCCTGGCTGCTTCGGAACCTTCAAATCCCTCTTTTCTCCTGCCAAACACTGGAGCATCTCGACAGCTGCAGGCGTGCCGAAAGTCCAGTGCTGGAGAAATGTCTGAGGTCAGGTTAGCTGATGGACGACTCACGCTGTAGAGAGTGCCAAGACACTGCAGCTGCCCAGAGCTCGCTTCAGAGATAAAGGTGTCTTCTTTTTCAGCTACAGATTTTGATTAATGTAAACTGTGGTGAAAAGTTTTGAAATGCTATACTAAATTGTTTATTTTTGTATTTGTTAATGTGCACTCATGTCATCTTAATAATGTAAATGAATCATGTATGTCAGAGTATTTTGACACACAACACACACACACACACACACACACACACACACACACCACACACACACACACACACACACACACACACACACACACACACACACACACACACACACACACACACACACACACACACACACACACACACAAAAGTTTGGGGTCTGTACGATTTTAAAAAATGTTTTAGAAAGAGGTCTCTTATGCTCAGTAAAAAAAAAAATTGTGAAATATTACAATTTGAAATAACTTTTTTTCTATCGTATTATATTTTAAAATGACATTTATTTCTATGGTGGCAAAGTTTAATTTTCAGCATCATTACTCCAGTCTTTAGTGTCACATGATCCTTCAGAAATCCTTCTAATATGCTGATTTGCTGCTCAAGAAACATTTCTTATTATATCAATGTAGGAAACAGTTTGTCACGTAGGCTGTGTTAAGCACATAACCGTCTTTAATCATATAATCCAAACAAACACGCAGGAGAACTCAGGAGCAAAACTATAGAACGGTAGCCATATAAACGCAAACGAGAACTGACCAGAAGAATCTAAAACACATGGCTTGAATACACAGGGGTTGACGGAAACTAAATGAACAATAGCTGAACTAAATCAGCAAACTAACAGGCACACACTTAGTCAACACACACAATGACAGGGAAAAGGCAGTATTACAGAAAGCAAGGTTATCTTATTGTCAAACATTGTCAAAAACCCTGAACTCTCGGTTGATTAACCCGAACCTTGCTTATTTGAGGTATGCTGGTTCCAAAAACCTGAGTAAGTTCAGCCAACCCAGAGTATGTTCACAGTTAACACACAAGACATTCTCAACAGAGCGACGAATCGACGAGTCACCATCGAAACGGACACTAAAGAAAAAGCATGCACTCATCTTCTTAGAGCATATCGACACCTATTTAGTTGTTGTGAAATAAAAAAGAAAATCATTTTTTTGAAGTGTCAAAGTGGTTGTTGCATATGTCAATGTAAGTACAGATATCTCTTAGATTTCATTAAAAATACTAAATTCTCACAGGTTTGGAATGACATGAGGGTGAGTAAATGAGGACAGAATTTTCCGTTTTGGGTGAACTAACTTTTTAACAAGAAAGAACAGCATCAAATTGAAATATAAATCTTATAAGATAATAAACGTCTTTACTGTCACTTTGATCAATTTGATGCATTTCTTTTAAAAAAATCTTAGTGATCCCAAAATTGTGTACAGTAGTGTATATACATTATTAGTTTAAATATTATTTAATTTGATTAAGGTGGGAGTAGATATATAAGATTCCTTTTCTTATTCTCCATTACACTTGCATCAAGACACCCTTTCTTGGTATTCACATAGAAAAAAAATCTTCATAAAATATATTAAATTGAATTTGAAGAGCCTTCTCACAGGAAAGGGGAAAATGTATTTCATGCTTCAGTGACTTGCTGAATTACAAATTACAATTTACATGGCTGTTCTGTAACTCATGGTGCTCTGATTCAATTAATGTGGCAAGTGTCATTATTGGAATGTATTGTCATTTTCCCTCGTGAGATTTTTTTCTGAAGATTTTCTCAATTTTGTAAAGATGAAGAGGTATCTGTTGGAAACCTATGCAATATAACTATCATTGAGGACATGTATTTACTGAAGAATCTTTTTATGATGCTGTAGGTCATGGACCCTCTTCATGGTTTATTCATTCAGTCTGTCTGGTTTCCTCTTAAGTATGTTTCCAACTCTCTAACTAGAAACCCACCAAAGCACACCACATGAATTATTACGAATTATATTCTTAGTAGGTTTTCCAGTGTAAACCAATTGCAGGAAGGCCTGTATTGTTGAAAAATGGTCTTTCCTAATGACTTATGAATATAAAATATATACAGTATATGCTTAATTTGTAGCATCAATGACTTTAAAGCGGTGAAGTGTGAACAGTTCAAACCAAAAATCTTGGAATAAGATAAGGTGTATTCATGATCTAACATTCTGCAGCAGAGATCGGATATTGTTAATATCCAAAGATAGGTAAATGGACAATAATTATATTTGCATACATAACAAGTTAATATAAATAAACTAAAAAGGTTTCCAAACAAATCATACCAGGTCTTGACCATGTCATTAACATCTGCTATGAATCACTGTGACATTTGGAGCCATCTGATATTTCTGCAGAACTACATGTACAGTTTACCATTCAAGCAAATAATTATCCCTTATGATGAATGTTGAAGACACATGTGGCTGGCACTTAATTTCCACTCTGAAATGATCCCCATGAATTAAAGCAAAGCCCTGTTGTACTTTGATCTCTCAATAATTCATTGTCTCATCTATGAAGCACAAAATAATTGTACTTCAGAGGAGAGATTAGAGAGTGCCAGGCAACACTAGTCAGGAGGTTAATTCCAGTCCGAGCCATCACGTCCAATGCTTTGCTTCTTGATGATGATGCATGTGTCTCTGATGGAGAGCCGCTCTCTTGGTGACATTAGTATTCAAGATTAGAAAGGTTCGTGTGTGTATTGGTGAATGTGTGTGCATTGATGTGCAACATCGAAATACTCATGGGAAGGGAGAAAAAATGGACAAGTTCAGCATCAGTTCAAGGGCAAAGTAGCCTATATACAGAAAATGGCAATGTGCTGCATTTTACTATTATATATATATATATATATTAAAGCTTCTGGTAAGAAAAAAAGCACTTCATTACAATGCACAAATCACTCGAAGAGGCAATGAGATAAATACGGCTACAATATAAAATTAATATAAATACTGAAGTCCTCTGTGGTCATTTTTTCTTCGTGTTTGACCAATCAGAGCTGTGCAATAAGTATATCTTCTTATTGTTGGGACCTGGTTCACACTGAAAGCGAGACACAGCAAAATACATGAACAAACTATTAGTTTAGCGGATGTTTTACGTAGAAAAACAATTGAAAAGCAGCGCAGTGAAATGCAAAAAAATCATTCTGTGAATGGCCCTATGATTCACCCATATGTTGAGCCGCCCCGTATGGGGTCGTCGGGTTTCATAAGGGGCCTTTTCACACAACGTATATTTGCAGTAAAAAAACGTAAAATGCAGGACAGTGGAATGGAGAAAAATGGAGAGGCATTTTTTAAAGTAAAAAAAAAACATGACAGTTGAAAGCAGCACAATGGAATGCAAAAAAGCATTCTGTGAATAGCCCTTCACCCATATGCTCGTGTGTGTGTCCATTGCCATTTGTAAAGCGGAGTAAATGATATGCACATTTTTTATTTATTTTCATTCAACATAGACTATTATTTTCTCTCATTAGTAAAAAAGTGGTGATATGAATTCAGTCACACACTCCCAGCAGACTGGCACACTTATAAATGACTTGTTTCCAACAAAGTGCACCAATTAGTGTGTTTCTGATACTCTGGGAGAAACATAAATTCAGTATTTGCCACTAGTTAGCTTGTTATAGTCGTTAATGATGAATTTACATCCAACTTTATGCATTATACTTTTTTGTTTTTGCATGAAGCTCTCCCAGGTGTTTTTGTCAGTTAGCCTACTAAACAGTGGCATCAGATTTGAAAGTCAAATCACACTGCAGATTTTATAGGGTTCCTCTACCTATCCTTCTCTTCAATTCTTCTTCTTCTATTTTTCTTGTATTGCCAGTAGCAAATATAATAAAATACAGGACACAATCTCAATTTCTGTATGTCAGGGTTTGTGCAGGTGCTGAAGACGAGGACACGAAAGCTTCAATATAAATGTTTTAATAACAAAATGAAAAACTTTCCAAACTTAAACAGGAACAGAACTCCAGGAAATCAGAAGACACACAACCATACGAGGACGACGATCGACAAACACAGGGAGAAAACACAGGGCTTAAATACACTGAACCAAACAAGATAATTAACTGAAAACAGGTGCATAAAATTGAACACAAACGAGGAGCGGGAAAACTTAACAGGACTAAACCAAAAACCACAAAGACAGGGGGAAACAAGATCACAAAAGATTAACAGAACACATCAAAACGTGACAGTACCTCCCCCCTCCCCGAAGGCGCGTCCTCGCGCCGTATAACATCCAAAGGGGTGGGAGGGTGGGCGCCCTGGAGGCTGACGAGGGCATGGTGCAGGTCCAGGAAGCCTCCAGGGCGGAGCAGGCTGTGGGCGTGGCCACGACGGTGCAGGCTGTGGGCGTGGCCACGACGGTGCAGGCTGTGGGCGTGACCAAGGCGGAGCAGGCTGTGGGCGTGGCCAAGGCGGAGCAGGCTGTGGGCGTGGCCATGGTGGAGCAGGCTGTGGGCGTGGCCATGGTGGAGCTGTGGGACCCTCGGGCGTCCAGGGCGGAGCTGTGGGACCCTCGGGCGTCCAGGGCGGTGAAGACCCTTCAGGTGGCCACGGCGGTGAAGACCCTTCAGGTGGCCATGGCGGTGCAGACCCTTCAGGTGGCCATGGCGGTGCAGACCCTTCAGGTGGCCATGGCGGTGCAGACCCTTCAGGTGGCCATGGCGGTGCAGACCCTTCAGGTGGCCATGGCGGTGCAGACCCTTCAGGTGGCCATGGCGGTGCAGACCCTTCAGGTGGCCATGGCGGTGTTATCTTTTCGGGCCTCCGTGGATCTTTGGCCGGCCACGGCGAAGGCGTATGGCGCCCCCCCAAAATTTTCTTGGGGAGGACAGGCTCATGATCGGGAACTGACTTGACATCAACGGGCGCTGGGTCAACGGGTTCTGGGTCAACGGGCTCTGGGTCTGGGTCAACGGGTTCTGGGTCTGGGTCAACGGGCTCTGGCTCTGGCTCTGGGTCAACGGGCTCTGGCTCTGGCGCTGGGTCAACGGGCTCTGGCGCTGGGTCAACGGGCTCTGGTTCTGGCGCTGGGTCAACGGGCTCTGGCTCTGGCGCTGGGTCAACGGGCTCTGGCTCTGGCGCTGGGTCAACGGGCTCTGGCTCTGGCGCTGGGTCAACGGGCTCTGGCTCTGGGTCAACGGGCTCTGGCTCTGGTTCTGGGTCAACGGGCTCCGTGCTGGATTGGACCAGCATATCAGGAAACTCGGGGCTGGACGGGACCAGCATATCAGGAAACTCAGGGCTGGACGGGACCAGCATATCAGGAAACTCGGGGCTGGACGGGACCAGCATTGCAGGAAACTCGGGGCTGGACGGGACCAGCATATCAGGAAACTCGGAACTCGACGGGGCCAGCGCATCATGGGACTTGGGGCTAGATTCATGCTCTAGCGGGCAAGCAACGGTCTCAGGCTCTGGCGGGTTGGCGACGGGCTCAGGATCTGGCTGGATGTGGCTGACTTGAACCCCAGCCTCGGCCGCCTTCTTTTGGGCCAGTCGCACCGATATCAGTGGGGGATCAGTCATACCGGATATCAGCCGGGGAAGTCCAGGGACCGATCTGGCGGCAGGGCTGATGCGGTGTGCAGGCTCTGGTGGGCAGACGATGGGCTCTGGTGGGAGCGTGCAGGTGATGGGCTCAGGCGTTGGCGTGCAGGTGATGGGCTCTTGCTCTGGCTGGCCGTGGAGATCGGGCTGGATGTCTCCCACGGTGAGTGAGGAACCACACACCCCAGCGCACGGGCAATAAACTTAACTAAAGGGAGGTGGAGATCTCCCAATAACAGTATCTGGGCGAGGGTATCGTCCATCCCACTCCAAAACTCATGTGTTAGGGACTCCTCGTCCCAATTAGAGTCCCGGAAAAGATGGAGATATATCTCCGCATATTCCTCCAGAGACCGGCCATCTTGTGGGACACAGAGTTCGTAGCTCATCCCTTTTTTCTTGTTATGGTCGATCGTTCTGTCAGGGTTTGTGCAGGTGCTGAAGACGAGGACACGAAAGCTTCAATATAAATGTTTTAATAACAAAATGAAAAACTTTCCAAACTTAAACAGGAACAGAACTCCAGGAAATCAGAAGACACACAACCATACGAGGACGACGATCGACAAACACAGGGAGAAAACACAGGGCTTAAATACACTGAACCAAACAAGATAATTAACTGAAAACAGGTGCATAAAATTGAACACAAACGAGGAGCGGGAAAACTTAACAGGACTAAACCAAAAACCACAAAGACAGGGGAAACAAGATCACAAAAGATTAACAGAACACATCAAAACGTGACACTGTATGTATAGTGAATGTAAAGGCAAATATATTTTGACATTAACAACTGTACATGTTATTGAACATTTTTACGACCTTTAGTTTGGGAGCTAAGAGATATAATGTTGAATCATACCAGCATTGAGTCTAATTACGGCATTTTTAGTTCTCAGTGCTGTACAGCGTGGGTGTAGGAGCCACTCAGTGTATCTGTGTTTTTCGGACCCACTCGCTCCAGTGCATTGGAATTGCTTTCCTGAGTCACCTGTGTATCTGCGCAGCCGTCTGAACTGTAAAAACCTGTTTATTTGAGGGCTACACTCGGCTAGATTGCATTTCTCCCCTTAGTATCCCGAGCCCTATATCACCAAGCATGTATATATATATATATATATATATATATATATATATATATATATATATATATATATATATATATATATATAAACCTTTTGTTACTTCTATTTTCAGTTTTTTTTGTATGATATTCTGGATGCTACGTTATTGGGCTATAAATGAACTTCTGCTGGGATCCGCACTACATTCAAGTGCGGCCAAAAGTCAGAGACCACTTTTAAAATTGGTTCTGTTTAGCATTTTTCTAATTTAATGCGTTTTGTAGATATTATACTGTATCATTGCTCATTTATTTCTTATTGGGACAAGAAAACAACATACTAACAGGTTTACATTGTCAGTGTCTCAAATCTGCTGCTTTGATTAGTGACCTGGAACAGAATCATATATATTTTTCTTATTCATTTTATTTTACGTCTCTTTTTTAAATTTTTACAAACTTCCTGTTTATTTCCACTTTGAAATTAGATTTTGGAGCTTAGATTGGACTTTTGGACCAAGCTGGTAATTATATCATCAGCGATGCATATGAATAAGCTTTGCTTGCATAACTGCATTACTCCTGATTCAAAGCTCATTCCCACAAGATTATATATATATGACATTTTCCTGAAATATTCATCCAACATGTCGGTTCCAATATTATTTGTGCTTCTTTATGCATCTATGTATATCTATTCGCTCTGGCTAAACGTGGCGACTCTACACATGAGGAAAAGGAGATATGCGTCTGTCTGGCAGTGTATTCAGTCTCATAAGTGACAGGATGAGGAACATTTCTCTAATGATGGCACTTTGGCACAGATCCCGGGCTCATATGGATGAAGTGGCCTCACTCGCTCACTCTCTCATGCTTTCTGAGCTCGTACACTCCTGGTCCTTTTGATTTGTGACTCAATTAGCTTGCTTCTGTTCACAGCCATGTTCAGAGATGAATGATGGCGCTAACATGCTAGCTGCAGCAATCTCTGTACGTTCCCACCCCCTTGTCGACAACATATGAAAAATGGGTGGAACATGTGATTTGTAATTATGAGAAAGCTCCTGAAATAAAATGGAGGGGTAGTAGCTGATATATAGCAAAGATGTTGCGGGTGTCGGTGAGGTAGTTAGCGTCGTGTTAGCACGTCCTTCAGCAAGGTCCTTTGTGAATGAGCCCTTTCAACTTCACAAAAGTCTAATTAAGACTCCTCTGCAGAACCAAATGAGCAAAGCCATTATGGAAAGTGATTATTTGCCTTCAGTATCACTTCTGGCAGGTGTTTTATTGCTCAAGCTCAGACAGGTACGCTAGGCTAACGACCGTGACATTGACGTGACATTGATGCTAATACATTAGCGCACCTTCGTCTACTTCTGCAACAACAGCCTCGTTTGGAATGAATTTCGTGAATGTACAGATATTAATTCTATGTTTTGACTGTTAATTCTGTTATTTTCATGCTATAAACAGGTTTATTGTGCACACATTCTGCAATATTAGTTTTGGAAGGAAAAATTCTGCTAAAAAATGGAAAAAGTACATTCAAACCTCAGGTGTTCTGATATACCTCGAGACCACTGACACATTTACATTGTTCCAGACGGCGTTTTGACAGGCTGAGCTGCTGTCTTGAGCTCTGAGGCTTTGTAGTCTGGTAAACAAAACCTGTTAGCAGGAGTGTGTTGTGTGCGGCTTCACTGGTGTCTGTTCACCCGTGTCTCGGGGCAGCGGTGGTGTAACCTTACTGATGACAGTCAGTGCAATGTGATGATGTGATTTCAAAGGACAGTGTGTGTCTCTCTCTCTCTCTTACACACATAAGCTACATTTTTCTATTCCTAAATAGGCTATTTGTTAACAACATGTATACTTTACCTCAATGAGCTCTTTGTTTCTGCCCTAAATTAATACACTATTAAATTAATACATTGTTAGCTAACTGCGTGATATATATGAACATTTCTGAAATACATAACTTGGAAAATGTCACCTCTGATAACCGATCCCTCTAAATTGTAATGTAGATACATGCATTTTCTGTAAAGCTGCTTTGAAACAATATGTATTGTGAAAAGCGCTACACAAACAAATTTGAATTGAATTGAACTGAATTGAATAAGATAGGGAGAAGCCAGTCAGCTTGAACTAATAAAAGTACTATTGTACACAGAAATGTGTGATATCTTTTAAAAGTACATTATAGTTGCAAATATGCACACAGATGGCCTAAATGCTACACTTTTTTTAATAAAAAAGTAAACAAGCATTCAAAACTGCTGTCAGTTAAATTAGTTTTGATGGATATAAAGGGATAGTTAACCCTAAAATGGAAACTAAATCTGGTAAAATTTCTGGAGTTGTTCTAATACCATATGCCCTTCTTTCTTTTATGTACCACAAAAGGAGAATTTAAAAAAATGTCCCACTCTGACTCTATACTGACCATATAATGGCAGTAAATGGCAGAAGCACACGAATCGCACACGTAGCATAGCCGTGCACAGAAGACCAATGGCCAAGGTCAGGATTTTCGTTAAATAATACATTAGGGCCAGATTAACTAACAGCTTGCGCCAGCGCGTATCCTTTTTTGGTGTTAAAACGACTGTCAGGATTTTCTAAAGCCACACAGTGAAAAATTAGCGCTGAAAAGGCATGGACAGGGTTGTTTTTGAGACTGATCTGATTACATATGCATTTGTAGGAGTTTCCCTTGAGAGGCAAAATTTATGGGAGGAGAGTATTTAAATGAATCATGCAAGGTTATTTACTAAGGTTTGCGCTAGTCAATTTACTGCTATATGCTCCATTATTTAATGGTCAAAAAAAGCATGTCTTAAACCAGCCTCTAATTTGAGCTGCTCTTGGTTGCACTGGTTATTATGGAAATGATCCAGCTGCGTCTGTGTTTTTTAATTTGCATGTTTGTAAGTAGATCACGCGCAAAACTTTCCAGCTTTCTGCGCTTTTTTGGAATTGCACTTGGAATTTGCTCTGTTTAGTAAATCTGGCCCATAAGTTCATATCGTGTACCCCCATCACACATCTTTTTAAAAAAGCTTAATGCTGGTCTCTATTCACTTCCATTATATGGACGATTGAGAGCGGACATTTTTTTTCTCTCCTTTTGTGGTCCATAAAAGAAAGAAGGGCATACAGCATTAGAACAACACAAGTGTAAGTAATTTAATTTTCAGTTTAGGGTGAACAATCCCTTTAAAGATGCTGTATATAATTTTTTGACTGCACTAAAGCATAAAATACCTTAATATATTTGCAGATATTTAGGATACTCATTCACATACTCATTTCTCTGAAAAATAATGCTAGAGAAAGCTATTTTACTTTGAAATGTGCGTTCGTGACGGAATGTATGTTTTTGTTGTGGTCTGTGTGATTCTGTTATTTTGACACTCTGGGTTGCCAGTTGGCGGAAAACAAAGAGTATTGCAGTCAAAAAATCAGTTGCTCCCATTGCATGTTCTCAACCTGGCAACCCACGTGAGTGTCAAGTCTGGGGAGGCGGGGGAAACAACTCTCTCCAGTATTTTGAGTTTGGAAACTTTGGACTGCAGCACCCACTTCAATCGCTAGCTGTCAATATTACAGTACATACGGCACCTTTAAGTTTGTGTATTTGTGTGTTAAGGTCTGTTCACACTATAAAATGTTTCAATTCTATGAGAATAGTGAAATTCACACCACAACGCTAAGACCACAGAGGAATAATATCATTGGAATCACTGTTGGTAAAAGGAAAAAAAAAAACTTTTGTTGAGGGAACCAGGGTGATGCTAACTTCCAGGTTGACCTACAAAAATCTGTCATCACATCATCACTGTATTTAAAGCTGCTGATGATATAGCAGTACCACAGCATGTATTTATAATAAACAGAACATTATCATCCACTGGTGTGGATACTAATATTATCTATATAGTTATAGTTATTGGTGTGAATGGAACTCACCATCTTTGATATTTACTTTCATTACGGTCACGATGCTTACAGGCACTATTCACAGATATCTTAAGAACAGAAAAGGTGCTTGACTTGAGTTATTCATTCATGCAGACAATATCTGAGTTCATTTGCTCCGACAAGCTGTTGTATGAATGGGACCATTTGAGGGTCACATCTGACACTGACACTAACACTAACACATTCCAAACACTGACTGTGTGAATGTAGCCAGAGAGCTGAAAAGAAGTTATACAGAGCAGGAATCAACCTCTGCTACCTCTTCATCATTAAATCTCTTGAAATCTGAGCTAGCATCAAGGATGGATTACGACTGAGGCCAATGGGGCTAATGCCCCGGGACTTCTGACCACAGATTGATGCTGACAGAGAAATAGTGATTAAATGTGTGGCAGTAAACTAATAAAATACAATAAATTATCAATTAAGTATCAAAGATGAGTATAAATAGCACAGTTACATAACACAATGAAATGTTGGGATCTCTGACGCTTCAAATCCCGGTTGAGTACATTTTGCAATTTTAATTAACCAAGTAGCGTGGGCGCAATTAGTTGCATTTCATTTTGTGATTTCGCTGACTTAATTAACTTGACCTGTACTCTTTGCCGCTATTAACTAAAATTCATTCCTTTGACACCTTTGGCCTTGAGGTGAGCAGAAGTGGGATGGGTCAGCCAATATGGTAAGGGAAGTACAGCACAGAGACCTGCTCACACAATTCCCTTTATTGAGAAGGGCGTTTTTGATAATTTTCAAAAAAAATCTCATGGCCCCCAGAATAGTTGGTTGTATGAATATCTAAACATGCAATATATATTAAAAGAAAGAACAGAGCTTCTGCTTTTAAACAATAGCAACAAAAAAAAGTTTTATTCTAGCTACATTCATTCTTATTTTTATCAACATTTGAATGTGGTTAATTTCATTAAAAGCAATATTTTAAACAAAAAGGTGAGAAAATATTTTTTAAAGACTACAACATGCACAAGCAATGCTTTTATCGTTTGTTTCGGCTCCATTTTTTTGCCTGTGTTTTGAGATTCAGTACTCTTTCAGAAGATGTGTCATAGCGCCTCCGTCAATGGCGAGGAAGGAGTTAAAGTCATGTGGTTTCAGATTGGCTGTGAATGTTTTTATTGGTCATCAACTGGAAAAATCGTTCTAAAGTGATTCCAATGATATAGTGCTGTTTCGTTATCATTTCTGCAGTGGTGTGGAATTATTAAAACTTTATAGTTAACAGGCCTTTAAGGTCCCCATCTACACGCCTTCGAAAAAAGCATGCATTTTTGGGCCGTTGAACATTTGTGAACATGAGTCATGATGATCAGACTTAAAAAAGGAAGGGCAAGAACATATTAAACTGTGGCCACTAAATTATCCCCAAATCTCTCTAAAAATGGTGGGTGTGCGGCCTAATGAGAGAAGGAGAGAATGGAAGAAAGATAAATGACCGACAATAGATAATTGCAGTGCCGCCTTGGTCTCGTTCATGCAGCAACTTGTGCATTCATTTGGTATTATGAGCGAGATTGAAAAAGAAGACTATTAACATAATGGATCAGAGTCAGAGAGGAGGGAAGGAATACAGAAAGAAATAAAGAAAGTCGGCGGTGGAAGGAGGGAGTGGAAAGGAGGACAGTAAAATAAACTGAAAACTAAAGCTTTTCTGACAGTCATTGCCCCAGATGTATTTGTTCCCAAAGGCGAGTACGCAAGTCTTTTTACTAAATCCTGTCAAAAAAATCAACTGAGTTCTTGTTACAAGGTGCTCATTATTTGTGTGAATAGCATGCTTCGAGCTTTTAATAAATGAAGATTGGCTGTGTAACGGAGCATGATGTATAATTGAATTGTAAATTATGACATTCTGCAAGATAAATAACATTTGCGGTTTGAATGAATCACTTTCATACTGAATCCATCAATTTGTTGATGCACTAATGCATAAATTAATGCAGATTGGGATTTTAATTCATTTTCCGTATTGAATTCAACCCATATTACCGAGACAAAATAATACTCGAAACCTTTTTTTTCAAAGTTATAGGCTTTATTTAACTGCCAAAATGTCAAGCATGTTTCTACATAAATAACAACCACGAGAATCAACGTACATGGCTACATGGAGCTTATGAAATCTCTGGATGTGACATCACAATGTAATTGGTCATTTGTGGAACAAAGACAGTGCAGTTCTTTTGTCTTAAAAATAAGCGAGGGGAAACGAATCAACCTGAACCGTTTGAAGATGATTCCGGCTAGCTATAGTTTTGCATGTGAGCGTAGACCAACCTGCTATTTACAGAACACAAGTAAAAGTAAAAGTCACTAAAAAACAAAAAAGTCATGGTTACTCGGGGAATAAGGAAAATACAGTCAATAAAAAGCCATTTCATATACATTTTAACAAAATATACAAAATCTAAACTAAAACATGAAAACATAAATGTTACTAATTTGAGGGGGAAAGCTCAATTCATGCAGCCCATTGGCTGGCGTATCAATGAAAATGCATAGACTGTCCATTGAGGAAACAATTCAACGTCGTGAGCACACGCTTCTGCTTCCTACTGACACTAGACGATTCCTTTGTTAGTGCTCTTGTAGCATTGTGACTCAAACTCTTAAATAAATGTTTCCCAGCTATATAACCCTTGCAATGCATAAATTATGTCTAACATCACACCACACAACGCACCAGTTACTGAAAGCAGACTTTAATGGCAGTGGCTGTGACTGCTGAGTCAACTAAAACTTGATTCTTTATGTGCCCTTGAAACTCTACATCATCTCTTACTAAGATTATACAGGATCATACCCGTTCCTATGTTTTCTATTGTATAACAGACTCATTCTCATTTGTTCACTGATCTAACCAGTGCAGGTTTTAATTGGGGCTTCAACACAAAGACTTCACACAATTCTCTGTGTCATCATTCTTACACCCAAACTTTTCATGAAGATTTACAGTTGTCAAACACATCATTACCGATATCTCAATATCCACAGTAGGTGACAGTTTCTCAGCACGATGCTGTTTTAATAAGCCAGATATGCCTCGGGGTCTGTGGGAGTTATAAACAGGTGAAATTTAAGTGTAGCTCTCGTTTTCACTCTGTGTGTGAGAAAGCCAAGGAGGGTTTAATCCACAGGCTCGGGGGGAATTATTCTGTTGGCTTCTTTTAGCGAGTATTCCCTCAAGGCACTGGAAAAAATGGGCCGAAATGCGCTTTGTATATGTATTAAGTGATAGCGGGGAAATGAGGAAATATTATTCTTGAAAGATGGGTCCGTATCAGTTGAGTTGATCCATTTAATCACAATTCTCACCTTCAAAACGAAGTGATTCCCGCTGATACCAATGTTAGTTCGACACCACCTAATATTTTTGGAGAAACTACTTATTAGCTATTTGACTCGAAAACCTGGCTAACTTATCAAAAACAAGCATTTCCCAAGTTCTCTTTTCCAATGCAGGGTTTTGAACAGTCAATTTAGTTTTTTGTTCCAAACTTTGAGACTTTTTTATTCTCAATAAATTAAACAGAGACCAAATTCAGTGCAACCTGTTTGTTTGCTTCCCTCTCAAGCCCCTTTAAGACGGCCTACGCCTCTCCCACCCACACCACAGTATTTCCCAGTGGAACATCAGTGATCTCACAGTTGAGTTTATCCAGCCGCCCATCCAGTATAAACAGGGAGCTTTGAGACGGGGTCATGAGATACTGTCCGAAAAGCCCGCTGCCAGTCATGACCCTGTTCTGGCGGTTCCAAGGCCACTGCGCCGATGCCGTGGGCAGCTTTAGGCTCTTGATCATTTTGACGTTACCGGTGCTGAGCTCCACAAAAAGAGCATCTGTCTGCCGGCCCGAGCTGCCAAACACGTTATACTGGTTATCCTCAGTGAACGAGGGCATGAAGGCCAGATCGGACAGGTGCAGGTTGGTGTGAATGTCAAAGGGTTGGCCGATCTCGCCCCGCACGGACACGGGCTGCAAGCGCATTAGCCCGTTACGGTCATCTACACTCACTAAATAGTGGCCATCAGGAGAGACATAAGGCGTGCCGCTCACATCCCCATTAGGACCGATGACATCGTCTGTTACGCTATCGATGATTAATTGTGGACGCACGGCACCTGTTGAGTCCGGCCAACAGTTGACGAAGTAGTATCCACCCAGGTGTGTGTAGGCAAGGGATTGTGGGATGCAATCGTACTGCTGTAGACTAATGTTTTTCACAGAGGAGGTGGTTTCCAAGTCGATCTTATGAAGAGATGGTTCATTCTTGTGGAGGATAATACCAAACCTATTAACGAGAGAACGGGTATTAGATGATATCAGAAAACATGGTATCTGTCATGCAAAAAATTTCTATATATACAGTTGAGGTGTATTTAATTATATTTAATAAAGTAACTTTCATTTTATGGACCATTATTTTCCACAATTTACCTCAAAGTCTTTAAAATTCAGTCAAACATCAATAAATAATAATGTAATTCAATTTTAGTGTCAATAATTGTTTTATTTATTCTAAATGATAATGTATACAACATATTTGTCTGAATACAATGTGGCGGACACAGCGTGGTGCTCTATGACAAAATGAAAACCTGTTTTAATAGTATTTTCGAATCAGCTGAGGGAGACAAAATTCTAGCTGAATAAATAGGCATAATTAGTCAAAATGAAATACTTAATGAAAAATGAAAGACTTAATGAAAATGAAAAATTATTTTTTTTTTTTGGTAAAAATTTGTCATGTAATGTGTTGTCATGTCTTAAATTTCTTTGCAAAACGCAAACCAGTAAATTCCTCTTCCAGCCACTCCAATTCAACACTCTCAAGGTCAGATCAACTCATGAATTGAAAGGAAGCCAATCCAAAAATGTAGACTTTTGCCAACCCTGAAGCTCTGTAATTGTTAAGGATCTATTCCGATAAGTAAAAGCTCCAATCCCAAGTGTGTCTGGAACTGGATCTAACTCCATTGCTCACTTGAGTAATGTTACCCTGAGGGCACTGGGCTTGCAATTAATGAAGTGTAAGTTGCTTTGGATAAGAAGAAGCTGCCACACCGAAAGTAACTAACAAAGCTTCTCAGTGAATAAACCCAGAGTGCAGGTTCAAGTCTAATGAGGAAGATCCAAAAGCTTTAGGGGAGAAAAAAGAATTCAATGTCACATCTCTATTCATCAGTCTACGCTAAATATCCTCTGCCAGATGCCTGGGTTTCATAATTTATTTCAATTAAAAAATTAATCAGCCACACTTTGTCTTATCCATTGAGAAGTCCAAAGAGCCCGATAATTGGCTATAAAAAAATCTCGGAAGAACAAAGAACAAATGAAGTTGGTGAGTGAAATGAAGGATCTGACAAAGCTCAATTAAATCTGCATGCTCTCCAATCAGTTCTAGAGCAGACTTCAAACCCTGACATCCATCTTCTTTTACGCACTTGAGAATGTAAGTCTGGCCAAAAGGCCACGTCTGCCACGGACCGACGGGACAGATTATCACTGCTCGTGATGAGCTCTATCTATTGGCAGCCAGTGTCTGTTCATTAGTTACAGGCCAGGCTGTTTTGACTGTGACGATATGCTCTGGGCTTAATTTATAAATTATGAAGTCCAGGAAGAAGGCCTGGGGACGGATCCGGCACTTGGGGTTGAGATCACGGAACATGAACGCAAAAGTGTGCGTTTTAATATCCAGTCAACACTTCAAGGGTACAGTAAATAAGAATATTTTGTTAGCAAGAAAAATTCCTTTTTGATGAGCTATTTGTGCCTCCTTTTATGTTAATATATATTTCATATTTTAGTTTTTGACAAGCTAGAATAAATAACACAGTCTCATCCCAAGAAGTCATATATTGACGTCTTGGGACGTCTTTTGACCATACGTCAATATCCGCCTTTTTAGGGTACCCTTAAACGTCGGTAAATGACGATCCTGGGACGTCATACAACTGACGCTTTACCTTTAACGTCAGTTAGGTGACGGGGTAGGTTTAGGTCTGGGGTAGAGTTAGGATCCGATAACATCATCTAACCGACGTTTAAGGGTACCCTAAAAAGGCGGATATTGACGTATGGTCAAAAGACGTCCCAAGAAGTCAGTATATGACTTCTTGGGATGAGACTGCGCTGGAATAAAAGGAGTGGGGTTGGTCAGTTTTTGTACAGCCTTTCCAAAACACATCTACTGTATGTGTCAAAACTTTGCATGCACATTTATGACCCTAAATGAGAATGTCACAACATTTTAAGAAAAAATCAATTGTTTAACCAGTGTTTCAAGCTGTGACCTAATTTACATATGATTTTCCGAAGTTGCACAACGTTTCTTTTGCATTTAACCGGAAAACAGAAAACACCAACATGAAAAGTACATTCAAACTCATTTGTGCACGACATGCACTTTATTGACAAAATTGTGGCTTATTTCTTTCAGATTATGAAATGCATTAGTCACCATAAAATCAAAATGGAAATTTTTTTTTATGGAAAATTGCAGTATTTATTATTAATAATTTATCTGTGCTCATAATTTTTTAAAAAAAGTGTCCTCATAATGTTTAATCAAAATAACTTCCCCTCCATTTTGCAGTGACATCTCTTCTCTTCTCTCGGGACAACCTGTCACTCACATGAGATCGACCAATAGCAAACCACAACCGTCCAACGATTCAATCAATTCCTGAAGGACAAAATAAAGTTCTGCCCAACAATTTTTCTTGTTCAAGAAGCCATTTCACTTAGATGTATGTCACATTAGAAAAAAAAGGCTTTTTTTTTCGTATGCCGACTTTAAAATGCACCTACATTTTTTTATTAAATGCATGTAATGAAATGCACAGGTAGCAATTTCGATGGGTAAATCATATCAATATCAATATCTTTATTATTATTATAATTGGGAAGAGGAGGAAGAGGAAAGGATAAGGAAAAAATGTTAAAGAAATGAATACCATAAAACACTCAACACTCCCTTTTGTTGTTGTTTTTTTGTTTCTTTTTATGTCTATTTGTATTTTGTATAGTCTTTGTATGTTTACCACCTGTTTAAAAAAAATGCATTTAAATGTCATGTAATTGATTAAGTCTGGTTTACTCCGGTTACACTTGGCGCCTCACCTTGCATAAACTGAATTAGCGTTCTGTGCGTGTGAAGTTTTGGTGGTAATTCCAATGCGGCAACACATGAATAAAACAGGGAAGATGGCTGCCACTATAGGACTCATGAGTGCACTCACATAGATGACCCAAAAATAATGCATTTCAGACCCAAAAATACAACGGGGGGTGTTATCGAACTTGGCTGTGATGTTATGGGGATTGGTAAAATGCTTTTAGAATCAGCATTCAGCTTTGTTAAAACAGATGTATGTTTGATGCGACCCACAAGGAAACCTAAATCACTCAATGACGATTACAAACAGGTTTTCTAGTGCTATATATAAAAAGATTTCTACAGGGGCATGTGATGATGTATCCCTTAGTACACCAGAAGAGTATACTGTAGTGTCACATACATCTTTTTGAGTTGGAGCATACAGCTCTGTCTCAGGGATATATCTGCAGCCACAGGAATAAAGCTGTTTTCATTACTCTATAAAGTTACTAGCCTCTACCCATGCAGTCAATATACAGGACAGCTTTGTAATATGATAATAAAAAACGCAACACAAATGGGTGGTTTTGTGGCATTGTGTATACTTTGTGATTTCCATGGGTTTGTTTATGCACTGTAGGGCAATTAATAGAAGCACTTTCCTGTCGTAAATCAATGATGTTCTCCACATGCACCTTGGGCATCCCTAACAACATTTCTTATGAACAAACAAAACACACTCACTTATTTTATTCTCTCTATTTACTCTATTTACTCACTCATCGTGGCACATGCATTTATACAAATGCATTCAGTATTAATTTGACCAAAACCTTTAGACCTGTAAAATATGTAACTGGCATTAGCAAGGGACTTACTGTATAATTAAAATAAAATAAAATACACAAATAAAGTTATGTATTTTTTTTTACTGCTGAAGCGTAAACATATTTGCCCACAGGCTGGTTGCAGATGAAAGCATGACAGAAAGTCAATGAATGCTGTGAATGGGATTCCTGTAGGCTGTTATTTTCCCAGTGTGAAGGTGTGTAAATGCTGAAATAATTTGACAACCTTACTAAAATGTCACATGCAGTCTCTCCCTTGTACAAATCCCTCCTCAACAGTTCACTGCCACAGGTGATGTCAAAGCATATGAGGCATTTCAAATGAGAAATGAATGAAGTAATTATTGGATCACGGATCACCAAACATTCCTCCTTACATCAGTGTTTTGTGAACACAAATGACATCGACGCTGTTTACCAGTCACGGATCTCATTATGTCAGCATATTTTCAAAAATCAATATCCTCCTGAGGATTACGTGAGTAAATTCATATAAATTTACAAGGAACATTGAGCTCTCGGGTTGCTCTATTTATTATTCATGGGTATTCATGCATACAGTGTGGTTCTAGCATGCGTTTAGGTTTAGATAAACACTGACATAAATAATATCAACATGCAAACCGCTTCTAAAACAAACCTTTTTGCATGTGTGACTTTAGGGACGTACACATGTTTATGAATCATTTGAGATTAATAGAATTCTTGAAATAGGTTGTATAATATAAATATATATATATTTTCGTGGAATCATGAGGGGGAAAAAAACATTCCACAAAAATATTGAGCAGCATTACTTTTTCAACATCGATAACTATACATAATATTTTTTTGAGCACCAAATCAGCATATTAGACTGATTTCTGAAGGATCATGTGACACTGAAGACTGGAGTAATGATGCTGAAAATACAGCTTCGCCATCACAGGAATAAATTATATTTTAAAATATATTAAAATAGTTATTACAAATATCAGAAGATTACCTTTTTACTGTATTTTAGATCAAATTAATGCAGCCTTGGCAAGCTAATATATTTACTTAATTTGACAGTTTAATTATGTTCGATGTGATTTCTGAAGACTGGTTGAAGCCATTGTGACAACACACAAATCAGTACATGAATTGAACACAACCAAACCTGTTTCTCATATTTCATACTTTGTTAAGCTTTGATTCAAATGAAAGAGTGCTAATTAATGAACTAAGTAGACCTACTTATCAGTAAAGAAACTCACCATAAAAAAAGATCTTTCTCAGACAAAGTATCTCCATCGTTTACTGAATAAATGCGAGTCTGGAATTCATTATTGAGCTTAAGGTGCTGTAAAATCAAATTCAGAGGATTTGTAGCTCTCTAAAGTTGAGCGTAAAAGGGATTTAGATGTTTCAAGTGCTGTCAATAATTGCGTGCACTTTACATACAAATACCAATGAGATCACCATATCTGGTCTTGATCTGTGAGTCTCTTACATAATCACCCTCTCAATCTTTATCTTATTCCCTTTAGATCAATGATGTAATTTTTCAAACAGGTTACATAACAGCATTTCCAAAGAAACACAACTTCACTATTCAAAAGCTAATCTCATGTGCTAAATCCAAATTTCTGCCATGTAGGCAAAGATCACAGTACTTTACACTGGAGTTAACCTCTATTTCAGTATGGAGCGCTGATGTTGCACTCCGTTGACTCAGAGCACTGAAACACATTACTCCATCAGGGAGCAGACAGCACTGCTAAATGTCACCAGTCTATTGGGGCAAAGCGCCAAAAAAGTGTACATACCCTCAGCTGACCGTCCTGCAGTTTATTCAAGAAAAACGAGACTGACACTGCGGTGACAGGAACTGAATTGTAGAGTGGAATGTATCTACTAGCACAGTATTACTGCTAGTAAATATTAGGGTGAAATCAAACCGCTGGGTTCAGTGACTCCTCTATGAGGAGAGAGTGGGTATTTTGTGCGTGTGTGTGGTCTGTGTGTAAGCCGCATTATCTCAGACACCGAAAGGATTGAAAATTAAACTGGTCTTTGTGCATTACGCAGTATCCTCTGGATGAACTCTCTCTTGTGGGACTAAGATCATGTCGTTTAACAAAAGCTGGTCAATAGCTGTTGTGGTGAACTACAGTACAAGTTCATTCCCCAACGCCTTCATACAGCAGAAAACACTAAACTAAGAGATACAGACAAAACAACATTTGAAAGTACTCTGCATAGATAAGTAAACAGTGTAAATGCTCGCTACGAGCATTTCACTGATTCACGCATCAGATAAACTAATTGTATTCTGACTGGTATGCTGATTTGGTTGAATATGCTTATTAAAATGTGAATAAGCTTTGATTTGATTAGATTGTAAAGAAACTGTCAATCATATTTCCTATTTGGGGGCCCATTAATAGTTCTTGTTTGATCGGGCCTTTAATCAATGGTATGCCTTTGGTGAAGCCAGTTGTATTATTTCAGCATTTTTAAATAACCATGTTTAACAGTAGAATTCCTGGAGAAAAACCACATACTGATGATTCTGCAGAGAAATCTCTACCAATCAGAGAATCGCAGCGAGCAACAGAGGTCTTTAGTACCCGCCAACTCCCATGAAGCACTGAAACAATGTTTCCCTATGCCCTCAAACTACTTTATATATACACCGTTCTGGGTATTAACTCATTACTTGTAATCAGATTCCAAACATTTAGTAGGCCTACATGTAATTAGATTTTATTGCATTTTGAAATGCTCAAAATCAGATTACAGTTACTTTTTTATGGACTACAGATTACATATTATTCACACAATCTTTTCTCTTCATTTATATGAATGTAGCACACAATAATCCCATTCAAATTTAAAGGAGTAGTTCACTTTTAAAAAAACTTTTGCTGATAATTTACTCACCCCCAAGTCATCCAAGATGTCCACGTCTTTCTTTCTTCAGTCGAAAACAAATTAAGGTTTTTGATGAAAACATTCCAGGATTTTCTCCATATAATGGACTTCAATGGGAGCCAAACGGTTCAAGATCCAAAAGACAGTTTCAGTGCAGCTTCAAATGGCTTTAAACGATATCAGACGATGAATAAGGGTCTTATCTAGCGAAACCATCGCTCATTTAAAAAATAAATAACAAAGTTTAAGTTTTTTAAGCACAAATGCTCGCCTTGCTCTGTTCTGTGATGAGTGTTCGTGACTCTCCTGTTCGAACTCGTTCATCAAAATTATCAAATCTTTTTTCGAGTCATGACTCGAAGGGTCCTAGATACAGTAAGACCCTTATTCATCGTCTGGAGTCGTTTTAAAGCCCTTTGAAGCTGCACTGAAACTCTCATTTGGACCTTGAACCGTTTGGCTCCCAATGAAGTCCATTATATGGAGAAAATCCTGGAATGTTTCATCAAAACCCTTAATTTCTTTTCGACTGAAGAAAGAAAGACATGGACATCTTGGATGACATGGGGGTGAGTAAATTATCAGCAAAAGTTTTTTTAAAAGTGAACTACTCCTTTAAGTGATAAATGAGTCAAACGTTGAAAGTAATCAAAAAGTATTCAGAATACATTCCATAAAATGAGTAATTCCAGATTATGTTACTAACTACAATTTGTAATCAGTAAAAGACTACAATTTGTAGTCAATATAATATATATATAAAAATATATATATATATATAACAAAATGTAGCATTTACTGTATATTTATTAAATATATATATATATAAGCTGTTTCACAGTCAGTAACCTTCGCCTATTTGAACGGTTTTCAAATACTTTTCTCTGTCAAATCAAAGTTTGGAAATGTTGTGGTTTGCCTTATAGCTTATAATTCTTTAACAAAGACTTTTTTTAAAATCCCTATATAAAAAAATGGGGAAAATACTTCTGAAACCAAAGCCACTGAAAAGTGGGCTGGAACTGTTGGACTCTAAATGTTTCTGATCACTTGCTGTGTAAGTAGGCAGCAGACAGCAATGTTTCGGCACAGAGCGTATGATTTCTTCACGTGCGTCACATTTGTAATTTTCATGGGAACATTTTACATTGTTTGCCACTGTGTTCTCGTCATTAGCATTGACTTGCTCTCTTGACGAAGAGAACAAGTAAATCTATCTAGCATTTGGAATTGAGACTTTTTTTTATATATTAGCACGACATGATAGCGTAAGTAAACATTCATCTGCCAACAAGGGACAGTAAGAGGATCAGGGCATGCTTGGTAATCTTCAAATCAGATTCTAATCAATTCAAATGAGATTTCCATATCCACACAACATCTCCTGGTCTGTTTATTCAGGGTTTAAACTCCCATTTCCCCCTCGACTACCTCTAAATGTACTTCCCCATGTGAGTGACTATGAATACACAAAATGGTTTATTAAGATCTAAATGTCAGTCCCTGAATGCAATTTACACACTATCCAAAGCTAGAGCTGTTTTCTCTGGAGTTATAATCACAGTTGGTACGTGTTCATACATTGCTCATTTATATATGGTGGAGGTCTTGGTCTCTTTTACCTGATGTGATTGATGGTGAGGCTGACGGGAGGAATGAAGAAATCCTCCACCCTGTCGAAGCGATGGCCAACTGGTTTGGTGTGAATGGTGTGATGGGACATGCTCTCACTGGCCTGGCTGATCACCTGAAGCACAGAGTCACACATTCAACAGGAACATGAGTTTTGCAATTTCATTAGGGCTTTCATGTGCACCAGAATTCCCCTTGTCTTGAGAAGCTCAATGTATTCTGTCTGTGATTAACCAAAGCTATGGATTATTGTGGACAGGCTGTGCCAATTATGCGATATGGAACCCCACTGAGACTCCTTGCTGCGCTGGTTCAACATTACATCACTCGGGAACGCTCCAAAAATGTCATCTAAAATCATCAAAACATAACCATGCAGGGCCGAATCATATACTTGAATAATCAGATGAGAGAAAACGTTAGGCAGAATGTCCCAGTTCTCTTGTTTGAGAGCAGCTTTCAAAAGCGAACATCAAGTGCTGATTAACACTCAAAAATGATCCTGGAGTGATTTGCCTTACCTGGAGGGTTGGAAAGTTTTTCTCCAGATCTCCCCAGCTCAAGATCCACACCTGGTCATGAGACTTGTCATAGTGAAGCTTCACTGGAACCCGGTCTGTGCTTACAGTCTGTTGACAACAACAGATCCACTTTTTCTATTTGCTCAGAAAAATGTAATTTAGTAAGCAGGGTTGGGCAATTCATAGGATGAAATCTGAACTGAATTATCCACACAGGATGTTAAACTGGGATGACAGGAAAAGAAATGTACTAAATGCAATTCAAATGAATTAAACACAGTCACACAACAGAGGAATTTCATTAGTCCAACACAACAACAAAAAAAGCAAAAACAGAAGAATTGGTCTGTTTAAGGTTTTTCTCTTGTAACTTGGCTTCATGATCCATTCATTTTTTATTATTAAATTAATTACTACCGGTCAAATGTTTAGGGTCAGCAACAGCAAGATTTATTTATTTTTAAGAAATTAATACTTTTATTCAACAAGGATGCATTAAAGTGATCAAAATTGACAGTAAAGACTTTTACACCACTAAAAAAATATCTATTTTTAAATAAATGCGGTTCTTTTGAACTTTCTATCCATCAAAAAATCACGTTTTCCGTCAATTTGACTGTATATTTGATCAAATAAATGTAGCATTGGTGAGCACAAGATACTTATTTTTATTCATAAATACACATGTATGAATTCAATATAATTTAATGCACATTTTCATACTCAATTAACTTCTAAATGGCACACAATCTAATTCAAAATGAGCTGAACAGTATTCATCGGAGTGAAATTTTATAATTATCTCATGCTAGGCACAACTAAGACAGACACCTCGGCATTTTTGCCCCTGGTCAGCAGAGTTTCTTTGAAAAATGTATCAATTTTCCACATTGTTTGCTTCTAAAGAGTCCCTGTGAGAATTCAATAAAATCACTGGAACTTATTATATTAATTCAAGAGGCTGATTCACACCATGTGCTAAAAGCTCAATGCTTTCTGACATTCTACAAAAGTCACAATAAAAGTTTACAAGTCCACCAACGCAACTATCCATGACAGAGAGAACGTACTCGGTTACTAACGTAACCTCGGTTCTCTCTAGAGAGGGAACGAGTACTTCGTAATATCTTACGCTATGGGGAAAACTCTTTTCCTCGAGATATTGAAGCCAAAAATTATCCTTAATTTTAAAAATGTAAAACGCTTTGCAGCAGCAAGCAGACAAGGGCGAGGCAGCTTGCGCGCCCATTGGCTGCCTTGCTGGAAAAGCTGCAGCCTATCGAGTGAGGCACTGCGTGACGTAATGACGAATGGGGGCGCTTCGCGCCCATTTCGTCATGTCCCGCCAGTAAAGGCGTGGTCTTGCCCTATAAATACCCCCTCGATAGCTGTATTTCCTCTGATTTTTCAACGCCGAAACGAACCAGAGCGTATTCCAAGCACGGCAAGATACGCAGTACTCGTTCCCTCTCTAGAGAGAACCGAGGTTACGTTAGTAACCGAGTACGTTCTCTTACGAGAGTATCTCTCGTACTGCGTAATATCTTACGCTATGGGGAACACCTTGTAACACGCCGTGCGGACAGGGATCCAACACCAGAGTCCCAGGGCCGAAGCCCGGGGCGCATCTAGTGCACAATCACCACAACTCTCACAGAGTAGAGGAGGAGAGGCTAGAAGCATCACTCCTTTATAAATAGTCCCGTAGGGGTATCAGACCCGTAAGGGTACCACACTCATGGAGCTGCCGCATCGGACTGAGCGATGCACAGGCCAACACTCCACACATAAGCCGCATGGCGGCCGATAAGCCCGAAGTTCAGACCGCCAAAAGCTTAGCTTGTAAGGCGGGCACCTCCAGGTTATAGTACTTGATAAATGTAGACGGCGAAGCCCAGCCCGCAGCCGTACAGATATCTTGCAGGGAGACCCCGCTATACCATGCCCACGACGAGGCCACACCTCTCGTGGAGTGCGCTTTGACACCCAATGGGCACTGCAGGCCCTTGGAAGTGTAAGCCAGCGCTATGGCATCCACTATCCATCTGGATAGGCTCTGTTTTGAAGCGGCAAGTCCCTTAGAACGGCCGCCAAACAACACGAAAAGCTGCTCGGTCTGTCTGAACCCAGCCGAGCGGGACACATAAGCCCTTAACGCCCTGACAGGGCAAAGGAGACTCGCGTCCTTCTCCTCATTGAGAACCGGAAGGGCAGACAGGGAAATTACCTGGGCCCTAAACGGTGTATTGAGGGATTTCGGCACGTAGCCGTGCTTCGGTTTGAGTACGACCTTTGAGTCGTTAGGCCCAAACTCCAGACATGACGCGCTTACAGAAAGCGCCTGTAAGTCCCCTACACGCTTCACTGAAGCGAGAGCCAATAGAAACACCGTCTTAAGGGACAGGTGCTTCATGTCCGACAGCTGGATCGGCTCAAACGGGGCGCCTTTCATGGCCTCCAAGACCGTGGAAAGGTCCCAAGCCGGGACTGAAGGGGGCCTGGGAGGGTTTAACCTCCGAGCTCCTCGTAGGAAACGCACGACTAAGTCGTTTCTTCCCAGTGACTGGCCAGACACCGGTTTAGCAAACGTTGCTATGGCCGCCACATAAACTTTGAGCGTGGATGGGGTCCTGCCCTTATCCATCAGCTCCTGAAGGAAGGCAAGCACTTCCGTAACCCCGCAGTCCACAGGTGAAAAGCCACGGGCTCGACACCAAGTAGAGAACACCGACCATTTCGAGGCATAGAGCCGTCTGGTAGACGGAGCTCTAGCCTGCGCGATCGTGTTTAGCACTCCTTCCGGGAGGCTAGCGGGTACCCGTTGATGGCCCATGCGTGCAGGGACCACAGATCGGGCGAGGATGCCAAATCGAGCCCTCCGCCTGAGAGAGGAGATCCCTCCTCAATGGTACAGGCCACGGGGCAGTGCTGGTCAGCTGCATCAGGACAGGAAACCAAGCCTGGTTCGTCCAGAGCGGAGCTACAAGCAGCACTGGGCATCCATTTTCCCTGATCCGCTCCAACACCTGAGGCAGGAGCGAGACGGGGGGAAAAGAATACAGGGGACCGCTGGGCCAGACATGGGCCAGTGCGTCCCTGCTTTTCGAGAAGAATACTGGGCAGTAAGCGTTCTCGCGGGACGCGAACAGGTCCACCTGCGCTCTGCCAAACGTCTCCCACAGCAGCTGGACCGTCTGCGGATGCAGCGACCATTCTCCTGTCGGGACGTTGCCTCTGGACAGCTTGTCTGGACCCACATTCAGGTGACCAGGCACGTGCGCCGCTTTCAGTGAAAGGAGGTTGCGCTGGGCCCAGACCAAGAGGGGTTCCGTCAGCCTGCAAAGGCTTCTGGACCCGACGCCGCCCTGGCGATTTATGTACGCCACCACTGACGTGTTGTCCGACCGGACCAAGACGTGGTGGCCTTTTATCTGGGGACAGAAGCGCCGTAGCGCTTTGTCGACTGCTATCATTTCCAAGCAGTTTATGTGAAGGAGCTTCTCCCGCTCTGACCATAGGCCAGCCAGCGGTCTGCCCTCGAGCAGCGCTCCCCACCCCGTGGTGGAGGCGTCCGTAGACACCACTTTCACCTTTGAGGCGGTCCCCAGACTCACACCAGACTGATACCAGCTGGTTACTTTCCAGGGTTCCAGAGCCGAAACGCACCATTGGTCGACCCTGAGGCGACACCGGCCCGTGGTCCATGCCCGGGGCGGGACCCGTGCTTTCAGCCACCTCTGCAGTGGGCGCATGCGAAGCAGGCCCAGCTGGAGTACAGAGGCTGCCGAGGCCATCAGGCCCAGCATTTTCTGAAACCCTCTGAGCGGGACTATAGAGCCGTGGCAGAAGGATTCTGCGACGTGCTGAATACTTAGTACGCGCTCCGGTGACAGGCGTGCCGTCATGGATAGCGAGTCTAACACTGTTCCCAGGAAAGAAATTCTCTGGCTGGGACACAGCGAGCTCTTTTCCCAGTTGACTGTCAGGCCCAGTTTCTCGAGGTGCTCGAGCAGTGTGGCCCTGTGTTCTATGAGCTCTGACCGTGATCGAGCTAGAATCAGCCAATCGTCCAAGTAGTTCATAACTCGCATGCCCCGAAGTCTCAGGGGTGCGAGAGCCGCGTCCATGCACTTCGTAAATGTACGGGGTGCCAAGGACAGGCCGAACGGCAGGACTGTGTATTGATATGCCTGGCCCTCGAACGCGAATCTCAAGAATCGCCTGTGATGGGACGCTATTCGTATTTGGAAATAGGCGTCTTTCAGATCTATTGACATAAACCAGTCCCCTTGGCGCACTTGCGCAAGGATTCTCCTGGTTGTAAGCATCTTGAACTGGCGCTTCACAAGCACTTTGTTCAGCCGTCTCAGATCTAGAATGGGTCTGAAGCCCCCATCTTTTTTCGGTACCAGAAAATATCTGCTGTATAAGCCCCCTTCGCTCTGAGCCTGAGAAAGGGGCTTTATGGCCCCTTTGCTCAGCAGTTTCGCTATCTCGGCTCGAAGTAGATGAGATACTTCGTTTCCCACCATAGTCTCGACGCGCGCCGTATAACGGCGGGGACGTCGCGCGAATTGTAGCGAGTAGCCTCTCTCTATAGTGTTCAGCACCCAGTCTGATACCCCGGGTAGCTTTGACCACGCTTCTGCGTGAATAGCTAGAGGTAGAATGCAGACCGGGCTCTGGCCGTGACCAGGCAACGGCTCGAGAGCCCCGGTACCCTGGGAACACAACGCCGTGTTTACAGCGTTCGAGGCGGGGGGCGCGCTGATCACAGCGGGCAGCCTGGCCGCACTCAAATTCTCTATGGCGGGGCGCACAGCGAGAGTGAGCGGGGCGAATCCCGTAGGATTCAGCGTGCTTGCGGGGGGATGTGGGCGCAAACCTACGGGCACATCTACTGCACTGTACACGCTTTCGGTCGGAGCCGATAGACTGTGTGTTGGTTTCGTTTTTACAGAAACCAAGGGACACGCGGCATGTAGTGTGAGCGGGCATTGTATGGGCGCATTCACTACATTGTCTGCACAATCGACCTGAGTCAGATTTATGTGTGCTAGCCTCGCACCGTGGCGGGCTGTGTCTGGGTGTGGGAATGGGCACTGGGGCGTGGGCATTCTTACAACACTCATAACACCATCGGCCGTGGCCGGTACACCAGAAAATACACTCTTTATTGGATTTATCTGGGTAGCCATAAAAACGGCTTTTGTGTGCGAGCGGGCTGAGACACCGGCTGCTTCGCTGCTAAATACACTGGCACAGTCACATCGCAAGGAACTGAACGAGCGAATCGTTTCGGTGGGGAACCGGCCGCAGCGGGATCCGAACACCGTCGCTTTCCTAGAGTGGCTAGGAAAGCTTCGAGGCCTCGGGCTTGAGCTCAATCTTCGGCCGGGGCCCGCGCTGAGCGGGGCGGCGTCCAGCAGAGCGAGAGCGCGGTCTCTGATCCCGGGCCTGGCGGCGCTGTGTAGCGGCGGCTGCGGGCGATGCAGGCAGAGGCTGAGAGCTGCGAGCAGACGGCTGCTTAGAGCGACCTGCAGCGGAGCTTGAGCGCTTCGGGAGGAAGTGCTTCATGGCCTGCGAAGTCTTCTGCACCTCAGAATATCTGTCCGCGAAATCTTTGACGGCAGATCCGAAGAGGCCCGCAGGGGAGATGGGCGCGTCGAGGAATACAGAGCGCTCAGCTTCCGTCATCTCAGACAGCGTCAACCACAGATGTCTCTCAGCAACGGTGAGAGAGGCCATATTCCGCCCCATGGCCTGAGCAGCGGCTTTAGCGGCGCGTAGAGCAAGGTCCGTAGCGCCTCGTAAATCCGCCACACTGACAGCACCCGGCCCTTCCTCGTCCAATTTAAGGAGAAGGTCAGCCTGGTAAATCTGCAAGACCGCCATAGTATGCAGCGCTGAGACCGCCTGTCCAGCGGCTGTGTAAGCGCGCCCGTGCAGCGATGACGTCACCCGGCAGGCTTTGGAAGGAAGCGTCGTCTGCGCGCGCCGTCCCGCTGAGGGCGGGCAGAGATGCGACGCAACCGCCGCCTCCACAGGAGGAATGGAGAGATATCCTTTATCTCCCGCGCCGACGACAGAGGAAAAAGCCGCAGAGGTGGAAGTGCGCAGCCTGGCGGAGAAAGGGGCGGTCCATGACTTGGCGACTTCGTCGTGGAGCTCAGGGAGGAAGGGGGCGGCCCTAGACCTAGACGGGGCTTCGTCCTTTCTGAGAAAGCGCCCGTCGAGTCTGTTGCGCGGCGGCAACGCAGGCGCCTCCCACTCGAGGCCGATGCACTCCACGGCCTGGGTGAGCAGACGCATCAGCTCAGCCTCAATGCCGGGTCTCTTTCCAGAGGGTTGGCTAGACACGTCAGCGGGGGGGAGGTCCACAGAGCTCGCCCAATCCTCGCTGTCAGAAGCCACAAGAGAGCATACCTCAGCAGGTTCGTCCAACTCGGGAGCGGAAGCGGCGGCAGACGGCGGGCGCTGTCCGTCCGGGAGCGACTCAAGTGAAGCCGGCGAAGCAGGCGGGCGAACCGGTGAGCTTTGGCGGGCTGGAGAAGGCTCGGGAGCGCGCTGGGCGCGACGCTTCTTGCGGCGCGGCACAGTAGGCTGGGACGCGGGGTCAGAGAACGACGCCAGGCGAGTCCTCAGAGTCACCATGGGCAGAAGTTCACAGTGCGGGCATCCACCATTCGCGAGCGCGATAGCCGCGTGCTCATGACCCAGGCAGGACACACAGATGACGTGACGGTCCTCATCACTGAGTTGGGCGCGGCACGAGCCACAGAAAGGCATCTTTAAAAAGACGCAGCTCTTTTAGAACAGTAGAAATGAGTGTTGCGTCACGTAAGCAAACACACACTTAGCAGAGTAAAGGATATAGTACGCCGGAAAGCGCAGCAGGTACGGCGGCTGAAGGCGGCTGGGCCAGCGACTTCAGATTATGGCACGTCCCGCTGAGAAGGCTACAAGTCAACGGCGCGGCTTCTCACTCCGGATCCAGCGATGCGTGAGCTTCGCTTGAAGAGTAGAAAAATCAGAGGAAATACAGCTATCGAGGGGGTATTTATAGGGCGAGACCACGCCTTTACTGGCGGGACATGACGAAATGGGCGCGAAGCGCCCCCATTCGTCATTACGTCACGCAGTGCCTCACTCGATAGGCTGCAGCTTTTCCAGCAAGGCAGCCAATGGGCGCGCGAGCTGCCTCGCCCTTGTCTGCTTGCTGCTGCAAAGCGTTTTACATTTTTAAAATTAAGGATAATTTTTGGCTTCAATATCTCGAGGAAAAGAGTTTTCCCCATAGCGTAAGATATTACGCAGTACGAGAGATACTCTCGTAAGAGAACATGTGTTGCTTCCGAAAACACAGCAGTGCGTTTTTGCACATGCAGAGTTTGGTTATGGGTGTGCATTTTTAAATAGAGTGCTGACAGTAACAATAGCTCAGCCAGTTTGCAATTATAGCTTTGCATCCACATCTATTCTCTGTCACCTGGCTGGAGATATTCCACTGGGAAACAAATGATTCATTTTGTGCAGTGATAGCCTTACTGTGCAATTTTCACACCTCATTGTGCTTACATGGATGCACGCGAATATGAAAAATAAATGTCAATTTGCACATTGAGAATCGCAAAAATGATTATACACTCTCTTTTACTCTCAGTAGGGAGGAAGTTTTTTTTTCTTCCTCAAAATGTCTCCAACTTCAGATGAGTGTTTTGTATTCATCTGGTGCAGAATTCCCTGTTAAGTTCTCCACAATGTGAGCATGTGCACAGCTTGTTTCGACAACACACGGCATTAAAAGAAACCAAGAGTGAACCAGTGTTCGTGTTTAGCTATTAGGAAGGAGACTGATTGTTGTCTTCGGCGTCAATCTCCATGTGTGCAATAATCTGTGGGAGCAGATGTGCACATTGCATTTTTATCCCAGCACATCCCTCCCCTTCCTCCGAGGATTAGACTGAATAATAGAAACTCTTCAGCACATATAAACGAGTTCTCGACGCCTTCCTTAGCAGTTACAAAAAGCTGTAACTTTTAAAATTTTCAGCATAAAACGTTTTGGTTGGTAAATAGTGATGCTTTGGCTTAAATGTGATTTCTAGACAAATATTGGATTCTTCTCTCTGCTTTTCAGTTTCTAAAAGATCAGGTGGCTATTTAGCACTTGCTAATCTGCATGGGGTAATGAAAACCAAACTCCCAGATGACTGAATCATGAGTGCCAGTGCATCATGAGGCATCATGGGATACCCAAGTGAGGCCTGGCATGGAGAAAATGTCTTGCTGGCACTTATCCTGGCATTCACTCTAAACAAAACCAATTTTCAGCCAGACACATGAGCTGTTCACTGCAAATCATGTCTAGATCATAGATAAAATTGTAGAAGGTATCTTCTTTTCAACAAATGAATTAATAATTCACTCAAAAATAAAAATTCTAGAAATTACTTTATGTTTTTTAATCTTATTTGTATATGTGTCACAGCAAATGCAAACCACAACCATCTAATCAATTGCCAACGGACACAATCAAGTCCCACCCTACATTTTTTCTTGTTCGAGAAGCTGCTTCACTCTGATATATGTCAAAATATTGCAACTTCCCTATCATGCCGACTTTAAAATATGGCAAATAGAACTGTAGAAGTGTATTTAAAATTTTGAAAATTTGGATTTGAGGATTATGAATTATGCAGTAGGCTACACATGCCATATTGCAGACATTAAATTGCAACATTTTTTAAATTTGATCATATGTCTACGGTATGATCAAATTTATAATAATGTTTTGGTTACTGATTAACTGGCTTACCTGAACGGCCTTCTGGGATTGGATGTCTACAATGAGCAGCCTATTCAGCAACGGCTGTGTGGCGTAAATGAACTTGTCTTTCACATTGACAGCTGATGTCCACATACATTTCTGATCCTTCTCTCCCTCCATTTGTGGACAGACCTCCTCCTTCAGGAATAAAATAAAAAAAGGGTCATAAAAACTGGCCATACAAAGAAATATTATGGAGAATTAATGCATCTCGAAAATGGCTCATTTCTGAGTTGAAGGTCTCTTTTCTATATACACTGCTGGCCTATTCAACAATGCTATTACACTTTTCAATGAAGCCACATAAATGAATTAGTTCTTTAGAAAAAATGAAACTGTGAAAGAAAACAGTAGGATATAAGACTCTGTAGCATCTGCCTCAGAGGAAGAGACTGATAGTGGGCAGAAGTGTCATCATGAAGGCAAGCTCGGTCTAAATGTGAGTGTGTGTCAGACCGGAGGCTGAATGTGCTGTGGTTAAAGAGCTGAGAGCTGGTTTGATGGATGGCCACAGAGGTTGTGCAGAAGTGGGCATCTCCTGTGGTGATGCGGTTGACTGGGCTACTCAAGGGCTGCCAACGACAATCAAGACGGAGACTCAGATGGATGTGACTGGGTTCGTCAGGTCTAGCGACACTCTTCCAAGACTCAAATACAGTTTTAGTTGGTGCAACAGCCACTGGCTTTTAAGGTTATTTTTAATGATTGCAAATCACAAAGCTCACTCATGAGATCACAAAGAATTTTGCTTTTTTTTTGCCTTGGTTTCTTGTTTGTTTTAGTTACCAATTACGCTCATCTGTTGCTAGTTTAGTTTCTTCTGTGTTTTTGTTTTATTAATTAAATAAAGACTGCAGTAGATTGATCCACACATGCTCTCTCGCTCTGAAACAATGTTTAAACTAACTGTTTTGTAAGTGAACATATTTTAAAATGAATAAAATGTATTCATGTGATGGCAGGGTTAATTTTTTAGCATAATTTAGCATCTTCAGTGATGCTTCAGAAATCATTCTAATATACTGATTTCGTGCTCAAGAAACATATCCTACCTTTATCAATAACCAGTAATTATCATTCATCATTTTAATATTGATTTTGTGAAAATTATTTAGATTATATTTGTCTTTCATTTGTGGTGTCATTTTAACAATTAACCAACAATGTTGCACATTTGCTATTGAAGTTTTATCAAAACATAGTGTTTATCAATTATAAAATATTTTTATAGTGGCCAACTGCCACTATTTTAACTGCAATTATCTGTAAGATCTTCAAAAGGATCAATGAATATTTTAAAAAGAGGGAATAACATGTGACAGTGATTTCCCAAAAGCAGAACATAGGAAAAACATATCGTAATGCTCTCTAAATGTTCTTCCCCAGACAGAGTTTGCACTGGGGCTTGCCGCTAGGTCCTGGCATTTGATTGATGTCCTAATAGAGGCCTGTTGCCTCTCTGGAGGCTGGAAACTCAAGCTCTCACCGCCCAGAGCTCCAAACAAACACAGCTGTCTCATCAGCATAGCTCCGATGGAACAGCAGAAAAGAGGAAGGCAATCATTTAATAGCTTGTGTAAATCTAGCAGCTACCTATCAGAAAGAGCAGAGAAATGATATGCAGTGTAAGAGATGGAGGGAGGAGCTCAACTGATGTCTGTGCTGAGAATCAAACTTCACGGGGTTAAAGAACTGGCCATGTATGGAAAGAAAGTTCAGTATTGCTGTTTATACTGATATGCAACCAAGAAGCAACAGAAGAATTACGGAAAATAAATGATGGATGGATAGTATAGGTAGAAGTAAGGATGGATGGGTGAATGGAATGAAGAAGGGATGGAAAGAAAGAAAGAAAGAAAAAGAAAGAGAGGAAGAATGGATCGAAGGATGGATGGATGGATGGAAAGGATGGATGGATGGATGGAGAGATGGAAGGAAATAAAGGATGGGTGAATGGAATAAAGGAGGGATGGAAAGAAAGAAAGAAAGAAAAAGAAAGAGAGGAAGAATGGATCGAAGGATGGATGGATGGATGGAAAGGATGGATGGATGGATGGAGAGATGGAAGGAAATAAAGGATGGGTAAATGGAATAAAGGAGGGATGGAAAGAAGAAGAAAGAAAGAAAAAGAAAGAGAGAAAGAATGGATCGAAGGAAGGAAGGAAGGTTGGATGAATAGATGGATGGAAAGAAAAGATGGAGAGATGGATGGATGGAGAGATGGAAGGTAAGAAAGAAACAAAAAAAGAGAAAGAAAGGATAGGTGGATGGACGGAAGGATGGAAAGAAGGAAGGAATGAAGAATTGAAGAATGTATAAATGGATGGAGAGAAGGAAGGAAAGAAACAAACAAAGAGGGATAGAAAGACAGGTGGGTGGGTGGAAGGAAGAAGAAAAGAAAAAGGAAGGCATGAAGGAAGGAAGAAAGGATGGATGGATGAATGGAAAGAAAAAAGAATGGATGGATTGAAGGAAGGATGATGGATGGAAAGAAAGAAAGGATGAATGGCTGGATGGAGAGAAGGAAGAAAAGAAAGAAACAAAGAAAGAGAGAAAGAAAGGATGGGTGGATGGATGGAAGGTAGGAAAGAAAAAAGAAGGATGGAAGGATGGATGGAAAGAAAGGAAGGACGAATGGATGGAGAGATGGAAGGAAAGAAAGAAACAATGAAAGAGAAAGAAAGGAAGAAAGGAGGGGTGGATGGATGGAAGGAAGGAAGGAAAGAAGGATGGATGGATGGATGAAAAGACAGGAAGGATGAATGGATGATGGAGAGATGGAAGAAAGAAACAAAGAAATAGAAATAAAGGAAGAAAGAATGGGTGGATGGATGGAAGGAAGGAAGGAAACAAAGAAAAAGAGGAACAAAGGGTGGATGGATGGAAGGAAGGAAGGAAGGAAGGAAGGAAGGAAGGAAGGAAGGAAGGAAAGAAAAAGAGGAAGGAAGAAAGGAAGGGTGGATGGATGTAGCACCATCCATGCTGTATGTAGTAAATGAGCTAAAGTAGCATAACTCTGGTAGCATGTAGCAAACATCAGCAATCAGCCATTCTTGTTGTGAAATAATAAATGTGCAAAAAAACTGCTAAATAAAAAGCACTCATAAACTTCAGTCTTTGCTTTGGGTTAGAGCAAGCAGGAGGGAAAACAGAGGGTTTCTATTGACATTTAAAAGCACTTTAACATTTCTTTTATACGACAGCTCACCTGCAGGCCCAGAAGCTTCTCGCTGGGTTTGATGTGTCTCTGAATCTCACAGGCCACTGGCTGGATGACTTTAATACCGTCCTCATAAAACACATAGAACATGTTTCCAATCCCCAGACCTGTAGCGGGACATAAATGAGAGTGTTCAGGGCTCAGATCCCCCGAAAACAAGGTGGAACGCAACATTTACACAGTCCAGACAAACGCTACACATTAATATTGTATTAAAACACCATGCTTACCTTCCTCTCTCCACAGGATGTTTGCCACTGTAAGAGAACACAAAGAAAACTCACATGAGAGAGGTTTGATGCACTTTACCCATCTGAAAGTTTTAAAATCCGATACACCAGAGATACAAGACGAACTCACACTTCCGGCTATAAACCTCCCACAGATTATTGCAACAACATTTGTAATTCTGGTTGGTTTTTCTAACGTAGTTTGAAGCTATGGAGAGTTGTATTGGATTTGGCCAAGTAATTATACTCTGCAACCCGAGGAGTTTATTGATTTGACTCGCTCATGTGTAATCAATACTGTGTCGGCATTATACATTGAGGTCGGCCTGCGGGGATTTATACACTCACGCAGAGCCACCAACCACAGCGTTACCTCAGAGGAAACAATGTGCATGAGGGTGAAAGTCGGAGCTTATCTTTGCATTAAGCATGATTATTTACCCATAACTGCTGTGAATAGTATTACCTTTTAAAACACTTAAACTTTGTAGATTGAGATCAATGCCTTATTAACAATGATCAAATACCTTTAAAATGGGTCTTATGGCAATCAAGCAGCTTAGCAAAGCATAACCAAAAAATATCACACAATTAACTCCAGAATAATTCCAAAAGCATTTTAGAGCAGAATAAATGGGATAATAACTACAATAAAACCCCTCCATTAGAAAGAAATGATCCCTGATGGCCCTAGCATTTGTGCTAAAAATAACAATGACGGCCATTACCGTCAAACGATATGCCATTTTTTTATCATTGCTCAATTTTTGTCACCGAGGATCTATTGATAAATATATTAGCATAAAAGAACAGCACATTATTCCAGTAACAACCAAATTCTCCTCCTTATTACGTTCTGACTGCTCGCTAGTGCAGTTTGTAGTGAAGATGTGACCTCTAACCGTTCCTCAGCAATCTGATTCAATCTCTCGCAGACTGCGAATCAATCTCCCACAATTCACCTGTGCTACAATCCCTACGCCAAGCGATTCTCATTCTCCACTCTCACTTCATCAAGAAGACAGGGGAGCAGAGTAACGCTTTCAAGAATAGTGATGGAGCTAGAGTTAATCTTCAAAAAAAGTCCTTAGTCAAGTTCTTTTTCTATGAGTTAATGTATTGGCGCAATCTAAAAGACTTTTGTGAAAAATATTGCCACTGCATCAGAATTGATGAGGAATGTAAAAAAGACTGGAGACACGGAGCTCCGCTACAGAATGAAAGCAGAAGGGAGTGGTTTGGAAGAAATAAGCCCTGTCTTTTTCTATAACACAGTGTACTGACACAATATCACGAGCAGGGAGAAGAACGAACCTCGGGAATAAGAGGTTCTTTCAGTGGACTCACTCTAGGTCTGGGTTCAAATTAAATTCATATTTTTGATGTTTGGAACATTATTTATCTTACATTTTAGACTCAACGTGCAACCAGATACCATCACATTTTGTATGTTTATGCATAACTACTATTCTTAACATTCTCAAAACCTTTAAAATAATTACAAATTTCATAAAAGATTAAGGGCCAGATTTACTAAACAGGGCAAATTAGCATAAGAGCGCTAGGACTGGAAAGTTCTGTCCTGATCTAATGACGACGTGCAAATTAAAGAACACAAATGAAGCCGAATCCTTTCCATAATGACCAACACTATCTACCAAGAGCAGCTCAAATTAGCGTCTGGTTTAAGTGTTTTTGGGTGGTAAATAATGGCGCAAATGAATTGACTAGCGAAACTCCTCTATGCATATTATGCAATAAGGTCAGCCACAAAAATAACTGTGCCCATGCCTTTTCAGTGCTAATATTTCACTTTTCACTTTGTGTCTTAAAGGGAACCTATTATGGCATTTAAAATGTTCCTAATAATGTTCTGCAAGTCCCCAACAACAGTTTTACATGCATGCAATGACAAAAAACACTTTTGTTGTCTTATAATATGCATTTATTTTTACCTGATTTGCTCACCGACTCCCTAATGATTCATTTGACGACTCATTTGTCCAAACCCCTCCTTTGGTGACGCTAATCGGCGGTGATTGTACAGATGACGCAGTCAGTTATATTTTGCGTTAGCCCAAAGCTTAAACATAATTGATAAAGCACTGCAGTACTACAATATGCTTCACATAATTTCACATATTTCAAAAAACAAAAAAAATGACATTGGAGACCTAGAAGCTGCTGAGCGTAACTCTCACCTCTCACACACACACCACACACAACACACACACACACACACACACACAACACACACACACACACACACACACACACACACACACAACACACACACACACACACACACACACACACACACACACACACACAAAAACAAAAATTATTAATAGTACTTACAGGTTGTGATTCGGAGGAGGAAGCTGATCTAAATAAACTTGGTATTGAACCTTCCTATATCAGCCGACTCGCGAATCCACACTTGAAAGCATTTGTGTTTGTAAGGAATCATCATTAAAATAACGCGAACACAGCTCAAGGTGGCTATACTTGTGTGGTATAGTTGTAAATATAAACTCTAGCCACTGAGTCTTCACATGCTTGTCCCTGGGCAGTGAAAAAAAAAGTTTGCTTTTGATTCGCACTTCAGAACAGAGTCTCGTCGACATGATGTTGTCAGGTTTCTCTGTCTGCTCGGCGCGCGCACTGAGTGGGCGTGTCGAATTCAAATAACTTGTACAAGTGACGTACGAAAGCTAGAGAGAAAGCATCGTTTGTCTATCGATTCATATCAGCGACTCAGAGTCGACTCTTACTTTTGAGAGACAATATCTTTGTATACGGTGAACTTTCATATTTAAAACTTTGCAGGATGTTTTTGTTCACTTAGATCTATGTTACACACTCCATGAAAGGTAATTTTCAAAATTCCATGATAGGTACCCTTTAAGTTAAATCCTGACATTTTGGAAACACTTTGTTTCAATGATCCACTTTAGACATTCCACTAACTATAGTAACTTATAGATGTCAACTCATTCTACTAACCCTAACAGTCTACTAATACTATAATGAGAGTTAAGGTGATGATAGACAGGGCAACTTTTTGAGCTGGGCAATCTTGCCGAGGGATTGTTCCTTGGGCACTTTCACATTGAAAATGGGCAACACATTTCTATCTGGATAATTTAGATGGGTTGTGGGCCCTGTGTCTCATCTGGTTGCCTGTTGACAGCAACATTGCCCAGAAACATTGCTCAAAAAGTTGCCCTGTGTATCATCACCTTTAGTTGACACGTAGTTGCAAATTAATAAGAGTTTGTTGACATAGTTGCAAAGTTACTTATAGATAGTAGAATGTCTATAGTAGACTATAGAAATAAAGTGTAACCAATATTTTGCACCGATTATTATTGCTCTGACAGGGTCAGCCAGTCACAGTGATATGAATGCAATGGTCAAAAGAGACGCTGCCTCCCTCTATCCACTGGTGCAGCCCAGTCTCATCCCAAGACGTCGTACGTCTGACGCTTTTGACCATACGTCAACATCCGACGTTTTAGGGTACCCTTTAACGTCAGTTAGATGACGATCCCGGGGCGCTATCTAATCCTAACCCTACCCCAGACCTAAACCTACACTCGTCATCTACTGACGCTAAAGGTAAAGCGTCAGACATATGACGCCCCGGGATCGTCATCTAACTGACGTTAAAGGGTACCCTAAAACGTCGGATGTTGACGTATGGTCAAAAGCGTCAGACGTATGATGTCTTGGGATGAGACTGTGTTAACTGGTGTCACTGTCAGTAGTTTATTCACTATTTGACGTCATATTTTGTGATTTTTGAAGAAAAAGCATAAATCGTATTAGAAAAAGCCCATACAAAAGCCCAGTTATTACATTATATTACATAATTTGTCTCATCAATCCATCGAAATGGTGCAGTTTAGTGGAACAGGACTGCTGTGAGAAACCACAACCTTAACTCAAACGCACTCTGCCCGAAACGCTACGTTCTCGACAGCAGGGTCACATTTCAAGCTGCCAGTGGGAGATAAAGCAGTGGTAGAGTCGACTGCGATAGTGTAACAGGTGAAGGCCAGTGTTGGACTCTAATTAGGTCTCCAACACAACAGAAAACTAATCAAGACAAATGCCTGGGGTGCGCATTTCAGCTTTGCCTCTCTGAATCATTCATGGACCTATCAAAGCATTCATGAGTTGAGAATGCAACTCTGCGTCTATCGCGGTAATGCTCTGTTATGCAAATACCCCTGGTGCTCCTGCATAATTAAAAGAGCGAACATGATTTAATTATGACAATTATGAAGACTCAATAAGTGAATATTCTATACTACTGAAGGAGTTGTTGAAGTAACCTTTCCTACTTTCTACATAGTGTGTATTGTGTATAGAAAAATACTGTGTATTCAGTAGGTTTGGAAGGTCATGCTACCTTACAGATGAGTGCACTACCTTATTTTGCTGGTATTGCTTTCTTTAAACTTTAATACAAACTCCTACAGTTTTTGGATATTGAGGTTAATGCCCTCAGGTATAGGGCAACACCTCAGAGAGAGTGCCTGATGCTGAATAGACTCTGGAAAATAAATTTGATGAAAGAAGGAAAAAGAAAATAGCCACTAATTTCTGCCGTAGAGCGGTAATATGGAGTGTAAGGTTAAACTGTCCAAGAAAACGGGCCTTTAGACACATCTTTGCACACACAGTGTTTAAGTTGATCATTAATTACATTCAATTAATAAGAGAACAAAAAAAAAAAAAAAAAAAAAACAATGCACTAAAATTTTATCTGAGAAAATGTAAGTCTGCATGAAACAGAAATGGTCTCTAATGCTCACTACTTATTTGTATGTATGCATTTATTCAATAAACAATACATTAAAAACAGTAATATTAACTGATCTTTTTGAATATATATATATATATATATATATATATATATATATATATATATATATATATATATATATATATATATATATATATATATATATATATATATATATTATTAGCTTCATCTTGGGTCTGACAGAGAGTAACAATAACATGTAATATAGTGTAAGTAATATACTCGTGATGTAACACATTAATTCAGATTATGAAAATAAAAAGACAAACATAATAATATGCACACACACACACACACACACACACACAAAAATAAACAAATAAAATCAGATAGGAATTTAAATGTTATGTTTTGCAACAAATAAAAAAAGGGTAAAACAAATCACCACAAATTATGTGGTTGTTGACTCCCTAAAATCTTTTTGAATATATTTTAAAATGTATTTTATTCCTGTGATGGCAAAGCTGAATTTTCAGGATCATTACTCAAGTTTTCAGTGTCACATGATCCTTCAGAAATCATTCTAATATGCTGATTTGGTGCTCAACAATAATTTCTTCTTATTATCAATGTTAAAAACAGTTGTGCCGCGTAAAGGGTTTGTTCACCCAAAAATGAAATGTCATTTACTCATGCTCATGTCGTTCCAAACCTGTAAGACTTTTGTTCATCTTCGGAACACACATGAAGATATTTTTAATAAAATCAGTGAGATTTCAGTCTTTCCATTGTCAGCCTAAGCAAATACCACTTCAAAAAGTTTGTAAAGAGATTGTAAAACTAATCCACTAATCCTAATTGTGTTTCGAAGATGAAAGTCTTATGGGTTTGGAACGACATGAGGGGGAGTAATTAATGACAGAATTTTCATTTTTGGGTGTGAACTATCCCTTTAATATTTTTGTAGAAAACATATATATAATTTATAGGATCATTTGATGAATAGTTAAGCATTTATTGGACATACAAATCTTTTATAACACTTTACCCAGTAAACTTGATTGAATTAATCAATTTAGGTATTTCATGCCGAAAATATGCCATCTTTGTGTTGCTCAAACTCAATGTTGCCATCTTTATACAAATATAATGTTTTAGTTAATAGATAGTAAATAAATATTTCATTAAAAAAAAAGACAATTTCTCTCATAATTGAATCACCCTCATGTCGTTCCAAATCCAATGAATGGAGACCAGAGGTTTCAGACTGAGTCTACTGTATGTGACTAATATGCTATGTTCTAAGATTTCAAGTACTAAAAAAATCCCTGTGTAAAAATAAACTACAATAGACTGAAGCCTGCTGTGTAAATGACGGCTGAGAGTAGTGAACAAATTGTTTAGACAAGTTTTCTGAACTAGGATTCTTTTTCTTTTCTGAACAACTATTCATTACAAAAAAATTAAAAGGAATAAAAGCAAGGAAATGGCCGCGGCGCATACAGTTCAACAAGTTAAGTATACCTTCTGTAAGTCATACGTTCGGAAGGTTGGTCTGGACCACTCTTAGCTTTACCTTATCACTGTAAAAGGTCTATATGAATATAATTCTGAAGTTATAATACACTCAAACAGTGTTAATTTAGGCAAATTCAAGTGTTTTCATGCAAAGAATAAAATTGTCATTACACTGATTGTTGTTAGAATTTTAATTATATTATTATATAATAAAATTTTACACATTTATTTTAATTAAAGGTCCGCTTTTAAAGGCCAGTGAAAGCATAGGCTACTGTCAGTTAAGTCCTATTCGGACGCTAATATTGTTTATCATGGGTTCGTACGGTATTTTAAACATTTACAGGGGTCATTTATTTTAGTGCGTCCGAATCCATAATATCAGTGTTTTTTCTCACCCAACCCGCGTAAAAATCTCTGTCCAAATTAGTACCTACTGATTTTTGACAAGCAGGTCGTGTGGTAATTTAATTGCCGTCTGAATCCACATCTCTGAGTTTACAAGAAGAGATTTATTGATTCTCGAGTCATCGATATCAACAGATTCAGCAGCATCGCCACGGACAGCACCCGGTAACGTCGCACGTAAGAAGGTATATCTTAAGCAGCTTTCTAAGGTATAGTTCGGGGAACACGCCTAGAAATGGTATACCTTCAGTTAAGTTATACCTTAAGAGTCTTCGTAGCGTGCTAAGAGTCAACGTTATCGGGAAACTCATCCCAGAGCTGTCCACACTTAACTTAAAAACTTTGCCAGTGGAACACTGAATGGCAGAGGTGAGCATGATCACTGGCATATCCCAGCATGCAACAGCAAAGAGATGCCTACATTGTTTTGATGGGCCTAGTGTGTGACAGAGCAGAACACAAAATTACAGGGTGTGAAATGATAATTCTGACAGGCTCTCTATACAGTCGAGCATAGACTTCCTGATCCAAAAATCGGAGAAACGGACAAAGTTTGGCAAGGCACTTGCTATATGAGAGTTTTGTGTTTGACTGATGAAATGTGGGTACTCAGTCACATTTTGTTTCTCTTTGCATCTGTTCCTTTATTTCCATTCCCCATCTCTCATGATAACACCAGAGCAAACATGGAATCCCATAATCCAACAAGACCACAGCTGCGTGAGACCACGGAGAGATCAGCACTACTGTTGTTTGTATGTTTGCAGCAGGTGGTGTTTATCCGACAGCCTTAAATACTTGTGCAGTACTTTTCCCCTCGACAAGACAGCAAAGGCGTATTGTCTCGTTTCTTCTTATAGATGATGAGCACAATCACACCTGAGTGCTTCGCATCACACCAGCCTCAAATCACTCGCCTGTTTAAATCCTCCTCCCATAGCACACATCTGCTGACATTCTCATGGCAGATATATCTTCTGGGACACGAGATGCACTCAAATATTTGATGATAGCAGTATAACTTGCGACAGTATTTGCTGTCTTAATTATTAATTGAATTAGGGTTTTTGTACTGATTTACAAGGGATATTTTTGGTGTGGGACTGTTATTTTAAGCGTAAAGGTGAAGTGTGTAATTTCAGGGCAACAAGCAGTACTAAAAGTAAGTGCAAAAATAATAATCGTTTCCAAACTGGTTTCACAAAATAGTACTTAAGGGTGCAATGCAAACTCTGATTAGAAACTAAGGGACTATATACAGTATATGCATTATATTAAAATAATACTTTTATTTAGCAAGAATGCATTAAATTGTTTAAAAGTGTTACAAACTATTTTTATTTTAAAAAGTGCTGTTCTTTTAAAACTTTCTATTCATCAAAGATGTATTCTAACAAAATAATGTATCACACAAAACTGTCTAACACTCAAAAAACAAAAGTGTTTTTTTGAGTGTTAGTCATGTTTTCATGTCTTTTGATTTTGAAGGTTTCTCATTGCGTGTGTTAGTCATTAGTCTTTGTGTATATATATAGCGCTCATGTTCCCATTGTATTTTGTCTAGCCTTGTTTTGTGTTACCGCTGTTTGTGAGTTTGTTTTCTGCTCAAGGCAAGTCTTTGTTTAGTTTGTATTTGTTTAAACTGCACATGGGTTCGGACTACTTGCCTACAGAGGACTTATTTGACAAAAATACTAAGCAGCAAAATTGTTTTCAACATTGTCAATAACAAAAAATGTTTCTAAAACACCAATTCTGTATTACTTTTTAAATCTTATCATGTGACACTGAAGACTTGCTGAAAATTCAGCCTTGCTATTGCAGTAATACATTTTTTTTAAATCTTTTTTAAAGAAAATGTCATATTTCACAATATTACTGTTTTCACTGTATTTCTGATCAAAACAATCCAGCCTTGGTGTTAAGAGACTTTTTCAAAAACATTCAAAAATTGTACAGTAGTCTATATGCAAAAATATATTACGTTTTGTTACTTCTGGAATACTATTTGTTAAGCCAGACATGTTGCGCCAATTATATAAACAACAATATTTGAAAATGACACTGGGCCAGAGTGTTCAGCAACACAGTCTGTGGAAATGGAATTGACAAGTAAAGAAAAAAAAAAGAAGAAAAAAATTCACACTTCAACTTTAATACCATTAGAAACAAAATTGGAAGATAGTGTACTACCATTGTAGTGGACTTTTACTCAGTGGCCCTTGAAGATTAGAATTTTTTTGACAGACATCCAATTTCATGATCTCTAGAGCACCGTGGCCGGGCTGAGGGACACTGTCTGACCTTTAAATCTTGAGGAGAGAGAGGGATGGGACCAAGATCATTATCTCCTCTGAGTGTGGTGTGTTTTCCCCCACTGACCTGTTGAACGGCACTGACCCCCGCTACTGATGGCTGACCACCAACCTCACCTTGTTTTGCCCTTTAGATGTACGATTACTTTTATCACACGCCCCCTGCAACCTTTCAGAAGCTGTGATAGGTACACTGTACATTCAAACGCCAACACACAACTTTGCTATAAGTTCTAGCTTACTGATCTGTATCAATGGTCATCTTGTGTAGCCAGGCACCAATGAAAGCTGATTTCTGTATTTTATTCATAGAAAACATATCTCCCATAAATAAGTTGGACAAATTCATTGCACAAAACTGAGGCAGCGTTTTAAAGGCTTATTGATATATCCATAAAAAAAGATTTTACATGTAGTGATTGGGCACAATATGTAAATGTATTTGCCAGGCTGGTGCGTTCTGTGGAAGCAGGGAGCCGTGTATCATCCCGGGCTTATGAGTTCAGACCTGCCGTTCCAGGACTAATGTAAGTGGAAATCCCAGCTGACAGTGCAGGATTGTTCCTCTCATTCACAATGAAAGCAATAGCACAGACTATCAAATCCAACTATTTAGCCTGGTTTCAACACCAGAGACGAATCAGAACTATTAAAAGAACAGTTAACCCAAAATGAAAACATTTGCTCACTTTCATGTTGATCAAAACCTGTATGACGTTCTTTCTAATAATGTAGTCAAATGCTATTTTCTATGCAATTAATAATGTAATGAATACAGGGCTGGAGCTTTTAAGGATGCAAAAGCACCATTAAATCTGTGTCCAAAGTGAAAATGTATTCTAGAATACAAATTATTTGTGACGCATATGGGAATATTCTCATACGCAGAGATCATAGTCTGCTTGAGGAGAAACTGTGTATGAGATGGTCTAAAGCGAGTGTTGATTTCATCTGACGGAGCAGAGATCAAAGGCTCGAGATGAACTGACTCCAGATCAGTGGGCATGCTGTAGTGAATCTGAAAAAATACGGTCATGCTTTATGCATGCAAGGAAAACACAGGCAGCACTGGCTCTGGTTGTATGACCTGTGAGGAAACTCTGGCCTTCTGTCTGTACAGTGCATTGAGCGGTCACATCTCGCTAAACTACAATACCCAGAACTCTGAACTATGTATCCCAACACCTTCACAAAACTATTAGAGGAAACATGACCGATGGCTGAATGGTGACCTGTGAGGTTCCTTTGCATCCTTCACTGCCCACAAGTTCATGGCTTACAATACAATGAAGCACCAGACTGTATCAACAAGCACATAAAAACACATACTCAACCATTTAAAAGTTTGGGGTCAGTAAGATATATATTATATATATAAAAAAATATTAATACTTTTATTCAGCAAGGACACATAAAATTTGTCAAAGTGACAGTAAAGACATTTGTAATGTTATAAACAATTTATATTATCAATTAATTTCAATTGCTTTCAATTAATCAAAAAAATCCTGAAAAATTGACAACACTGATAATAATAAGAAATGTCTCTTGGGCACCAAACCTTTGCGTGACGCTAATCGGCGGTGATTGGACAGATGACGCAGTCAGTTATATTTTGCGTTAGCCCAAAGCTTAAACATATTGATAAAGCACTGCAGTACTACAATACGCTTCACATAATTTCACATATTTCAAAAAAACAAAAAAAAAGACATTGGAGACCTAGAAGCTGCTGAGCGTAACTCTCACTCTCACACGCACGCACGCACGCACGCACGCACGCACGCACGCACGCACGCACGCACGCACGCACGCACGCACGCACACACACACACATAAAAGCAACAATTGTTAATAGTACTTACAGGTTGTGATTCGGAGGAGGAAGCTGATCTAAATAAACTTGGTATTGAACCTTCCTATATCAGCCGACTCGCGAATCCACACTTGAAAGCATTTGTGTTTGTGAAGCGATCGTCATTAAAATAACGCGAACACAGCTCAAGGTTGGGTTATACTTGTGTGGTATAGTTGTAAATATAAACTCTAGCCACTGAGTCTTCACATGCTTGTCCCTGGGCAGTGAAAAAAAAAGTTTGCTTTTGATTCGCACTTCAGAACAGAGTCTCGTCGACATGTTGTTGTCAGGTTTCTCTGTCTGCTCGGCGCGCGCACTGAGTGGGCGTGTCGAATTCAAATAACTTGTACAAGTGACGTACGAAAGCTAGAGAGAAAGCATCGTTTGTCTATTGATTCATATCAGCGACTCAGAGTCGATTCTTACTTTTGAGAGACAATAACTTTGTATACGGTGAACTTTCATATTTAAAACTTTGCAGGATGTTTTTGTTCACTTAGATCTATGTTACACACTACACGAAAGGTAATTTTCAAAATTCCATGATAGGTACCCTTTAAAATAGAAAACAGTTCTTTTAATTTATAGTATTTTACAGATACTGTTTTGCATTTTTAATCAAATAAATGCAGCCTTTATTCTTTATCAAAAACAAAATAAAATCTTTACCAATCTTTTGTTTTTGAATGGTAGTGTACTAAGGTACATCAACTGGTTACTTGGTCAACTAGTTGCAGTTGTTTAATAAATGGTGACAGCAAGAGGAAAATCTAAAAATGACATTGAAACATTCAATACATTTTGTTTTCAGTGTTCCCATATTAACACTCCCAAGTACGATCCCAAGTGCATTTTGACCTAGCAGAGTATACAAAAAAAAAAAAAAAAGCAATATTTCCTACCCTACAAAGCCAAAATGGATTAAATGAAGAATGAAAGATTAATTTTTTACAGTTTTTTTACTGATTTAATTTCAAATTTTCATAACTTTTGGATAAAAATAATAGTAATAATTTACTGAACAAAAGAATAATTATAATTATGAGTTAATGGCTAGTTCAATACAGAATTCCTTCAGATAATCTTATACAACAAATCTTATTTTCCATTTATTTCAATGCATAGCACCATAAACCTACTGACAAATATTGAAAAATCAGGCCGCTGGGACTCTTCTTCCATTATTTACTCTCCTTCTGGTACTATTATTACCTGAAGTTTATAAACTATTAATGTTCAGGCTGATGAATAATGCAAAGAAACAGGAAGTGAAGTTCCATCATAGGGAGAGATGGACTGCACATCATGACTTATACATACACGTTTTCCGAGCGGAGTCCTCCACGAATAGCGAGGAGATGTCCTCGTCCACACCCGCCTCGTTACGCGCGATGCAGGTATAGGCGCCGGTGTCCTCGAAGTGAACGTTACTGATGTGCACCTCGCTCCCGTTAGCTGGAAAGGAAAGAAAGAACGAAGAAAGGACTGAAGTGAACTTTTCCTCCATCACCTCTCTAAATCACTTGTGAAAGAAACGCCTCCATTTATGCAAGTTCCTCTTATGGGATCATGAAAATGTGTTTGATAACGGCTGAAACATTTATAGTGTTCTCAAGTTGTCATGTTAGCTTTAGCTGACTTGAGGAACGTTTGTTGATGAGAGGCCCCACAGGGGGGATTTGTGGGATTGAGTAAAGATCTAGATTATGACAAACACGTCAATCACTCCTACAGTGGAACCAGCAGGCATCACGGCTATATAAAGCTCCTTTAGAACGACAAGATCAATGTCTGCTTGCGTAAAGATATAGGCACTTTTTTTCCCAAGGTGAAATCAGCTAGTGTAAAGGCTTTTGTTGAGAACAGAGGACTCTACTGCCATTAGGGTTGGGAATTCCCTGAATTCCAGAACTGGTTGCGTTGATAAAAACATGTTCTGTTAACGGTTCTCACACATGCATTCTTCTGTTTATGCTATACTTAGCATAATCTATTTAGAATACTATACTAAATAGAGTTTCCTTATTCAACACAATTTTTAACTGTTACTGAACCTATGAAGTCAAACAGATCAGTCTGATTATGGAATGGATAGCCGTCCCTTTAACCGTCACGCTGAACACTGCTAGGAATGGTAAGGAACAGTTCCAGTTATATTCCCATTTGAGCTTGGTTCAGCACGGCACGATTACAACCCGTTCTCGGGCAGGAATTCTGTGTTTCGGCTAGTGACCTCGCCACTCAGGATTGGTCGCTTGTCTATTGCCTGGCTAACAGTTTCTCTACAGCAAAGTGCACTATTTGAGCGAAGTAAACACAAGTTAATAGTAAAATTTAAAGAAATACCCGATCATCTTCCACAATGCGGTCGCTATTTACATCTCATACCGTCTGTAAAGTCTAGCCTTACGAAGGAAACGACTTACACATTTGTATTACATTCCACAGAGGTTTGTTATCAGCCCCACAGTGGAACATGGGAACATATCCGTTCAGGCTGGGCCAGATCGGCACGAAATAGAATGGTTTAGCAATGAGAATGATTTGGCTCGATGGTGAAAAAGTGGCTAATGACTCTTGTGAGATTTTTATCTCATCATTTGGCAGTGGAATTGCATTTCCCCACAAATATGCCTTAATGGACCTAAAAGATTCTTTAAATGAAAGGAACCAGAATGAAAATGGTGTAATTCTTTAAGATTGACATCCATAATTGTCGTATAGCATGTTTAAATGCTTGTATCCTTAAATGTGAAGTGTCTGTGCCATTTGCCGCATTACACTCCTAAATCATAAAAAGATTCAAGAATGTCCATTGGTTATTTGGTTGTACCCTGAAGTGTGAGTTGTTTGGAGAGTTTCGTGGTGATGTCCATGCCGTTCTTCAGCCATGAGAGTTGTGGGTCGGGGATGCCCTCAGCGTAGCACCGCAGACTGGCTGTGACCCCCGGCTCGCGTGCCTGGCTCTCTGGATACACTCGGATAACAGGGGGCACTATGAAAAAAGAGGAAAGGACAAAGTGTAAGCAAAGATAATGAATGAACAAATAGTCAACATCCTGGTCTGTGTTTCCCCAAAGCATTGTAAGCCAAGTTGATCGTAGACACCATTATTTTATAATCTGCTTATTTATCCGATGCTTTTAGGAAACACAGCCCTAAATGGTCTGAATGGTGAAATAAGAGTTTTTTTTCATTCTACAAGAAAGTATATATAATTTTGCTTATTTACTGTTTACTTTATTTAGAACTCTATAAGTGAGGAAATGGGAGAAATGAGAGGAAATGTTTGGACAGTGCTGGCAGGGTGACCAATTTTGTAGCACGCAAGGGGGTTGATTTAATGAAATGCTTAGCTTCAAGGCACAGGGAGTGGAATCAGAGCATTAAGCTCCCTGGGACTGTGGAGTTCAACTCACGATTGAAAAGCAGAAATCATTTAGTGTGAAAATCGCGAGCTCAGGTCCTTGTGGTGTTCCAAGATCAGCTCATTGCTAATGAGCAGATTTTGATAAACAGTAAACCATGCGAAAACAAAGCCATGAAGCATGAATCTACAGTGTAATACTGCGTTTGAGAAAGAAGCTTAAAAATCAACATTTTACCCTAATTCAATATTAATTTTAATATTACAAGAAAAGTGCTGCTTTGTGTTCTGAACAGTGTTATGAAGCCATTCAAATAGATTTGTGTGAGGAACAAACTGAAATTGTATTATTTCCTGAAGTAATTATTCTTCAAATATTCCATCAAAACTCTGTAATGTACTTAAAAAGTTATATGGATGTGTGTCAACAATATTTTTACAGCTTGACAGATCTGGTTTCCTTTCACTTTTAATATATGGAAAAAAATACAATGTAAATATAAATTGCAAGAACAATCTTCAAAAACAATCATTTCGAAAAAACAACAGGATAAAGCAATTGCTTCCTTGAATTCAACAGTCATTCTTGAATGTCAGATTCTAATTAGTCATTTAAGGGGGGGGGGGGGGGGGGGGGGGGGGTGAAATGCTATTTGATGCATACTGAGTTTTTTACACTGTTAAAGAGTTGGACTCCCATGCTAAACATGGACAAAGTTTCAAAAATTAAGTTGTATGTTTGATTGAGTATTTCTGTGCCAAAAATACTCCTTCCGGTTTGTCACAAGTTTCGGAAAGTTTTTTTCGAGTATGGGTGTGTGTGACGTCAGGTGGGGCGGAATTTCCTTATACGGGTCCTAAGGGCACTTTTCCCGGAAGGGCGCGCGCGCGCACCCGTAGACCAGAGCGAGAGAGCAAAAGCAGTACGCCCATCAAAGCGCTGTGCTCGGCTTTAGGGAAGTTCAGTTCTACGCCGGATTTGCAGATCGTCTAATGCCATTGCTTAAGGATGGAGCAGTCCCAACGATAAAGGTTCACGGTCGTGCGTTGGAACCGCAGGCGGTGAGTAAAACTGCTTCAAATGTCTGTGTTGTTAGCTATCGGCGCGTAAGCACCGCCCACACGGCACGCCTCCAGCCGCTCGTTTTTTTCCGGAAAGACTCTGTACAGCCTATCTTTCTTTTATAAATATAATAAAACTGAAGACTTTTTGGAGATTTGAAGGATGCAATACTACTCTTAGGTAATCAAGATTAACATGATATTGACTGAAACTGAGTATTTCACCCCCTCTTTAAGTAGTGTGAATATGCCTGTATATTTAATACTTTTAATTATATGGAGAAAAATACAGAGGATAATCTTCAAAAACCCTCATTTTGGGGGGAAAAAACAACCGCATAAAAATTAATTTCATACATTTGCATAAAAGCAAAAAAAACAAAAAAAACATTACAGTAAGAAAATAATGAGACGATTCATTTTTGGGTGAATTATCCCTTTATTTATCCTTTAAAAAAAAAATTATAGCTAGAGAATTACATTAGAAAAACCGAGTCACGGAATTTTGGTTAAATGAACTAGAGCATAACCAGCACTCTCTCGTTCTTATTCTTTACTAGCTTAACCTAGAAATGATATAAAATCCCTACGAAATGACTTTTTTTCTGTGTGTGTATGTGTGTGTGTACCTTTATCTGTCTTTGTGTGTATTTTATTACCTGGGGATCGACTTGAGATTGTCCCCTGTGTGAAACACATCAAAGCTGACAGCTCTATCACAAAATTCTCATGGCCCCTCGTCTCCTCCAATCTCACTCCTTTTATTTCTCTGCCCTCCTTTTCTTTGTTTTCATCAGTGTTGATTTTCTGTGAGAATAAGCAAGTGTTTTGGCTCGGTAGTGTGTAAGTCCGCCATCACTGGACCGGATAAATTCTCTGTGTGTATTTGTTCCTCCGTGAAATTGAGAGTCAGATTTATTAGTTTATGTTTGTCTTTGTCTCTCTTGGTGTGTGGACGTGTCCATTACATGCGGCACAGAGAATTGTGTGTTTTTCTAGTACTTTTGTATGTGCGCCTGTGCTGATGAGCTTTCAGTGTCCTCGATTAGAGTTTCCTCTCCATTTCACCATCTCGGAGACTCAGCGGGTCTCTCTGAACCTGTCCGACCCCTTTCATTTTCACAGCTAACACTGCTCTTAAACAAATAACGAAAAATGACACCCACTCACACAATGGATACATAGTACATCACAGAGATGGTTATTAATGTTTCTCTTTTTTTGCCCGATTTTTTTAACCTTGGTTAACCATCAAGCGAAACCCTGCCTTAAAAATAAAACATTAAATTGTAATTATTCTAAATGAAAAAGGCGCTAAGGACAACAATTTAAAGACAAAAGGTTAGCCGTCATTTACATGTGCCGTGCAGGAAATTAATTAAAAATTGTTTTTTGAAATTAATCTACACAGATGCAGTAACAGTAAAAGCATTAGCAAATTGACTGTGGACTGTAAAAAAAGAGCAATATTCCATTGCTCTTGGTCATCAGGAAGCATAATTAGGTAAAGGGGAGCACTAGTGCCCTTGTGGCTCAAAACACAAAAAGGGAAAATGTGTCACATCCTTTAATTAATTTCTCATTTTCTCCCAGCTCTGACCACGATTAATTGCTAGGCAACGGCTCCGGAGGCAAATTCAATTGTTTTTCATTCAATTACATTGTGATGTTATCATTTAGGGCCATTTGATTGCCATGTGTTCCATGTGTCAATGAGAAACAACAAGGGAAAAGGTAGCAGGAGATCAAGGAATGGTGAAAAACGTACAATTTCAGCCGCAGAGAACAAGAAAGATGCAAAAAAACACCTTTTCTACTAGAAACTATATCGTTTCTCTGTGCCTTTTCTTTTATATGTAGAATGATTTTTATAACTAATATTATATCAACATATTTCAGCTATTACTTTTCACTTACTTAGTGATTATTAGTAACATTTCGTAAATAACGTGCTTCCTACAGTATAACATGAGAGATGATAATGCTTGTTGTCAAGTACTCACAATCAGTGTTTGCTATGAACATACACATTGCACAAGCTACTGTACAGTGCATTAAATTCATGCTCTCGAATACTTGACTCTGACTGTTCATTACACAAGTGAATATGCTTGTATATTACATACCATTAACCTGTAGGATGTGTGTTTGGAATAGCTGCTCGTATCCATCTGCATGGCAGGTGTAGTTGCCCATATGTGTAGTGGTCACCTTGGTAATGTACAGTGATCCATCATCTCCGAAATCCTGTTAAAAATACACAAAATTACATCAACATGACCTTAAAGAGTGAGAGATTATGACACACAAGTGCAAACAACAGCCCAGAGCTGGAAATGCCAGAGTGAACTACTATAACCAACGTTAGTTTCAATGCATATATCTGACAATAAAAAAGTGGGAGTGCAATCAAGCATCCAGATACTGGATTGCAGAGAGAAAAGAGAGCAGCTTGCAGTGAAACTGTTCTGTGACATAGTGAAAAGAAAATACAGAGGGACTGTGAGAGAGAGAGAAAGAAAAGGAGAATGGGCACAGTTAAAAAACAAGGTAATCAATAGGAGCAGATTGCAGCGGACATTTGCATCAGCTCTGCTGCAGGCCGTCATTAAAGCTCTACACACACCATTTATTCTCAACACACTGCTTCTGAGAAAAACAACAAACTTAAAGGAACAGTTCATCCAAAAAATCTGAATTTTGTCATCATTTACTCAACCTTCCTTTCTTCTAATTTTGTGTATGACTTTTTTTTCTTTTGCAGAACACAAAAGATTTTCAGACCCCATCGACTTTCATTGCATATATATATTTTTTAAAAAGTATCTTTTACATTCTGCAAGAGCAAGGAAAGTACATACAGGTTTAACATTTCATGCGCGTGAGTAAATTATAAAATTTTTATTTTTGGGTGAACTATCTCTTTAAAAATGAGAGAAAGAGAGAAATATTTATTTATTTATGAGTATTTATGCAGAAGGTATAGAACATGCATCTAAACTCCACAAAGAAAATGTGCAAACAATTAGGGCTGCCAACTGATGAAAGAATTACATGATGACAGATTAAATTGAAGATAATTCAAAGACTACACAAGTCAGATAATAGCATTAACAGACATTTGAATTTACTGTTTCTACATAGCCACATAGTTCTACCAGAAAAGGGGTGTCCAACCCCTGGGTGTTTTTTTTAGGGGGGCTAGATACGATGCTGTAGACACACCTGGGGGACGGATACTTAATTATTTATAGAGCTCAGACTAATATTTGAGACCAGTGGCATCAAAAAATTAACTATATGGTTTCTAGGGAATGGCTTTATATGGTATAGCCTACATGTCTACCTTAATAATATAATACACTTTTATATGAATATCCCAAATTTCTGCCACAATCTCATGATTTCAGTTAGCGTTACTACAGTAACAGGCCACATGTGATATATTTGAATAGACAATCTGCGGGCCGTAACTGGCCTTTGGACATACTTGTAATAGAACAATCAATGAAGAACGGCAGTTTGGCTGTGTGTTAATATGCACTAATAAGGATGCAAAACCGCTCACTATAGGCCACGACCTTGATTGTGCAAATCAACAAATAAACAAGCCCTTTTCGCCACAACGTGTTCTTAATGAGTGAAAACCGCAGTACAGTAAAAAAGTGCTTTATAAAGAGGCAAATCAGAGGAGCCTCTGAATATGAAACGAAATCAGATCGTACCAAGTCATTTGAAAGTCTAATGATAAGAATAGAAAAAAATGAGAAACAGCGCGTTCAGCAACAAGCAGCATCAGAGACAACAAAGGCTGAAGAGAAACAGCATCAATGTCCAAACAAAACCCCATGAAGCTAATAAATTCAAACGCCACTGTTTTTACAAGGTCAACTGGCCTTTCCTGACATCCTGATGCTCAGGAACATGAAAGTATTCCTTCAAGGACGATTCAGATGGTTCTGATTAAATATGTAAATTTTGATTTGATTATGCTGCAGAATTTAGATAAAGCCAGAATTATGCTGTAAGATTGAATATACATGGACACTCACATGTATGCACACAAATCCACAATGAATATGTACACCAGTATTGTGGAGAATTTAACTAACAGCACGGATGCTGTTAACTTAGCTCAGTTTTCTACTTAATGAGCTACTTTTACAAATGAGTGCCAGTGTAGCATGATGGTACATTGCTGGTTTTATGTGACAGTATATTGTGCATGCAGCTTTAAAACCTAACAAACTGAGGCAATAATCAAACACACTCTCAAGCCCATACTCTTAGGTTCTGTTGGGAAGTGTGATTCATTAATGGGAATTCATTCAGATGATTTATTTGAGTCCCTTATACCTGTATTTAGGTTTACATTATCAGTTTAATACAAAAATGCATAAATACAAATTTTGTTAGTAACTTGTAGTGTAATATTTCTAAAGCTTGTACCGGTAGCTTGAAGATTGGAAAGCTAAAGCATTTCCCCAACACTGACGTACAGTATGCTATATAAGGGATATGACATACAGCAAACCACTGCAAAATATAAGTCTAGGATATGGCATCATAAAGCTCATGGTAAATGAACAGAGAAATAGGATGTCTTGAAGAAGCATTGAAGAGTGCAAACCATCAGCTCCTTCATTTCCCTTGACTGTGAACCAGCTCAATAGTGCAGGCACCGTAACCCAGTCTTCAGATTTGTGAGTCACAAAGGGTCAATTGTGGTGTTAGAACTGATTAGCTTTAGGGTTTTCAGACTCTAGCAGCTTACAGGCATGCAAACCCAAAAACAGGAACCTACCTGAGAGGGGATCTGCAGAAAGGAAATCAATTGAAACAACATTTCAGTTTCAAGAATCATTTTAGATGCAAAAGAGAAAGTCAACATACAGAGATAGTAAACTGCTTGTTTGCATAGGAAACAACTGTCACTTTCTAATAATTAGACATCTACATTAGGCAGTCTTTTTTAATTTTATCAATCACCTTTATAGGCCATTACATTCAACAGTGTGAGACCATATGCTAGCTCAAACGGTTCTTCTTGCTAATCCTTAGTAAAGTTTTCTCCACAGTTTCTACTTTAAATCATCTTCTTTTGTTTTATGTATTCAGGGAGCCGTTTTATAATGGCCATGTGGTGGACTTAGTAGCGTCCCATGATGCAACGCTCAGCAAGCGCCCTCATTTTATCACATTAAAGTGCACTTCCTTACATGAAGTCGAGATCCGCTGATCTTAACGATATTACCTCTAACTATACTTGCATTAATGAGGTTCTATCTGATGGCAGACTAAAAAGTAGACACAAGAAAGAAAGAAATGCATAAAATAAAATATTCATAAAAAAAATTAATTCACTTAACTTAACAATATAACCTCAACTATATTTGGATAATGGGGTCCTATCTGACAGAAGACCAAAACGAAAGGAAACAAATTGAAACAAAACAAAAACGCAGGCAGACTAAAAAGTAGACACAAGAAAAAAAGAAATGCATAATGAATAAAATCAAATCAAACATTTATAACAATAAAAATAAAATTCACTGAACTTAACAATATAGCCCCAATAAGGTTCTATCTGATAGAAGACTAAAAAGTAGACACAAGAAAGAAAGAAATGCATTATAATATCAAAAATAGAAAAAAATCAAATACAACATGGCTTCACGTGGCATTGATGGCATTAATTGCTCTGGCAATGCAGGATACCCCAGCGGTTTGTGAATGTTCTTCTGCCTACTAAAGTCTTCTAGTTTAGGTCAGCCAGCTTTGCTGTCCTAAAGGATTGTCTGTAAAGCTGCTGATATTTAAACAAGCTTTCCTCTGAGTCTGTAGATTATTCATGTAGATGCTACCATCTTGTGTGAGTGTGTATGTCCCGTCTGGCTGATATTGTGGAAGGGACTGCAGGGCGAAGGTTCTAGAGATGGATCTTGGCAGCCACGGACTCCTCCCTCATTTAAAGGCTTCATAAGCGTTTAATTTATCGAGGATGACACAGAGGCTAGTGTTGACTCAATTGAATAAATACCCCAGTGAACGGGCTTTTGACAGGTCAAATATATACACAGTAATAGAAATAAAAATACAGTGTTACATACAGAAGCATGAAAAGATTTCTTCTACATAATATAGCACTAAAATAATACTTTTTTGTGTATTATTACATCTAAAAAATAAAATAAAATAATATATTGTAGGATAAACTGTAGTGTGATGGGAATACAACCCCCCCCCCCCCCCCCGCCAAAAAAAAAATGTATTAAAGAAAAAAAAAAAAACTTTTCTCTGGCAGACTGCACATATATTTATTATATTTATATATATATTTATATAACCCTGCGTTTAATGAATTTGAACTCATTTATGTTAGACAAACTGAGTTTGTAGCCTGTAGCATATCCCACGAGAGACATAACATATTCGCTATACTGCTTTGATTTATTTAAGTACATCTGTTAAATTCTTTTGTTAACTATTTTTTCTTAAATGACTTCATTTCATATTGGCTTAATCAAGCATCATAACAGACTACCAAACCCATTTAATTTAGTTTTTTCTCATTTACACTAATGTGCTTTCTATTGAGTTGTAGCCGCGTTGAGTGATGTTGCGTTACAGTGCGGACATTTAAAACATCACTCATATCTCAATTTGGAGCTTGGCACAACTGTGGAACATCTGAAAACTTCATTTTAAGCTCTTTTAGTGTTATTTATAGGTTTCTTTTGTGAAATCCCACCTGACCTCGATCTCTTTGTTGAATGTTTCACTCCAAACGCCATTACGTCAAAAGCTAAACTGAGCAGAAAGCACACTGAGAGAGACAAAGTAGATTAGATTGAACATGGAATGATCTCACACCATGTCGTATCATTTTAAAAACAAGGTCGCTGTTGAATGTACGTTTGCACTTGTGTGTCAAGCAATTTATTGGCTTGAAAATGCTGCCGCTCACTTTTCATCAGCTTTAAAAAGGTGGATGATTGCAACACTTTCCAGGTGGCTCGAGCGCACACACGCTTGACGAGTAAAAGCAGAGTGTGACGGAGACAAAATTAGGGAAAAGCCGCATGTCACTCACGTTAATGTCCTTCAGCTCCAGCATGTTGAGGGCATGGTTGTTGCGTCTCCAGATGATTGGCGGCAGCTGGTCTCCAGTGATGGCACACGTGAGAACAGCGCTCTGACCCACCGTTACCGTGGTGACGCTCAGCTTTTGGTCTTCGGGAAGGCTAAGCTGATAGACCTCTGAGAAACAAAGGGAGACAAAGTGTGGTTGATATCGGCTTGATTTTTTTTTCTTTTCCCAGTAAATCTGTTCACTAGGTGTCAACATCAGCCATTTAAATACATTTCTACATTGTAAAAATAAGTCAAGTTTCAACTTAAATTACATTACACTTACTTAAAAAATGAGTTGAATCTTATAACTTCTAGTGAGAACATCATCTAGTTTTCTCAGATGCCACATTACCGGTGTGAATATCACTTTCTGTGACACAACATTCCAATAAAACAATAAACAGGACTGCAGACACTTAAATGGAGGTTTTATAAATCAGGCTGGTTCAACGGTGACACAGATGCATCATTATTTAAAGTGAAAAGAGAATAAATACAGAGCGGCTCCTGGTATGACCTGACCATGAACCACGTCCAAACCAGTTCACCAGTTCAAGTCCAAACCAGCACTAACCTCCCCACACACAGCCTCTTGAGGGCAATATATCTGATCTCTTTATTTGTTTGTGAGTACTTTGGATAAAAAAGATAGCACAGCAAATCAAAAGTCATGTTTTTTCAGATTTAATTCAAGGCTTAAGAAGTTTTTGAACAAAAATTTCTCAAATGCCATGTCTTGCTAAGATCTCTGAATTATAATTGCACAAATATCCACATGTGCAAAAAGGTCATACCCATTTTTAAAGGAGGCTTTTGCATATTTTTTTTTATATGATGATTTTTGTGCTACAATTAAAAGATAGCATATGTATTTAAGGATGCCATAAATATAGCATTTACAGTTGTTGTTTTGATTCCACACTAACTACAAACCACTACGTAGAGTCGGATTTTTCTGATGGTATCAAGTTTGCTTATGATTTTATACCGTACACTTTTGATAGCTAAAATTAAAACCAAAACTAAAACTATTAAAGATCATTTTTGGTATAATTGAAATAAAATAGGATGAAATACTTTATTCTGACTTTAATTCTCGCAATTTGCATTGTGAGATAAAAAGTCACAATTATCTTTAGGCTACATTTTTTCTTCCACGGTGGAAACAAGCTTCCAGTAAAACAATTACACTTAAAAAACGTAAACAAAATAGAATATATATATATATATATATATATATATATATATATATATATATATATATATATATATAATATATATATATATATATATATATATATATATATAATTATATATTTATTCACATGTATTACATATATTAGTTGATTTTTAAATATCAACTAATACATGTAATAAATGTATAATAAATGTGTAATAAAATATAAAAATGACAAAAGCACATACATTTACTAAAATGAAAATTGAAACTGAAAATAATAAAATAAAACCTAATTATAATTCAGAATATTGATAAATACTATAATAGTATATAAATAATACTAAAATAACACTGCACTGAGCTTGATGCAATGCATTCTTGTATTGTCTTCACTGTGAAAGATATAAGCTAAGTTACATTGGAAATGAGCCAAAATGGGAGCATGCATATAATGCGTTAAAATCAGCCCAGTCTCACACCCAAGGCGTCATCTAACTGACGCTTTTTACCATGTTTGGCCATGCGTCAACATGCCGACGCACATGGTACCCCTTAAGCGTCAATATGAGACGCGCCTCCTAATGGTCTAATCCTAACCCTACCCCAGACCTAAACCTACCCATAACGGAAGCGTCATCTAACTGACGCTAAAGGGTACGCGTCATTTGATGACGCCCGAGGATGACCGTCTCATATTGACGCTTAAGGGGTACAATGTGCGTCGGCATGTTGACGCATGGTCAGAAGCGTCAGTAGATGACGCCTTGGGATGAGACTGTGTTGTTAAAATGATGCCTTCATAGGCAGCTTACTAGATTTTGGGACAGATCATGTGTGCAACGAGCCACAACGTTTTCTGGCTCTGAAATGTCACCTTTATCGTAACATATAAGTAAACACACACCTGGAGGAGGACAAGGATCATACATGCCAACCCTCCCGATTTTTCCGGGAGACTCCCGAATTTCAAAGCCCCTCCCGAAAATCTCCCAGACCGACCTTTCTCCCGAATTTCTCCCGATTTCCGAGTGCGGGTTTGAGAGAGACACCCAGCCGACGGGGTGTCATTGGTTGTTGCGTTAAATCTTACTTAGAAACAATAGTGCTATTTTCTGATTGGCTAAAAACACCAGACGAACAATACCAGAGGAGACGCGCGGCCAGAGTTTAGGGCGCTGCGGCATATTAAATATATTACAAATAGTTTTTCAGCGTGAGAAATACAATGTGTGGCGGAGAGCGTGACAAAAGACCGAAATGAGTGACTGTCACCCTCAATGCGTGACACTTCAGAGCCCTGCTGATGTGTGATGAAAGCACAAGCAGAAACACGGATAAAGTAGCCTATGTATTTTGTATTTACAATTCTCTTGTAAGTAATTCGTGGCTGCTGTCAGTGAAAATTGCTCTCCATTATACAAATATATACAAAAAATATTGTAAAAAATTTTTTGCCCCCCCACACTTTGAATATCTCCCGAATTCTGGGGTCTCAAGGTTGGCAAGTATGACAAGGATAACAAATAAAACCCAACCCAAAATTCTATTTACGAGCCCCATCAATCAGCTCGGACTCTTTAGAGAATCTGATGAGCATCTAATACGACTGAAGTCGCTGTACTGCCCAAGGCGAGAACTGAGATGGCTTTACAATCTGACTCATAGCTTCACAACACTTTTTAGAATGATCTTGATAGGCTTTGTGCTACTTTAAGCACGCATCTCCTGATAGTTTCACTTAGTTTTGAAATTAAGATTTTAATGACGGTGAGAATTAACAGCTGTTCCTACGAGCCTCTCAGCAGAAAGGCCAACCAAACACGGCAGTTCATTATGAAGGCTTCTTTTCAACTAAAAACTACTCAACTCAACATCTAGTTTGAATTTAATTATCTCCACAGCCAAGACTCAACAGCGTCATTCAGTCATTATAGGATAGCTGTTGAAAGATCCTCATATATCATTTCTCAGTTTTTCAACAGCGTGAGAGGAATAATAGAGCCAGGTGCCAAACACTTCTGTTGGTCTAATTAACGGATAAGTCTCTTGATTTGCTTTTCAGTGGAGCTATACCCTGACCTTTTGGGCTAACCAAGGCCACCTGCTAATAAAGCTGACAGCGACTAGCCTTTAAATGAGAAAGATAAGAAAAATGTCAAAATTAGATCTCCAAGAAAAGCGTAAAATACTTATGCTCTTAAGTTCATTTTTCTGTAGAGTGAGAGCAGCTCATTTCATTCCAAAAAAGAGTTACAATTAACCAAGGTGAAATGTATTAATTTATTTAACAGATTTCATCCATAGGGGGCTTCAGTGTAGTTTTGTATTGCTAGCTTACAGCTAACTCCTTTTTTCAAGACTATCTTTACAGTACTTTAACAACTTTAATTTATAACAGGCTGAGTTTTAAAGTAGCTTCCTCAATAAAATTGCAATGAATCTTGATTGATGTGATCTTCTTCCCATGATCATGTTAGAGACATCTAAAATGTTTTTTCAGTTATTTTAATTACAGCGATGCACAGAGATGCACACAAGTGAAAAACATAATCAAGCTGCGGCAAAACAAATGAGTACATGGGTTGGGATATCTCAAATGATTATGCAATTAAAGATCCTGGGAATTATAACCAGCTTGCACGCAAGACAAACATGCCTCTCGCCTCGCAAGCGGCAATTTCGCATTTCAGCGCTGTGCTCTCATTTAAAGCTAATTTACCAAATTAGTCGGTAATGTCTCTTATTCATTGTGTTGCTCTCAGCTCATATAGTGGATAACAGCAGTGTAGAGCTGGTGCACCTTTAGCAACCCTCATTTAATGTCAGATTCATTCCGCATGGCACACTCTCTGCATTCATGAGTGATTTCAGGGGAATACTTCTGTGGAACAGTTATGAGAGAGAGAGGATCTGAGAGTATATGCACCATAGCACAAATACATGAGTGTCACTTTTTATGTATTTAACCAGAGATCAGATAGGTAGAAGAATTTTGAGCAGAAACAGAGCTGCCTTAACTTGTCAGTTGCCAAATTTACACTGCAAAGGTGACACATGCTTCTGAAGTGGGATTTAAGTGTCTTCACACAGACTGTGTAATGCTACTCAGAGGTGGCATATAGGCATTTACACAGCAATCGCAACACTATACTTTGATATTAGGAGATGGGTAAGAGCAAGCACAATTTATAGTGGCTTTTATGCGGCATTACATCTTTACACTGAATTTTGAGCAGAAACAGAACAGCCTTAACTTGTCTGTTGCCAAATTTACACTGCAAAGGTGGCAGAGAAGTACTTAAGAAATGGCATTTAAAAGACATCTTTACACAGCTGAGTTAAAGTGATAGTTCACCCAAAAATGAAACTTCTGTAATTAATAAAAAACCCTAATGTCATTCCAAACACGCAAGACCTTCGTTCATCTTCGGAACACAAATTAAGATATTTTTGATGAAATCCGAGAGCTTTCTGACAACAACTCAATTATTGACAACAACTCAATTACCATTTTCAAGGCCCAGAAAGGTAGTAAATACATTGTTAAAATAGTCCATGTGACTACAGTGGTTCAACCTTAAATGTTATGAAGCGAAGAGAATAAATATTTTTTATTCAACACGACTTTATTCAACAATTTCATCTCATCCGTGTCAGTCTCTGTCAGTCTCAAAGATGGTTTCTTTCAATTAAGGCAGTTTTTATCACGCTGATGCAAGTTCAAGAGTTCATATTTTAAATAAGTTTGGTTTTAGTTAGTTATTTGATGCTATAAAAATGGGGATGTGACATCATAATTGATAGCTGTGATTGACAGTGTCTCTGAGTGATGTATTGCCATGGAGGCACCAACAGGCTTTTTTCGGGATCTTCGGGAAGAGATTGGAGCTTGTGCAAAAAGCAGAGGTTTGATGCAAATAACTAGTTGCTGACATATTGAATGTAGAGTATGTGTTAAACAGGTTTTAACCATCAATTCTAGCATGCTAACCTAGCTAAAACATACTAGATGAGCTAAAGATTGTTGATGTTGCTGTCCACCAAATTGTGATGGTTGTTTAATTTTAATAATACAAAAATTATGTTACTATTTTTTTACAGTAAACAATACATTAATATGTCACTTTTTAAATATGAATATGTGGTTAGCACTGTAGTTGTATTTATCATATTTTAACAAGTCTTCAGTTTTGCTACAATCAGCAGACATCAAAATTGGAGCAGTCAGGCTACTTAAAAAACAGAGGATTGTTCTTGCTATTGATTCTGCGGGAGTGTGGTACCACCTTGATTCCACGGCTCCACTTCAATTCAAGTGTTTAAAGGAACTTCAAACATATTTATCTGTCACAGTCTATCCTGGGATTGTGTAAGCCAATGAATTAATGCAAGGATCATCAATTGATTGTGGATTCATCATTGATTGTGTAGTTGTTGCTTTCAGTTCAAAGGGTTCTGGGTTCTAATATGTGAAAATATTACTTTTTATTGTAATAAACCAAAATTGCAGCTCTACACCGGAGGTATTTGCATTTCTTTTGTGAATTCAGAAGAACGGAAAGTGAGCCATGGGAAAACTAGACAATATGGAGCATGTGTCTGAGCATGTGAGACCTGAATTTGACATTGTTGTTTTCCACTAAGAATACAGTGACTCTCAGCAAAACATTCACAAATTTCCATTTCGGCACCACTAACACAAAAACAAAAAGACAAGCTCAAGCGGTTTGAAAAAGTGGTGTGGACAAAGAAAATGAACTCTTGCTGACTTATCAGATTGGTTTTTTTTAACAGTATGGGGAAATGAGAGAATAATGTGAGGTACTAAGAAATCAGAACTGAAAAAAGCTGACTGAATTTGGAGAAACTAAACATGTCCTGTGTATCAAGGCAAACCCATTTATTCCTTTTCTAATCATCTGACATCTGTCAACCAATCATTTTATGATAGTGCTGTCAGCTCATGCCACATTATATCAGGAAATAGCAGTAATGGGGGGGGGGGGGGGGGATTTGCATAAATATCAAATTTCTATTCATGACTATTAAACTGCTCATGGAGTGTATAGACAATACACAAAAGGCAACAATTCATTCTTGATATATTTTTCTAGGATTCTTAGATTTCCATTTTTGTCATTCATTACGTTTTTTTTTCTCTACGAAACAAAATTAGATTTTACAGAACATCTGAGCTTCTGCCTTTTTCCATACAAAAAAGTAGAGATTATTTCTGCCAGACACCATAAAAGACAAAAAGTGACATAAAAGTATCATGCAAGTGCTCCATGTGACTTGAGCCCCACACACACACACACACACACACACGCACACACACACACACACACACACACACACACACACACACACACACACACACACACACACACACACACACACACACACACACACACACACCACACACACACAAACACACACACACAGCTATATCATGTCATTTTGGACCTTCAAGTTGGGGTGAACTATTCTGTTAAGCATGGCTACATCTTCATCTTTTAACCCTATTGTCATTGGCAAAAATGAATCTGAACTCTCATGAATACAAAAATAAAGCCTGAATGCAGTAAATCAGTACAAGTACAACTACCTTTCAAAACATGTGTATGAGTAAGCTCTAGAATTCAGTAATATTTTTTCAAGCCATTCAATTACACTCTTTTGTGTCTTAGTAGATTTGGAATTTGCTCCAAGGCAAGGCACTGCATTTTACATTTCCCTGTAGGATTGAAAGACAAATGGATTTTTCAGAACGAGGAATACAAGTGAGAAGATGAGTAGGCCTATTTGTTTAGGTGGATATCAGTGTAGGAAACAGAAAGAGAGAAAGAGATTATGGTATTAAAAACACCCAGATGCAGCCTAAACAAATATGGTGCACCAATCACAATGCAAGATTATAATGTGGAAATATTATGGCAGGTGCTGTCCAGGCATTTAATCCTCGGTCAACGTTTGTGATTAATGACAGTGCAGCAAGTACAGGTTTGCCCCCTCATTTAGAGCATGTGTAGCAGATGAGTAGACTCTCCCTCAGGGCTCGACCATCTCTCACAGCAGTAGCATGAGTCTTTCCCATTACAGAGTGGTGATGCTTCTACTGCAAGCAGAGCTACAGTCAATTCAACTCAGTGAGAGAAATCCCATGCACACAGCAGCAGAATACGATTTTTAGTTCTCTTTCAGGGGGTTGTTTATCGCAGGGCCCCCCAACACGCCTGCCCGCTACGCCAATCCCCCAAACTTTTGAACAGTAGTGTAACTTTCTAGCTTGCAAGCGTCAGTTAATAAAAATAATTTCAATCTATTGGTTACCCTTTATTTTGATGGACACCATTAAATATTCTGTTGACTAAAAGTAACATTGCACATGTCAACTAACTTTCATTACATGTCAACAAACTCTCACTAGAGTATTAGACAGGTAGGGTTAGTAGAATAAGTTGACACGTACTTGCAAAGTTACTTATAGTCAGTAGAATGTCTGTTGGGAGACCATCAAAATAAAGTGTTAGCATAGTATATTAAGCAGTTTACTAATAACCAACAGGGCTCGAAATTAACTTTTTTACGTGGTAGCACTGGTGCTCCCAACTTCAAAAAGTTAGGAGCACCAGCAAAAATTTAGGAGCACCACAACTACAAATTATATATTAACAGATTTCATTTGAAATTTGGTCTTCTGGCTCTATCATCTCACCCCGATGATATTGGCACATGATTTGTCATTTGCATACGTCATGTTAATCGCAACTCCGTTCTTTTCGGAGACACGGTCAGATAAGGCAATTTGTATGGGCAAAATTAAACATTCAGACATAATATAAAAACTATGAACAAGTGCAAGATTGATTCAATTCACAGTAATATTACTGGAGTGTGAGAACCATTTTATTCTGCTGCAGGGATTTTCATGACTCAAGTCATGTTTTTCTGTGTTATTATTAGTAGTAGTTAAGGTGATTGAGTGCTGTATTTCAGTTTTTTACTTCTTTGTGTATATATATTTTAATAAAGACCCTGTTATTATCAGTCCTTCAGAGGGGGGTGTTATGCCCTTTTTCAGGTCAGAGCAACTGCCCCTCAAAATTCCTGTGCACATCCCTGATTTGACGTATAATTAGCTCTGCCAATAGAGCGGAACAACCAGCAGATTAAAAGAACATTTTAACATCCTGCCGATTAAAAGCCTTAATAATCGAACCTGATGAACCTGATATTATGACTTTGATTGGCACTCTATTGCTATTAATATGCTGTATTAATATTTGTTAATCTTAGTTAATAAAAATACAGCTGTTCATTTTTTCGTTCATGTTACTTCACAGTGCATATGTTAACAAATAAAAAACAAATAAAAAACAATTATTTCAATAATGTAGGCTATTAGTAGCCTAAATGTTGAAATTAACATTAACAATTGTTAACAAACTAACAAAGTGCAGTTTATTAATAGTACATGTAATGTAGTTAACTAGAATTTTAACATTAAATTGTAAAGTGTTACCGATTTGTTATACACAGATTCAGACGTCTCGTGAGTTCAGTGTTGGACAGATCAGTTGTTTTAACCATTCATTAAAGTGAATCGGTTCAAATGAGTCATTAGTTTGCGAATCGGACGTGTCATTAGTGGACGTGTGTAGCCTACGGCACAGGTTGTGTGATTATCCCGGCAGTTTATTTTTTAGCACAATTCACACTACGCAGTAATTCAGGAGAAAAAATCTCTGAATACTCCACGTGAAACTTTGGTTTTCCGCCCTTTTTCTATCGTGCCAAATGGTTTTGATTAACGCGCGAGGGAGAGAAGACAGCGCTCGTGTTTTTTGAAGACGTGAGTGTGCGCGCGCGCGGCCGGGGAGATGCGCCCTGTCAAGCGCCCTACATCACTCATCGATCAAATAAGGCTTTGGCGGCCGCCAAAAAAAATGAATGCAGGAAAAACCCTGGATTGGTTATATAACGTTGGATAGAATGATGGTCCGGCCATCGTGTATCAGAGCACAAGGAAGTACTGTGAAGTAATTTGCAAACGTTTTTTTAGAGGAATGAAAACAGGTCGCACCACAACCATTATCTGCACTTGCACAAATGCTCCCAAATATATTTTTAGGTCGCACAGATTAAATTTCAGGAGCATATGCGACCAAAATGGTCGCAATTTCGAGCCTTGACCAATGAAAGTTAGTTGACATGTAGGTGCAACGATACTTAGTCAACAGAATGTCTAAAGGAGACCATTAAAATAAAGTGTTATTAAAGCCGTCTTTCCACCGAAATTACCTAGAACAATTTGTGAACAATTACCTAGAACCAAATTTGAAATGCTTATCGCATCTGTTTGCAACTTCAGTTTAAATTAACTCATATTCAGGAATTGAACGGGAATGTATAAGGCATTCTCAGTCAACCCAATTATGATTGGCACACAACCCTGTAATGAACACAACAATTCGAGAGTCACACCTGTCAGTCCCATAACACAGCTAAAGAAAAAACCAGAGGAACACCAAGATTTCAGTCATTAGACTTTAGAACTGCTACTTTAGGATAGTTTACAAAATACAATATAAAAGTTTAAGAAAACAACAACAGACCCTTTTCAACAAGCATCGATGCCGTCAACGGTCTTCAATCATAATTACCAGCTGCCCTCTCATCAAAAGTCATGCTCCGCTCTCCGCCGCCTATCCACTAGTACATTTATGAGTCTGTAAGGCCTCTGTGATAGCTGCAGAATCTTTTAAAAGTTGAAGTCATTGAATTCAGATGGAATAAAACCTTTACTGTGACCAAATCAATGTGAGAGACAGGCAGTAATAGAAGCTGAAGAAAGGCTGACTTTACACCACCTGTGAAAAACACCATCTCCATGACACTTGTCAGTAGAGACACTGGAGATGCACTCATATTAGCATGCCATCACAGTACACATACTTCTAATTGAGCTAATTGGAGCTTGTATACAAGAGGGACTGTTCAAGAAAAAAAATGGGATAGACTCCTGGTTAAATTTGATAAATTAAAGTGCATTTCACACCGTATTACAGAGCTGTGATTTTTTTTTTATCTATCTTTCTCTAACTCGCCAACTTGTTTTTTTTTTCCTCACTTCCCATATGGCAATCTTTAAAAGTCTGTATTGCCTTTCACCGAAGTCAATTTTGTTTTAAGTGAGGCCCTTTCTTATCACACAATTCTCCACTGCCAATGATATTGAGCGGATCCTGTATTTCTGTGTGTGTGTGCGAATGTTTGTCTGTTTAGCAGACAGAGCAGGTGGATTGACGTTCTCTCTGGAGGCATATCAGCAATGACAGGTGAAAGGAACGGCATTGTGGGCCGGCGTGGCGTTAAGTAATTGCCTTCTGACTCCACTGGGGGATGTAAATAGTGCATGGAGCATGAAGCATACAGATATGCCAACTGAAGAAACCAATCATGATAAAGAACCACGTAGACACACCAATCACAAGTAAGAGCATGAGTAAACAAGAGTCAAAAATCAGGAGAATGACAGTAAGATTTGTCATTTTTTAACACATTGTTGGCTTCAAAAACTTCCCCAAACAATATATAAGAATTTTACACAATTTTAACTTCCTTTTAATTTGTATATCAGACATTATAAGAAACCCTGAAGTAATTACTAACTATCTGATTACCTTAAGTCAAGGTATATTTTACCAGTGCAAGCATAAACATGTTAAGGCACCAATTTGTGAACAAATCTTTTTGGCTAAACCAGTTCACAAAACCAGACTAAATGATTTGTTCGCAAAATGGATTGACTGATTCAACCTAATCATTCCGCCCCGGTTTTGGTTCAGCAGATTCATCATTCCGATTTGGAAAACTTATTTATAAACTGATAATGAAATATATGCAAGATATTACCAGTCCAATTTCCCTCATGCTCACAGAGCCTGTGAGATTCATGCTGTCATGAGTCTGTTCTGTGTTTCTGTCTTGGTTCATGTTTTGCTTCTACTCGTTATGTTTATTAGTTACCCAGGTGTTTCCATTTAGCCACACCCTCTTGTTACCTCGTTATCTTGTTTAGCTTGTCTGTCCTTGTATTTAAGCCTGTGTGTTTGGTTCAGTCTTTGTCAGTGCTTAATGTTTGTCGGTTGAGTGTTTGTCCTGTTCCTGAGTCTGAGCCTTGTTCCTGAGTTTGTGTAGTTTGAGTTTGTATTAATAAAAGATGCTGCAAATGGATCCAACGCCTTTGTCTGCTTCAACCGACCGTGACAGAAGCACTGACCATTCCATGGATCCAGCAGATTTTCGCTCCCGCCAGGAGAATCGTCCGATGGATGAATACGTGGGGGAGTTCTGTGAGTTTTGCCAGGAGGTGGATCTGAAGGAGACCTTTTTGAAGGAGATGTTTGGTCGGGGAATTGACAAATTTCTCTATTCACTCATGCCGGTGGATATCCCGCAATATACACTGGCACAGTATGTCGGCTTCGCCCTCCTCTTAACCGGCTCACCATTCACTGTAGACTTTGCACAAGAGGAGCCTCACAGACTCACTATGTTCCTGAAACCTGTTGTGAGTTATGTCATGCCCACCAGGATGTTGATAACCCCTTCTGCTTTCACCACTTACCAGCACCGTCAGTCTAGAGTCTCGTCTGTTCACCCCATCAAAGCTGAGATCGTGACGGAGGAGGCGGTCCCTGAGATCGTGGAGAGGCGTCCTGAGATCGACGGAGAGCGGTCCCTGAGATCGTGACGGAGGCGGTCCTGAGATCGTGACGGAGGAGGCGGTCCCTGAGATCGTGACGAGGAGGCGTCCTGAGATCGTGACGGAGGAGGCGGTCCCTGAGATCGTGACGGAGGAGGCGGGTCCCTGAGATCGTGACGGAGGAGGCGGTCCCTGAGATCGTGACGGAGGAGGCGGTCCCTGAGATCGTGACGGAGGAGGGGTCGGATCACCTGAGATCGTGACGGAGGAGGCGGTCCCTGAGATCGTGACGGAGGACGCTCTAGAGTCTGTTCCTGTGCAAGTCAGTGCTGACCAGGAGGGTGAACTGGATTCGGTCACTGAGCATGCTGTGGAGGGCGTTCCCGAGTCTACCCCTGAACTGTCTGCTCCACCATGGTTGCCTGCACAGCTGGCTCCATTGATCTGGCCCTCCCACCTCCCCCAAGAACGCTTTTGCGTCACCACCACCCTGGACTATTCTGGGGAACGTCTGGAATACGTTCCTTAACGGGGGGGTAATGTCATGAGTCTGTTCTGTGTTTCTGTCTTGGTTCATGTTTTGCTTCTCCTCGTTATGTTTATTAGTTACCCAGGTGTTTCCATTTAGCCACACCCTCTTGTTACCTCGTTATCTTGTTTAGCTTGTCTGTCCTTGTATTTAAGCCTGTGTTTGGTTCAGTCTTTGTCAGTGCTTAATGTTTGTCGGTTGAGTGTTTGTCCAGTTCCTGAGTCTGAGCCTTGTTCCTGAGTTTGTGTAGTTTGAGTTTGTATTAATAAAAGATGCTGCAAATGGATCCAACGCCTTTGTCTGCTTCAACCGACCGTGACACATGCATGTTGGGAACCAAGCCTGATAAAAAAACATGAGTATACAATAATTATAATTACTGCTATGAATAAAAGAGTCACATGTTCAGCCTTAAAATTGTGAACTACTCAAATAATTGAGAAATGAAAATGCTTTCTAGTGACAGAGAAAAGGGCCAGAATCTGAGTAAACACATTTAGCATGTTCTCATAGACCATGTGCTAATTGCTGCAATATGGAATCGAGAGGGCATGAAGAACCTAGACAGCATCTTTCAGCAATTAACTTAGATACAGTGCAATTAGAACGTTTTTAGGCTGCATCATGGACTTAAACACTGCATAAGATACCTTGCCCAGCTCTTTTAGATTCCCTAGCCCTCCATCTTACTTTAGGAAGACCAGAGACTTTCCAAACCAAAACTGGACCGTTTCATGCTTTCATGGCCTGTCACCCTCCATCAGGACTGAGATATATACGGTACCCATGTGACTAATGTACACCCGGACCTGGAGAGTTTGAACACAAGTCAATGCTGACAAGCTTCAACAACGCTGACAACCAGATTCAACCTTCCTTATCATACCAAAGTGCGCTAACCCCATCAGACCAGAATCTACTACACCATAGTGTACATTTACCCCCTATATCAGACCACCAAGATCAAAATCATGCAAGAGTATGTCTGAGTTGAAATAAATCATTCATGCAACAAATGAATGTTAAAACCAGCCAATAAATCATGTTGTTTACAGATTTCCAGTTGTATCTCCTGCATCACAATACCTCACAACAGACAAAGCCAGATCAAATGTCACAATGAATACTGGAGAAGCAGCAGCTTGACTCGCACACAGAGCGATTTTATCACTGGAGGTCACCAGGTAGCTGTCTTATTGACTGTTATTGTAATACATTATTGATAGGCTGTATATAATTAGCCATAGTTTTTTAAAATCTTATAAATGATAAAAATAAGATTCCATTCTACTTTGGAAATCAATCAGTTTTCTTGCTGCAATGTTTGTGTATAAATTGCAATACATAATAAAGTACAACACATCATGAACAAGATTAATGAGTTTCATTCTACGACTCAAACTCACTCAGAATACCAAGAATTTCTGATATGGTTTATTTGCATCATTTTGTATTATATCACTTTATGTGGGCTGAAACAAATTACATAGAACGGTGAAACTGCTCACAGTAGCATTAACCTCTCCATCTTCCCTACACTTGACTACTATCTCACAGGAGACAGATCAATGCCTTTGCTTCTATCAAAAGTTGCCATATTACATCAATGCTCATTTGCATAAAGTTAAACTTTTCTCAACTCAACTTTGTTGGACATGCCCACATTAAATTAATGATTCCGTGTTGCTTTAATGTTGCAGATCGCCATCAGTGTGAATATACATGGAGTGAACAGGGTCAATGAGGAAGAAAACATATTGAGAAAATGGTTTAGAGCAGGTGCCCATGTGATGGAAAAAGAATCTGAGAAGTTCATATCAGTGGGTAAATTTCACACTGAAGGTCGAACTGACTGAACGCATTCACATATTCACATTCTCATACAAGTTGTGGCAGACATAAAGCACCAGCTCACAGCATGAACTCTAATGCTGTTGGTACAACCAACATGCACTGTTTATAAAGTAGTATTTTTCAAACTCTTCAAAAACATTTGTTCAAAGCATCAGGAGCTGAAAACAGACAGTGTTCTCTGAAGGTGTCTGACAAAATGTCTTGTAATCTTTTTATCTTTAAGTTTAGAAGAATAGCAAAAGTAGCAATACAATTTTTTTTGTTTGCCTTTAGGGGCTGTTCCCGCCTCACCAAAACTCCCGCTGAGATCGGAGTAAATGCACAGAGGCAGACAAAGGCAGTGATTCTCATTCTAAAACCTACTTCCTGTGTGAAAAGCTGCTTTTTGCTCAAAAACACAGTGTGTAACAATGGGATTCTCTGAAAAGTGCTCTATGCATTGTTGTCCCTTTTTTATATCCTATCCCGACCCTTGCGCTAAATGTGTCGGCCCTTGCTGAATGTCAGTGCAAATTGAGTCAAATTGAAATGTCAGAGGAAGATGAAACTAAAAAGCTAAATGAGACCGAGCAGACGTGCTAAATGTAAGAGTAAAAGGTTGGAACTCATTTAGCAAGTTTTGCTTTTATTTCGAATCTTTCAATATGTGTCATTTCTTGTGACATAAGGAATGTCTTAACCATCCATAGGGAGCTTGTATTTAGAGCCAAGAACTCGATGCTTTTATCTATATTGGGAACACTAATTTATTCTCTATTGGGATAGACATTTCACAAAATGTTTACAAAGAGCAAAATCCCTGAATAAGAAAAGAAGGTCCTCACTAATAATATAATATAATATGTAATACAACTTTTGTTCTTATATTTGTTTATTTATTTATTGTTATTGATAGGCTGTATAATTACCCATAGTTTTTAAAAAAATATGATTGTAAATGTAAAAATAAGATATTCTATTTGGTTTTTGGCAGAGTTTCTAATTTTTAGTTTTCTAAGGTCTGTGCAAGGTTGAAAAAAATAGTTTATTAATCTTTGCATTAATTCACTTCATACATTATAATCAAGTTCAATTTGCCATAGTTAATGTTTTTCATTAATTACCCATTTCTTCAGAACAAAAATTTTGTTCATCTTCAGAAAACAAATGAAGATCTTTCTGGTCCTCCATTGGCAGCAACGCAACTACCACTTTAACACTTCAAAAAGTTCATAAAGAGATCATAAAACTAATCCATATGAATTTAGGGTTTTATTCAAATATAAACATTGAACATAAACAGATCCTCAACCAAACTTGCTTGACGCACGAGTCAAGTCAAGTCAGTCAAGTCACCTTCATTTATATAGCGCTTTTAACAATATGGACTGTTTCAAAGCAGCTTTACAGTGATAATAGGAGATTAAAGTAACAGAGATTGTTTTGGCTTTACAGCAGCTCTAGAATAAAGTTATTGTCCAGCTAAAGTTAGTTTTGATCGATCCACTTCCGTTGCAAAGATCATTAGTTATTAACTTATGGGCCGCTTACACGACACTGTTCAAACAGAAAACCCTTAACAGCGCTCCGGCCGCTCATTCACAGAATTATTTATCGCCTCCGAGTAGCTATGTGAACCAAAATTATTCCTACAACGTTTTATCTGTACAGAGGTAAAGGGAAGGGAAGGAGGCCTTCACAGGGGAGAGACTAGTTGACACTTCAGGACTGTGTTGTTGTCATGTCCAGGCGCAGGTCCTTCATCAATCAGATACGGCCTGGATCCGGCGGACTGCGGAAAACCTCAGGATAAACAGAGAGGCTAATATTAGCGTAGACGCCATTCTTCTTATGATGTACGAGTAATAGGATTTATGGGAAGTGTTCCCGGTTCCGGCTGACCTAATCTCATTGAATTATAGAAGTTTATAATGTGTTATGTGTATGCTAGATCAAAGCGATGTGTTTATAGTCTAGATTTGAACTGACAGAGTGTGTCTGCATCCCGGACAATGTTAGGAAGACTGTTCCAGTTTTGGTGCTAAATAGGAAAAGGATCTATTTAAGATCTCTTTAAGAAAATGAAATTAAAATCAAGAACAAACCTCTTGTTGTGTGTGTGTGTGTGTGTACATTAGAAATATATTTCTATAAAATAGAAAAATGTCAAATAAAACCAGAGGACAGTCTCAGTTTAGTAAGGTCAGTCACGTCCTCCTCTTCAACATAAAACATCTTTTATCAGCTTGATTACTATAGGCACTCCATGGAGTCTGGGCGTTCATCTACTTTAGTAATATAACTTAGTTTCCAGGCTGACACAAATGCTCTATACCAAATGTTACTTGCATCTTGAGTCATGCAGTTAATTAGTGTGCCTCAGTTTCTCTTCAGCAAATCCGTTAATGAGTACACGAAAGAGGAAAATGGTACTCAGGCCGCCACTGTTCAGTGGCTTACTGAAAAATATGACTGTAGACTTCAATTAGAGCTTAATTAGGATCCATTCACCTTTACGATGACCGCAAGATCTGACTTTCTAACAGTGGGTTGTCAGAGTCACAGTCCATTTCAGAGGCCGTTGACCTTGTGGAATGGACTAACAGAGAAATGTCACTTCATTACATGTCATGCCAATGGTCTGAACTTGCCATGAAGAGCAGGGCTGGGATCCAAGAACCTGGAAATTGCAATTTTTTAGTGGAACCTAATGATTTTCATGATGTTTGGTACTGTTCACAGTTTTTTAACGCCTACATGCTTCCACATGCGCAGACGGAACACTGTGCTGGAACTGAAGCATTTTTTCCCTACTATGGAAGTCAATGGGGTCCATCGACTGTCCGGTTAATGACATTCTTTAAAATATCTTCCTTTGTGTTCAGCAGAAGAAAGAAATTCATACAGGTTTGAAACAACTTGTAAATGAGTAAATTATGACAGAATCTTTTTTTTAAGTTATCTATTCATTTAAGTCCTCAGTAGTTGCAGTTTGATTCGTGAACAATAGACTGAGTCAGTCAAAACACGTAAAAATCGCTTAACAACAAACTTAACTTGACTAAATCAGTGTTTCTCGACTCGAACTGCAAGTCATTACTTTCATCATGTCCAATTGGAATCAGAACTAGAATAGTTAACTTCCTCACACATCCAATCACTAATAAAAAAATCTACTTCCTGTGAGAATGAACAAATATCCAAACATGAAAATATTGCACAATGAAATTAAAACTGCTCACATCTGTAACCGAGACTGAAAATGTGTTATTTCTTCATGATACTGCAATTATCCATTGAGCTATTAACAAATGACACTGAAAATAAGTGTCACAGTTACTAAATGTGCATTCAGCCATGACGGTGCTAATTATGCAGCAGAAAATTCTCCCAGCTTTGTATACTTTCATCACTTTATCAAAACCCAACACTCACCAAAAGCTGCATAGAACTCCTCTCTAGTTAGGTGTTCGTCATCGGTGACGTCGTTAAATTTGAAGAGGTCGAACAGGGTGCACTCTGATGCCGTCCTGCTCAGATCTTCCTGCTTGATGACCTGCATGACAACAACATTAAAGACATTAAATCCAGAGAAGCACCTACTTTAAAATGATTACTTACCAGAGCAAATGTGCTTTGTGCAGTGAATGTAGCTCAAGGAAATACTAACAAAGGATGTTAAAATTTAAGGACATGTTTGTTTACACAATTTTGGTGCCATCTTGGGCCTCCACATGACGTCTGATGTAAAATCTCCATCCTGAAGCAAAACTTCTCTAGTGTACTATTCTGAATAATTAAAGATGTGATTCCTATCTGCATCAGACATTGTGCATCCTCGGCTGGCAAACATCCAGAACTGAGCAAGATTTTATAACAGCCTTATGCTGGAAAACATGAGGGATTACTGTAAAACGTTCTATCGTACATTCCTCCATGCCAGAAATATCTGATGGTAATTACAGTTAGAGAAAGAAAGCTGGAGGGATTGTTGATAATACATGTTTGGGGTTAGATTCACAGTTAAGATTTGGAAAATGCCTTGAGCGATATGAACAATCATATTTAATTTGGTAACTGGTGGTCAATGGATTCAAAACTTATTGAAATCCATATAACTGCACATAATATAGATATATATCATCACCTGAAAGCTTTGGCATACCTAGTGCTAAGACCTGTGTCTTAGCCAGATCTGTGTGTTCAGATTCAATCCTGTCCTTTTATTATCTGTTGCAAACTCAAATCCTCTTACATAGAGACTTGATACCAGCACAGAATCTGACTCAAAACCTTTACTTTTACCTCTTTTGCTTTGCAGTGTTGATTTACCGTTTACTTCGAAGACAAACCAAACAAACAGGCAAACTTTCAAATCCTGAAATTTGTTGATGTACCTCTCTGATCTGCGTGTCTCATGCTACAGGCGATGTCAGCAAAGTTTTCCATAATGAATGACTCTCTACATCCGATCCACCGTGCTAAATGAAATCCCAGAACAGCTTTAGGCGTGTACTTATTCTATCACTTTTAAATATAAACACTTCTAGATGCACAAAAATGCAGGATAAAGTGAGTTCTGGAAAAAAGTTTTTGAGCATCATTTGTTTGAAGATGCAACTTTGTTTGATATTTTGCATCGGATGTAGTGATGCACATATTTCTAAAGTGTCTTAAGCATCCAAATATGTTTTGATGGCATTATACCACGTACTGTATATTTCAAGGCTTGGTATTAAATGTATAACAATTTTGCATTAAGTGGTTTCCAGAATGACACTATGTATTATTAAATATATGACATGACATCAATAACAATACTCATTCATTAAGTCATGAAGGGGTTCATGGACTGTCCCTTTACTTTCGGCATGAAGATCATTCCAGGTGTACCAGAAGACCTACAGAGTTGAGCAGAATACTGATGGGGTTTAATTGCTCTATTAAAGCAGAATGGTTTGATTTCGCTGCAAGGCAATTCACTATATGTTCCTATTCCTTTAACACCTTTTCAACCTTGCGGTAGTTTCATGTCAAAAGGCCAAGCTTTTGTATTCAGGGCCGGTCCGAATTTTCACTTTTTACATTGTCTTCGATCTGCCATGCATGAAAAGAGATCTATTCTTCTTCCACTGAGAATGAAGAAAAATGCAAATGACATGAAAATATTGCACAATGAAATTGAAATGGCTCACGCCTGTAACCAAGAGTGAAAGTGCGTTCAGAGTTTTCTCTCTGGAGAAATATGAATAAATTCATATTTTGCTCATTTTGCTATGCATAGTATCTCTATGGACAGGTGTAATCTTTCTGCCGCAAGACAAGATAAAGCCCAACTGACCTGGGATCAGTTTATGAACGAGTTATTAAAAAAAGAGACAAGCTCGCCTGCTCATTTGCCATTTCAAATTAATGCAATAGAATGTGGGTAAAAAGTGATCCCAGCTATTTTCATAACATATCAGATTAAAACATTAGATATTGTATTATTGTAAACAAACGTACTCGGTTACTAACGTAACCTCGGTTCTCTCTAGAGAGGGAACGAGTACTGCGTAATATCTTACGCTATGGGGAAACACTCTTTCCTCGAGATATTGAAGCCAAAAATTATCCTTAATTTTTTTAATCATGCAAAACGCTTTTGCAGCAGCAAGCAGACAAGGGCGAAACAGCTCGCGCGCCCATTGGCTGCCTCGCTGGAAAAGCTGCAGCCTATCGAGTGAAGGCACTGCGTGACGTAATGACGAATGAAGACGCTTCGCGCTCATTTCGTCATGTCCCGCCAGTATAGGCGTGGTCTCGCCCTGTAAATACCCCTCGATAGCTGTATTTCTCTGATTTTGTACACCGAAGCGAACCAGAGCATAGTTCAAGCACGGCAAGATACGCAGTACTCGTTCCCTCTCTAGAGAGAACCGAGGTTACGTTAGTAACCGAGTACGTTCTCTTACGAGAGTATCTCTCGTACTGCGTAATATCTTACGCTATGGGGACCCCATACAAAACGCCGTGCGGACAGGGATCCAACACCAGAGTCCCGGGGCCAAGCCCGGGGCACATCTAGTGCATAATCACCATAACTCACATAGAGTAGAGGAGGAGAGGCTAGAAGCATCACTCCTTCATAAAAGTCCCGTAGGGGTACCGACCCGTAAGGGCAACATAGCCGCATTGGCGGCCGATAAGCCCGAAGTTCAGACCGCCAAAAGCTTAGCTTGTAAGGCGGGCACCTCCAGGTTATAGTACTTGATAAATGTCGACCGCGAGGCCCAGCCCGCAGCCGTACAGATATCCTGCAGGGAGACCCCGCTATACCATGCCCACGACGAGGCCACGCCTCTTGTGGAGTGCGCTTTGACACCCAATGGGCACCGCAGGCCCTTGGAAGTGTAAGCCAGCGCTATGGCATCCACTATCCATCTGGATAGGCTCTGTTTTGAGGCGGCGAGTCCCTTAGAACGGCCGCCAAACAAAACGAAAAGCTGCTCGGTCTGCCTGAACTCAGGCGAGCGGGACACATAAGCCCTTAACGCCCTGACAGGGCAAAGGAGACTCGCGTCCCTCTCCTCATCGAGAACCGGAAGGGCTGACAGGGAAATTACCTGGGCCCTAAACGGTGTATTGAGGGATTTCGGCACGTAGCCGTGCCTCGGTTTGAGTACGACCTTTGAGTCGTTAGGCCCAAACTCCAGACAAGACGCGCTTACAGAAAGCGCCTGTAAGTCCCCTACACGCTTCACTGAAGCGAGAGCCAATAGAAACACCGTCTTAAGGGACAGGTGCTTCATGTCCGACAGCTGGATCGGCTCAAACGGGGCGCCTTTCATGGCCTCCAAGACCGTGGAAAGGTCCCAAGCCGGGACTGAAGGGGGCCTGGGAGGGTTTAACCTCCGAGCTCCTCGTAGGAAACGCACGACTAAGTCGTTTTTCCCCAGTGACTGGCCAGACACCGGTTTAGCAAACGGTGCTATGGCCGCCACGTAAACTTTGAGCGTGGATGGGGTCCTTCCCTTATCCATCAGCTCCTGAAGGAAGGCAAGCACTTCCTTAACCCCGCAGTCCACAGGTGAAAAGCCACGGGCTCGACACCAAGTAGAGAACACCGACCATTTCGAGGCATAGAGCCGTCTGGTAGACGGAGCTCTAGCCTGCGCGATCGTGTTTAGCACTCCTTCCGGGAGGCTAGCGGGTACCCGTTGATGGCCCATGCGTGCAGGGACCACAGTTCCGGGCGAGGATGCCAAATCGAGCCCTCCGCCTGAGAGAGGAGATCTCTCCTCAACGGTACAGGCCACGGGGCAGTGCTGGCCATCCGCATCAGGACCGGAAACCAAGCCTGGTTCGTCCAGAGCGGAGCTACAAGCAGCACTGGGCATCCATTTTCCCTGATCCGTTCCAACACCTGAGGCAGGAGCGAGACAGGGGGAAAAGCATACAGGGGACCGCTGGGTCAAGCATGGGCCAGCGCGTCCCTGCTTTTCGAGAAGAATACTGGGCAGTGAGCGTTCTCGCGGGACGCGAACAGGTCCACCTGCGCTCTGCCAAACGTTTCCCACAGCAGCTGGACCGTCTGCGGATGCAGCGACCATTCTCCTGTCGGGACGTTGTCTCTGGACAGCTTGTCTGGACCCGTATTCAGGTGCCCAGGCACGTGCGCCGCTTTCAGAGAAAGGAGGTTGCGCTGGGCCCAGACCAAGAGGGGTTCCGCCAGCCTGCAAAGGCGTGTGGACCCGATGCCGCCCTGGCGATTTATGTACGCCACCACTGACATGTTGTCCGACCGGACCAATACGTGGTGGCCTATTATCTGGGGACAGAAGCGCCTTAGCGCTTTGTCGACTGCCATTAATTCCAAGCAGTTTATGTGAAGGAGCTTCTCCCGTACTGACCATAGGCCAGCTAGTGGTCTGCCCTCGAGCAGCGCTCCCCGCCCCGATGTGGAGGCGTCCGTAGACACCACCTTCACACCCGAGGCGATCCCCAGACTCACACCTGACTGATACCAGCCGGTCACTTTCCTCGGTTTCAGAGCTGAAACGCACTGAAGGTCGACCCTGAGGCGAAATAGACCCGCGGTCCACGCCCTGGGGGAACTCGTGCTTTTAGCCATAGCTGCAGTGGGCGCATGCGGAGCAGGCCCAACTGGAGTACGGAGGCTGCTGAGGCCATCAGACCCAGCATTTTCTGAAACCTTCTGAGCGGGACTATAGAGCCGTGGCGGAAGGATCTCGCGACGTGCTGAATATTTAATCCGCGCTCCGGTGACAGGCGTGCTGTCATGGATAGCGAGTCCAACACTGTTCCCAGAAGGAAATTCTCCGACTGGGGAGCAGTGAGCTTTTCGCCCAATTGACTGTAAGGCCCAGCTCCTCGAGATGCTCGAGTAATGCGGCCCTGTGTTCTATGAGCTCCGTTCGTGAACGAGCTAGAATCAGCCAATCGTCCAAGTAGTTCAAAACTCGCATGCCCCGAAGTCTCAGGGGGGGGCGAGGGCCGCGTCCATGCACTACGTGAACGTACGGGGTGCTACTGACAGGCCGAACGGCAGGACTGTGTATTGATATGCCTGGCCCTCGAAGGCGAATCTCAAGAATCGCCTTTGATGGGACGCTATTTGTATTTGAAAATAGGCGTCTTTCAGATCTATTGACATGAACCAGTCTCCTTGGCGCACTTGCGCGAGGATTTTCCTGGTCGTAAGCATTCTGAACTGGCGCTTCCCGAGCGTTCTGTTCAGCAGTCGCAGATCTAGAATGGGTCTGAGCCCACCATCTTTTTCGGTACCAGAAAATATCTGCTGTATAAGCCCCCTTCGCCCTGAGATAGAGGTTCTATAGCCCCTTTTTCTCAGTAGTTTCGCTATCTCGGCTCGAAGTAGATGAAACACTTCGCTATACACCGTAGTTTCGACTCGCGCCGTATAACGGCGGGGGCGTCGAGCGAACTGTAGCGAACAGCCTCTCGTTATAGTGTTCAACACCCATTCTGATACCCCGGGAAGCCTTAACCACGCATCTGCGTGAATAGCTAGGGGTAGAATGAAATCTGGGCTCTGGCCGCGGCAGGACGGCGGCTCGAGAGCCCCTGTGTACTGGGAACACAGCACCGTGTTTACAGCGTTCGAGGGGGGGGGCGCGCTGATCACAGCGGGCAGCCTGGCCGCGCTCAGCTTCTCTATGGCGGGACGCGCAGAGAAAGCGAGCGGGGCGAATCCTGTGGGATTCGGCGCGTGTGAGGGAATGTGGGCACATTTACTAAATGCGGCACATTTTCTACACTGAGAATACTGTCAGCTCGCGCGACTAAATCACTGCTGTGTATACAGCGTGCGAGGCGCGCGCTGATCAAAGCCGGCAGCCTGGCCGCGCTCAGCTTCTCTGTGACGGGTTGTGCAGAGAAGACGAGCGGGGGTGAATCCCGTGAGATTCGGAGTGTCTGTGAGAAATGCGGGCGCGAGACAGCGGGCACATTTTCTGCACGGAGAATGCTCGGCTCGCGCCGACTGAATCAACGCTGTGTTCACAGCGTGCGAGGTGCGCGCTAATCACAGCGGGCAGCCTGGCCGCGCTCAGCTTCTCTGTGACGGGTTGTGCATAGAAAGCGAGCGGGGGTGAATCCCGTGGGATTCGGCGTGTCAGTGAGGAAATGCGGAACAGCGGGCACATTTACTGCACTGAGAACACTGTCGGCTCGCGCCGACTAAATGTGTGTTAGTTTCGTTTTTACAGAAACCAAGGGACACGCATCGTGTAGTGTAAGCGGGCATTGTATGGGCGCGTTCACCACATTTTCTGCACAACCAACATGAGTTGGTTTTATTTGTGCTAGCCCTGCACCGTGGCGGGCTGTGTCTGGGTGTGGGAATGGGCACTGGGACGTGGGCATTCTTACAACACTCGTAACACCATCGGCCGTGGCCGGAACACCAGAAAATGCACTCTTTATTGGATTTATCTGGGTAGCCATAGAAACGGCTTTTGTGCGCAGGCAAGCGGGCTGAGACACCGGCTGCTTCACTGCGAAATACACTGGGACAGTCACAACGCATGGAACTGAACGAGCGAGAAGTTTTGGTGGAAATCCGGCCGCAGCGGGATCTGAACACCGTCACTTTCCTAGAGAGACTAGGAAGGCCTTGAGACCTCGGGCTTTACCTCAATCCTCGGCCGGGGCCCGCGCTGAGGGGGGCGGCGTCCAGCAGAGCGAGAGCGCGGTGTTTGATCTCGGGCCTGGCGGCGCTGCTAGTTAGCCGAAACGGCGGCCTTTGTGCGCAGGCAAGCGGGCTGTGGAACCAGCTTGCTCACTGCGAAATACACTGGAACAGTCACATTGCTTGGAACTGAACGAGCGAGAAGTTTTGGTGAAAATCCGGCCGCAGCGGGAACTGAACACCGTCGCTTTCCTAGAGAGACTAGGAAGGCCTTGAGACCTCGGGCTCTATCTCAATCCTCGGCCGGGGCCCGCGCTGAGGGGGGCGGCGTCCAGCAGAGCGAGAACGTCGAGGAACACGGAGCGCTCAGCTTCCGTCATCTCGGATAGCGTTAGCCACAAATGTATCTCACCATTCAGGCCGATGTAATCCACGGCTTGAGAGAGCGGACGCATCGGCTCAGTTTCAATGCCGTCTCCGGTAGTTTGTCGAGCTCAAGTGCGGACGCGGCGGCAGACGGCGGCCGCTGTCCGTCTGGGAGCGACTCGAGCGAAGCCGGCGAAGCTGGCGGGCGAACCGGCGAGCTTTGGCGGGCTGGAAATAGCTCGGGAGCGCGCAGGGCGCGGCGCTTCTTGCGGCGCGGCATCACGGCGGGCTGGGATGCGGGCTCGGAGAACGACGCCAGGCGAGTCCGCAGAGTCACCATAGGCAAGCGTTTACAATGATGGCATCCGCCGTCAGCGAGCGCGGTGGCCGCGTGATCCTCACCCAGGCAGGACACGCAGATGACGTGGCGGTCCTCGTCGCTGAGTGGGGCTCGGCAAGAACCACAGGAAAGCATCTTTAAAAAGACGCAGCTCTTTTAGAACAGTAGAAATGGGTGTTGCGTCACGTAAGCAAACACACACACACACTTAGCAGAGTAAAAGGATATAGTACGCCGGAAAGCGCAGCAGGTACGGCAGTTGAAGGCGGCTGGGCCAGCGACTTCAGAAGATGGCACGTCCCGCTGAGAAGGCTACAAGTCAACGGCGCGGCTTCTCACTCTGGATCCCGCGATGCGTGAGCTTCGCGTGAAGAATGAAAAATCAGAGAAATACAGCTATCGAGGGGTATTTACAGGGCGAGACCACGCCTATACTGGCGGGACATGACGAAATGAGCGCGAAGCGTCTTCATTCGTCATTACGTCACGCAGTGCCTTCACTCGATAGGCTGCAGCTTTTCCAGCGAGGCAGCCAATGGGCGCGCGAGCTGTTTCGCCCTTGTCTGCTTGCTGCTGCAAAAGCGTTTTGCATGATTAAAAAAATTAAGGATAATTTTTGGCTTCAATATCTCGAGGAAAGAGTGTTTCCCCATAGCGTAAGATATTACGCAGTACGAGAGATACTCTCGTAAGAGAACCAAAAAAATATGTATTCACATAAAGGCTTTGATTGGCCTTCGTAATTTATTTTCCCTTTTTTTAAACTTAAAATAGGACACCCAAAAATAAAAATTATGTCCTCATTTACTCACCCTCATGTCTTTCCAAAACCATATGACTTTATTTCTTCTGTGGAATACAAAAGAAGATATTCTGAAGACTGTTGATAACCAAACAGTCTGTTCCCATTGACTTCCACTGTATTTTTTGTCCATACAATAGAAAGCAACACTCTTCAAAATATCTTCTTTTGTGTTCAACAGAATAAATAAAGTCATACAGGTTTGGAAAGACGCGAGGGTGAGTACGTTTCATCAAGAAAACCCATAACATTTGAGCTGCTTTTGAGAAATTCAGGAAATATTTTTTTTATCTTGCACTCACAAACCCTTATTTTCTATGTTTTCACCTTTCTTCACTTTCAATAAAACCTCATGTACACTATTGGAAAAAAAAAACGTCTGTCAAGCCAAAAATGACAAAATATGTAGTGGTCTTTTAATGGTCTTAACCATTTTAATCACAAAACACTGGCCAGGAAATGAGCAATAATTACACAAATACTGTAGATAAAGTAACATATCATCTTTGTTTGAATGAAGAGAATGAAGACTCAGTGTTGTTCCACTCAATGTTGATGGCTTCAGTTCAAACTGTTCGTGTGAAGTTAAAAAAATGCCTCCCATTTCATTGAAGTTTATTGTGAGACCAAGGTTCAAATCTGGAATCTGACCAGGCCAGATCTCAATCGACTGCTTGGTTGTCTTTGAAATTTGGGCAGGAAGATTGTCTTGTTGAAAAGTAATATTTGATCATTACTCTTTAGATAACAACTTTTAATTTTTGGGAAGCAAGCCATTTGGCAATATTGTCCTGTACTCCAAAGCATTAAATTACTTTTTAGAGTGAATCTCACCAACACCAGCCGCTAAAAAGACTCCCAACACAATGACAACTCTTTCTCCATTCTTCATGGTAGAGATGCATGTATTATTAGATGCATTTATTATTATATTTCTCAGCAGATTTTTGAAGACACCACTCGGGAGCATCACCATGTAACTCCTGTTTCATCGTGATTCTTCACTCCACACACAACTTCCCATATTCTGCCGAAAACCTCATTCTGTCTTTGATGTTTTTCTGAGACAGGCAGCAATGGCATTTTAAGTAGTGCATTTGCTTAAATTTGGCTAATTTTCTGACCAAAAATGTGTGGTTAAGACAATTAGCAGCTAGCTGTTACCTTGGTGACATAATTCAGCATAATTCCAGAACAACATATCATTCAACATATCATAAATGCTCAGATGTTTTCATTTGCAAGGCATAACAACATGTAAGAAAGATTAAAACAGCAAAGGTTTAAAATGATAAATGACAGCTCACTCAACAGGCCCCAAACACTCTGACTCTGGCCTCAATCCATCCCTTGTTTAACCCAGCAACATCTACATTTTTCTCTTTAATCTGAAAACTGACCTCTTCTGTTGGTTTGAAAATGGCCATTAAGATGACAGATACACGGTAAAAAGGACAAAAGACCCCACTTAATTACGTCAATTAAACGGGTGAAAGAAAAGAGACTGATTTTGGTCTGCTCTCGTTCTGTCTTACCTGTGAGAGCTCACTGCTGTCAACTCTTCCGCTACCATCTGCGTCAAAGCGCTTGAACATCATGTCCACCAGATGCTTCCTAGTTGCCATATCCTTCTCATGGCTGCCATGGTTACCAGAGGTCAAGTACCTCTGAGCGTGTAAGTCCAACATCTTGGCCTTCAATTTTTTATAATCTCCCAGACGACAGTTATCATCTGTGAAGAGTGGGAGAGAAATGGTGGTCAGATCAGTGAGGGATATGGAAATGGATTCACGGTTCTGCAGCATTACTAATTCATCAATACTGTGGCAATATGAAGTCCTTTTTACAAATGGTCATGTGAGGAATTCTAACAGGTCTGTCATGTAAATAAATGATGAGAATTTGATTTTGTGGATCTCACAAGAAGAATCAGACCAACTTGAAGATTTCCAAATGTATTTACATGTATACATTTGGTAGGCACTTTCATCAAATGTTAATTATTAGTGCATTCGATGTTTTAACAGCCTGCATTCCCTGGGAATCAAACCCTCAACCTTGGTGTTTAACACACTGTTCTACAAGATACAGGAATGAAAAATGACAATAAACTCTAAATAGATGACAATAGTGATTCTGAACCAAATGCATTCTTGACTGTAAACATTCAAAACAAAATCTCTGCTCTTTCAAAGTCTGAATACAAATGCAATAATTGTTTTAATGTTTTTATGCATCATATTTGATACATCAGACTCCCAGAGGATATGAAGGAACAATTATTTTCAATGAATGATTTAATGACTCTCTCATAAAGACTACCAACTGGTGTAAATGTAACTTGTAGAAAGAGTTAATGAACAACCCCACCACCACTTTTGTGAACTAAACATTCAAATTATCTTTTATTATAGATGAATTTCCTTATCACAAGAACAGAGTGCATAAATTAGAGGTACTGTAGTATATATGATGATAAAAACAGCTAGTATAAATGTTCAAACAGCTCAATCATAATGTCCATCAATAAAAGGACAAAACCCCATACTGTTGTCTCGACAATGCTAATGGGTTGGAGAAGAATCGCTCGGTGTTTACGCAAACACAGCAGAGGAGGACAGACTCTGCACATTATTCTAGCAATCGTGTTAGAGAAAGCACCGGAAAGGTGGCATAGGGACTTAGTTGCTGGAAACAATGGCTGGGAAGTCTTGTCAAAAAGCATTTGACAATATTTGAGATGTTTTTGTCGTTATATGTAGCTCAGGTGGTGCAGTGTGGCTTCTTGTGAGAATACCGATGTTGTTTTTGGAGCATAAGAGATGGATAATGAAAGGCAGAAACAGAAATGAAAGCAAAAGAGAGAGAGAGAAAGAGGTTGAGGAAAAGCAGCTGGTTTTAAAGACTGTCAAACTAGTTTCACTGACATATGTCAAGTCATTCACAGCTCATCTCCACATGACTGCACCACTAACTGCAATGTGTGTGTGATATACTGAGATATATGAATATACGTGTCTGAGCCTGGTGGTGTGTGCATGTGTGCTGATCAGCCAAAGCGTGCCACACATCACAAAATGGCCTCTACTTTGACAAGCCACCATGGCAGGAAAGCTTCCTTCCCTAGAAATGGCAGAATGAATAAAAGATAAATGGCTGTCTACCGACTACCTTGCCCAGAGGAGATGAAGGTCAGTGTCGTCAAACCCATGTGTGCGTGCACGTTTGCACACACGACACATTAGCATTCCCATATTTTGGCTCGTGGCAAATGAGGAACTGCATGTCTTCTATCATATTCCAGAATTGCATATGTGTGACTGGGGGAATATTTATACTGCATCATCCACCTGTGATTTGACAGCTGTAGAGTTCCAGTAATGTTGTTACACCGTGCAGAAGGCAAAACTCTGAAATGTGTGGAAAACTGGAGATTTCTAGAATCAGAGCTACATGAATGAGCAGCATTTCAACAGGAGCTCATCCTTTGATTTTTAGTGTGGGCTAAAGCTGTGAGAAACCATGTTTGTGAAAAAAAAACGCACCAAAGATTAATTTGCAGTACATATATTATAGTGACACAACTGGTTATTGAAGAAATAACGACTGTTTTCGAAAACAGAAACCCACAGTATTTCTTTGAGCTTTTGTTTAAACACATTTTTCTTGTGATCTTAACTTGAAAAAATGTGTTTTTCTATTGTTCTGTAAAAGATTAATTATTTGCAACATCTATTCACCGTAACAGGATTTCGGGGCGAAAAGTCTTCAGAGTTTCAAGAGACCCTTTTATTTTCCCAGAAACAGTTTGAACAATCAGAGGTCCTAAAATAACTTACTGTACAATGCAGTCAATATGTTTGGATGTGTGTATGAAATTTAGGTATGCAAAACTACTAAGCCGATGATTATTTTCATGTTATGGCTGATAACCAATAAATGGCAGATATTACAATGTATTTTATATTGTCTAAATAATACAAGAAACAATTTTTTTGAAATGCATTGTAAATGTTAAACAAACAAAAACAGAGTAAATCATAAAGAATCCACAATCTCTCCAAGACTGCTGATTTATCTAAAAAAATCTTCTTTTAAAAAAAGGACAGTGTTAATTGCTAGTTACTTTTTAGGAGAACATGGGTGACAGGATTAACACCAAAAGTACCATTGTCATGACATTCAACATGTTTCCTGTCCTCTGTTCATGAGATTGTGCATCTTTTCGTGGCATATGCCTCTTCAAATGCTCAAGTTCTCAATATGAAGGAAAAAAACGGTATATTAAATAATTATAAATTACTCGTGGAAACATTTGTTTAACAAAAACAGGGTTAAAAGCATAATAAACTAAATAAATAATCTGTTCTGCATTAGATGCTTTATATGCTTCATATTTTGTAAAGAATGCCAAAGTGCGAGCCAGTACATAAGGTATGTAGGATGATGAAACGTCTACACAACAGAAATAGATTTGACTATTTTACTAACAAAAATCAGAAAGGCCGTTGTTTCCAACTGATCTATTTATGCATTCTCTCTCCAACTTTCTCCCAAAGAGAAGCACATTTACAAAGTTCTTCAATGACCTTCCTGTCTTTATTTGTTCAACCTTCATCCCTCAGAGAGTTTCTTATGGATGAAAGCTATTAAATATATATCCGTCCTCCAATGTACGGCACAACCGAGACCTAGTACTACAGAAGGTCACTGATAATGGACCCATCATGCAACTGTTTCTCATCTCAGTAAACACACGTGTGAGCACCAGGCCCTGTGGTAATAGCACTCCATTCATGTCTAACAAGAACCCAGATTCATCCTCTTGTGTGTTCCTGAATAAATGATAGTATGATGGTATTGCTCACATAGGACATGCAGTTGATGGTTGTGACCCGTGGCCCGGCAGTGAGAAGCGTGCTACGGCTGGTTGCCCGTTCTGATGGGAATTTTGGGTCATCATATTACTTTGCAAAAGTGAGAAGCTGCGATAAACAAGTTTGTGATGGGCAATTCAAGACACGTATAAAAGTGTTAGGCTTCTTGTGTCTAGCTGTGGCAAGCTGCTGTTAATTATAATTGGGGTAATAATTTATAGGATAGAGCACTAAAAAATGACGTCACAATATGCATTCACCTAAATATAGTCATGAACAATGATAGACCACACACAATAAATATTTCATTTCAAACTCTTACTAATTTAAATATACTTGACCTCATGTCATTCCAAAGTTGAAAAACCTTGAACCCCCTCCTTCTCACCCCCAAATATTTTTTATTAGCACAAAATCAGAATATTATAATGTTTTTTTTAAAACAAGGCTTTGTCTAGTCTATATTCAAAGTTCGTCCTGACATTTCTTGTTAAAATGGCAGTCTTTGAATTTAACTTTAATTTGATGTCCTTACATTTAAATTCTATATCCTGTTTGCTACCTCAATTCAAATTCAGAAAAATACATTTGGAACATAAAAAGCATTCTCAATTCAGTTTAATGTGACATCAGTACACAACCCTACACTTCACAGTTTGCCTATGTGCCAGAGCCTCTGAAAACTGTTCAGAATATCCGTATTCTCTGACAAGCATTACACAAATGCAGCATTAAGCACAAAGTCATTTAGTACAAGCCATAAAACCACTCAAGTGGCCTGCGTGGTTCACTTTGAAGCAAAACTTGACACGTCCAGGCTGCCCAGAGGAATGACACAGGAAAAGCAGGTTTGATCTCTCTCCGTTTGAAATTGGTTTAGACGGCCACCTGCATTCATATCTGCATGTTTGATCCACTCTGTGTGATGTATGGGACCCTGAGTCACTTTGAAAACCACACTGGTAAATCTAGTTAGATCAGATGAAATTCAGTCCTATCAGAAGGTGGGTCTAATATGGTGGCACTAATAAAAACAGCTTGAGGGCTTGTAACATTAACAAGCCAATTGTATCATTTAGATAATTCATTAGGAAATAATAATAAAACGGGCATAAAAGATGCTCTAAATTCTCCAACCCTGATCCTCTGTACCTGCTTCAGTTCACCTTGATTTTTTTTAAGCCATACTGAAGAGCTTGGTTAGTTTCAGGTGTTTGGTTAGAGCTAAACTCTTTTTTCTTCTTCTTGGCCTTCTCCATGGTTTCATAATTTACTCACCTTCATATCAATTAAAACCTGTAACCTTCTGTGGAACACAAAAGAAAATATTTCGAAGAACTGTTTCTGTGCATGCATTGAAAGACAACCGGGTCCAAAACAACACTGGACCCCTCCGACTTTCACTGTATGTAAAAAAAATTAAACGTTTCAGAGAAAAAAATGCATGCATAAACATTTGGAAAGAGTGAGTGAAAGAATGATTTTGGGTGAACTACCCTTTAAAAGGAAAGTGACTAGAAAACCAAAGCATTCAACCACTATTCTTATTGGTTTCATTAACTTATCTGTCACACTAATATTTAGTTTGCTACTGAAGTCTGCAGAGATTCTGATGGAAATGGATAATTTGTGTTATAAAAGCAAAGGAAGTTTTGAGTATTGCAAGTAGGTGCTGATTGATTTTATGCAATTTTCATTCAGATTTAAAATTTTAACAATGCCAGATGTTTCTCTTTGTGAAACATTGTTAAGCATATGAATATAACAACATATCACATAAAATAATGAACCTCTTTTGGGATATAAAAAAAAAAATTGCTCTTAGGATTGCAACAACATTAATGAACCCTGAATCAGCTAAAATTGTCTGTACACTCCATTCCTCCAATTCGTTAGGTCTCTCTCTTTTTCTGTACATTTTCTACATCACCACAGTGAAATTTTCGCTCTGTTGTATCGATGCCCTGTGATCATCCCAGATCGGTGCAACAGCAGTAGATCAGGGTCTCTGTGTGCTGACTGTTCTCAAAGTACATCGCTCTACATGCTCTATACATCAAATACACAACCGGCTTCAGTCTCTGCTTCAGTCTGAGGTCACTGATTCCAGTCTTTAAGGGCACAGGGCCAGTGCCATTGCTGTCAAGTTCTACCGCTGCAGAAATGGACGTGTGAACGCAGTGGGCTGTACAGTCCTCTCTCTCTCTCTCCTCTCTCTCTCTCTCTCTCTCTCTCTCTCTCTCTCTCTCTCCTCTCTCTCTCTCTCTCTCTCTCTCTCTCGCTGCGCCTGACCACCTAACATCTCGCAGGAGAATTTCACAGGGAGCGCATTCAATAACAATCTACCTGCTGCTGGATATCCATATGAGTTGTTGCAATGACAAATTTACAACTCTCTGGCAGGCTATTATTCAGGCTTTCCCAATGTGATGTGCGAGTGAAAACCTTGCATTTGCCTTAGTGTTTTGTCCTTTTTCCTCTTTTGTCTTCATTGTTTTTGTCTCTCTCTGTGTCTCAGTAGTGCTGCTTTATTCTACATAAAGTAAGTCATCTTCTCCAGCTGTCTACCTCCCGTTTCACCTCTAATTTGATTTCCACACTCTCTTTTCTCCTGTCACAGGTTCTTTCTATTCTCTATTCTTACCCCTGTCCTTTTATCTCTGATTTCTCACTTTCGCAGGCACTGGTACACCTTTGAGGAGCTCATTACCTGCCGGTAGATGCGGATGTGGCTTCTCTTCAGACTGGAGGTGACAGTGACATTAAAACAGCTCAGGGTCTTATTATCACTCTTCTAAAACCGCAACAGAACAATCTCTCTCTCCTTCTCCCTCTGTCTTGAGCAGTAAGGACTATAACAATTTGTATATATTTATTTATTTTTTTGAATTGGGAATGTTCAGCCTACTTGAAATGTCAAGTAGGCTGAACACATTGGAAAAAATAAATGGATTATTTTGACAAATATAGTAACTGCAATTTAAAAAAAAAGATATGATAAACATGTAACATCTCCACATGATACATATATACATGATACATCAAAAGACCTTAAATATACAATTTAAATACACTGAATTAAATATTTTTTACTTTTTATTTAATATTTTTATTTTTTAAGGACATCAACTTAGTCAAGGGAAAAAAAGCTTGTCGACAAACATTTTCCATCATAGTTTCCGTTAATGAAATGAACACTAGAACAAACACACTTGGAAACCTTAGATTGTTATAGAAACTTTAGCAAAATGGTTTGTAATGATGCAAAAGTGAATTTTACAATGGAATTCAAGGCCATATATTAAAACAGAGCTTCATTTTGAAGCATACAATGTATGCAGGCTATATATTTATTTAATTAAATCTCAACATTGGCAGTTTTATAATGCGCAAGGCCGCATCACTATTAATTTGATTGCAAAGCCCTAGACCCAAGTAATGCATACATACAGTCAATTTTAGCAAGGTTGGTGGAAGCGAAACTCACAGTTTAAGTGCTGAATGTCCCGTACACACTTGTAGGAACTGATTTTGACAGATATAACGAGTGAGAGGCTGACAAGGCCATCTCGTCAAGAAGAACAATATTTTGGCAAGGCTCGGCTGAGCCGGCCACCCTGAGGGTCAGTGACAAAGAGAGACTAGATATGAGAGGCGGACAGAGAGATTTCTTAAGGCTCTGACACTCTTTTCTTGTGTGGGGCCCTTTTTTGGCACTGCAATCAGACTGAGTGGTAAACACTGTTCCTCACAGAAGAAATATAATAACTGATAACATTAGCAGAAGAGAGGATAAACAGGACAAAGACAAAGAAAGACCATCTATTGAATTTAGAACGCATTTTTGCCAGTAGAAGGAAAGAATCAATCCTTATGAATGATCAGGGTGACAAACCAACTATCTTCAGTAGTATAATATTCATTTGTAGAAAAATGTATGCAACTGTAAATGCTCACTTTGATATTAATTAACACTAGTACCCCTTACATTCACAGATGTATATATTCTTAATGTATTTTAAACAGCAACATTTTGAATTCTTGAGTTGGAATGTGAATTGAATTGGAAAGTAGTATCATAATTTGAATGGGAATGACAGGAAAAGGAATTTATTGAATTGCAATTTATATAAATCCAACAAAATATTCTGGGAAATGAGAGTTACTCTATACCCTGGTTTACAAATGTATGTTTATGAAATATAATATGAAATACTACTGCTAATAAAAATAAAAACAAACAGTAATTTTGTGAAATATTATTCAAATTATATGTTTTTTTTTATTATTATTATTTTTTTTTACATTATTTTAATAATATTTCACAATATTACTTTTTTACTGTGAATATACAGGTCTAACTTGTGTAGTTAGTTGAAAATTACATTCATTCATACATTCAATTCATTCGTGAATTTGGCTCGGGTAGGGGGGGGGGGGGGGGGGGGGTCACACAAAATCAATATGTGGTTTTATAAGAAATCTCCATAGGCGTAATGTTTTTTTTTATACTGTAAAAACTGTATATTCTATTTTTGAATTTAGGTTTATGAGGACTCCATGTTTATATTGTAAATGTGTACATAATACCCATGTCATCATACATATTTGTGTCCTCATAAACTATATATAAAAGAACACACACACACAACCACACAACCACACACAGACAGGTGCTTCATTAATATCCATATGCATCCACGAGAAAACTGAAACAAATATGTTTAAACAGTCAGCAGTTCTCAAGCTGTCCAAAAATGTTTGATTGATGGTTTATGTCTCTAAAAATGCAATTAAAAACTTTAATTGGTATAGGTTGTCCTTGTTTTACCTTCAAAACTAAAGCTGACCTAAAAAAGTCACTATGTATCTCAGCATTCTTTTCGGTCACAGGACACCCCATTCATTTAATGTGTGTCCAAAAATGGGCTCAGCCCACTGTGGCATTGGGCCTGTGTGTAATCAGACTGCTGGTGATAAACGAAGTAATCTGCGGTATTGGCAACCCGTTCACTCATGCTTTCTTTTTGTGTTGGCTGGTTGGGAAGGACTGTCAGTCAAACTGATAGGCCTGTCCAGCAGACACTCTTCACAGCGTTCTTATGGGAGAACCGCTACAAACATCCAAGCTTTTAATCAAAATACCAGCCACTTTGCTTCTTTGTGATGTCTTAAACTTACATTGTGTGCCTAACAACAGTATTATGTGAAATGTGAGAAGTGGCTATTACAAGGTTGATATTAGACACTGTTGCTATATATTCATACTATCATTAAAAAGTTTGGAGTTGTCATGTTGTTATGTTTTTAAAAGAATGCTTATGCTCACCAAGGCTGCATTTATTTAATCAAAACGTAACATTGTGAATTATTATTACAATTTAAAATAATGCTTTTCTATTCAATATTTAAAATAGGGCTGTGAAACGATTAATCACATCCAAAATAAAAGTTTGTGTTTACATAATGTGTGTGTACGGTGTATAATCATTTTCATTCAGATATATATATATATATATATATATATATATATATATATATATATATATATATATATATATATATATATATATATATATATATATATATATATAATAAGAAAAATGTGTTATTTATATATAAATTATATAAATATACAATATATACATGCAAATATTTCTTAAATATATACTGTACGTGCATGTGTGTATAATATATATATATATATATATATATATATATATATATATATATATATATATATATATATATATACAAAATAATTATACACAGTACACACATATATATTATGTAAACACAAACTTTTATTTTGGACGCGATTAATCATTTAAAATGAATTGTATTTCTGTGATAGAAAAGGCTGCATTTTTTAGCAGTCACTAGAAGAAACAACAATATACTGTATATATGAAAATAATGCACAACTGAGAAGTTGAAATACTGTGCATAAATACTGTATATATCTATATTAAAATATCAGCACAACACATTATGAAATCAGAGGTGTAGTGGTAAAAAAAGAGGTGGGTAAACTATAAATTCTAGTGGACCACGACGTGGTCACCCGGTAAGGTGGGCCACTGCCTACCGGTGTATGTGTATCGATGACATTGCTTATAGGCAGGGCTCGACATTAAGCCTTTTCATACGCTTGTCCTTCGGACAAGTAAATCAGTCATTCACTTGTCCGAGTAAAAAAGTTCCTTGTCCAGATTTTTTTTGTTGTTGTGCGTGTTAATTTATTCTGAAACTATATTCTCATCAGTGTTCAATCAGCTTTGATATTTAAATCGGCATATTGTAATATCTGCACCTTTAAAGGGCATACCCTCCCCCAATATTATTAAATGTATGCTTCATCTTTCATTTTAATTTCCTAAATTTTATCAATAAATTCAATTATTTTGAATAATAAGACACTATAGGGCTGTTACCCTAGGTAGGGAGGATCAAATTAAATCATTTACACTGAACAATTACAATTGCATAAAATAATGTTTTGAAAATAAAATTGATTTAAATATACAAATAAGAAATGTAAAGAATGATACTACTTTTAAACATAACACTAAAGTCATTGATTCATTAATTCAAACGATTGAAATTGATTTAAATATACAAATAAGAAATGTAAAGAATGATACTACTTTTAAACATAACACTAAAGTCATTGATTCATTAATTCAAACGATTCGTTCAAACAGTTGATTCATTCAAAAATGAGACGGATGTTAATGAATGGGTCATTGAATCTTTGACTCAACCGATTCGTTCAAAATGCTGAATCTTCAGTAATGAAAACAGTGATGTTCCTGTGTGATGCGCCGTGGTTCTGCTGTGATTTTTGTTTGGAACTATTTTCGCTGCTGAAACAGAACATAAACAGCCAATATTGCATCTAAAATGTAAGTGACTTAATTTTAACTGTTTATTGAACTGTTGTAGGAAATCAATATCACATTTTCAATCGTGATTGTGTTCAGGAAAAATTCTTGAGGTTGCTTAACATATGTTACAAATATAAAAACTCCACATTTAGATGTTTTATAGGCAGTATGTTGTTAACTGAGTGTGTGTGTGTGCTGCGCTCATGTGTGTAGATTTCTCCTCGAGAGGCTGCGCGAGCGTCAACAGTGCAACTTTACCGTCAGTAATAGTCAACAACACTGACAGTATGCAGCGCAATATGAAAGAGTTCGTCTTAGGTTTAACAACCTATGAAACTAATAATGAACATTATGAAACTAAAACGACATGAGCTTAATTGAAAATGTCTTAGGAACTACAGGCTATTTAGCGGTGGATAAACGCAATTTAGAGGTGGATAAACGTCTAAATGGAGGTGGATAAACGCTATTTCCGAATATTGGGAGGTGCATAAACGGCGTTTACGTGCGTTTAGCCTCCACTACATCCCTGTATGAAATGTTCTGTAGAACAAAGTATGTAGCTATAGTTTATACATGTGTATATATATATATATATATATATATATATATATATATAATATATATATATATATATATATATATATATATATATATATACATATATATACACATACTTTGTTTCATAATGTGTTGTGCTGTTATTTTAATTCAAGGGTCCATGTTGACGTTTCTGCAAAATAATTGCTCATATGGACAGAGTAATGAACACGTGACCATTAACACACTCAGAAGGCTGCCATAAAAACATGAAATAGCCGACAATCAAAGGGGAGCAGAAGTGTTTTATCTCAGAAGATCAAAATAACTATGTCACGTGTCACAGTGCTTGATATCACTTTATAAACATTAAAGGCTCTACAGTATTTTCATGCTGGCTGTGCAGATATTTGATATTCAGTCACCGGTAATGTGCCGAACAATGTTTCTTTGATGGAAAAAGGAAGGGAGTGAAACATTGAACGGCTGCCATTACAGAGTGACGGTGGAGGCCATGATATAAGAACAAAGGCAAACAGTCACCAGAATATCTTCTACAGTCCTCCTTACAATGGCAATTTAGCTATCACAGCCAACGTAATAATGACTGACGTGACTGATAACAAAACTACAATCCCTTGCCCTTTAAAAAGAGTGTGAAAGTTTTATCTAATCTGAGCTCCTCCACTCCATATACTGTAGGAGGACAGTTTGTGATTCTATAGATAAAAAAGAATTGCTTCCCTCCCTCAAATATACATTCTCTCCTTGAACATTTCTGCACAATCTGAGAGGTTAGTGAATGCCTTCGAGCACTTAGCATAGCGTTGGAGTCAGGGAAATGAACACATGACCTCTCTCTGACTGTGTAGAGCTGCACAAGTGTAACAGGAATTGCAAGAAATGCAACACATTGACACAACAGAGAAACTTGAAGTGTTCTGTTTTGAGATGTGTCTATTTTGAAGACTTAGGAAGTTTATGTACAGTGCCCTACACTAATGCCGCGTTCCAGGCAACCTGTAACCCGTGTTTTTTCAACTCGTAACTGGGAGTACATCGATCTAGTACGAATTCACGGGTGGGAAGTCACGGGTTTGACTGCCGTTCCAGTGCACTTTCACGGGTATAAGGTTGGAAAAACACGGGTTACATGTTGCCTGGAACGATTTACTCCCAGTTACGAGTTGGAAAAATACGGGTTACAGGTTGCCTGGAACGATTTACTCCAGTTACGAGTTGGAAAACACGGTTACAGGTTGCCTGGAACGCGGCATAATATTGGCACCATTGGTAAATATGAGCAAATGTGGCTGTGAAAACAAATTTGCAATGTTTATCCATTTGATATTTTATTAAAAAATGTAAAAAAATCTAACCTTTCATTGAAGTAAAACAATTGAATGTGTGTGTGTGTGTGTGTGTGTGTGTGTGTGTGTGTGTGTGTGTGTGTGTGTGTGTGTGGTGTGTGTGTGTGTGTCCTCATGGAATAAATGTTTTAACCAATGGACCAATTGGCACCCATAGAAATTCTTATGAGTAAAATATCTCTGAAGTATACTCCCATTCATATGTACGTTTTTTAAGCACACCAGGGTGACTAGGAGCATGAAATTGTCAAGACATGACTGTTCCACAGGAATATAAATATGAGGAAACACAAAGGCCACATTCCCTTAATCATTCATCACAATGAGTAAAACCAAAGAATATAGTTCTGATGTGCAGCAAAATAGAAAGTGACTGTAAGAAAATAGCTAAAGCAATTCCAAAAGTAATTCCAATCATCTAAAGATGTTACAAATCTGCCTGGAAGAGGACATGTGTCAATATCTATATAAGGAGTATCTATAGTTGAGTCTTGGGGTCAGAAAGCCAATTTCTTTTTTAATAAAACATCATCACCACCACTTGTTTGGGAGGGATTTTTGTAATGAAATATCAAAAGGATAAACAATGCAGATTTATTTTTTAACAGCCGTCATATTTACCAAAAGTAGTGGAGGGCACTGTATTAAACATAATACAATAAATTTAGTTAATTAATGCATTAATTATATGCATGTTAATCCATTCCAAATTCAAATGTTTCTTCTTTGCTAACTCGAATCAAATTCTGGAAGTGATTAAGAATTTAAAACGTATTCCCAATTAAATTCTGCATAACCCTCAACCCTTAGAACAAATCTGGATTTATAGGTTTTGCACAGAGAGCATTTAAACTTAAACGTGAGATTATTATAGAATAAAAGACATCTTAACAAGTCAAGCTCACAATAATACCCCGACAAATCTCCAGAGGTTTCATCATCTGACAGTAACGTGTAACACTCAGAACATTCATCTTTCCCACTGATAAGCTAGCAGGGTGTTACGACATTCTAGCTAGACAGAAGCAATTGTCCTCCCCAAGCTTATTTCGCTGCTTTGCTAAGATTGATGACAGCAGCCGTCGGGTTCTAGACGAAAAGATCCATGAGACAATTCCGAACCTCAATTCCCCATATGACAGCAATTCAACACAAAATGGGCCATTGACTTTTTTTCCTTTAAGCAGTCCAATTCAACCAAACATCACCATGGCTAAATGCACAGAATTCATCTTCATTCCAGCGCAATAAGAGAGGTGAGATGTCCCATCCATCTAACCGTAGACCAAAGTATGTCCGTGACGAAATAATATCATATTCCTTGGGCGGCTAACCAAATTAGGAGATCTAAATTGGGACAGAGCTTCTCCATCAAGACAATGAGTCAATTATCTTGAATGTTATGTCTCCACTAACTATGCCATCCATCTTCTTTCCACTTCTTTTGTCTTATTAAATAAGTCACAAAAAAAATTAATAGACCAAGACTTTTCCTCATTTTCCTACATGTTTCATCATAAGGAGTTCAAACTTTCTCATGCCTAAAAGTGGCTACTACACCTGCCTTTATTATTAAAAGGAAAGCACGAGGACTTTGAAGCCTCCAGAATCAGACGTGAAGAAAGCACTTCAAAAAGCAGATGACATTGAGCATTATCATTAATAGCTTGAGTGACGATGGAGATTTACAATTACAGGAAATCCTGGAAATTCCTATCACGTGAGCTCACATTTAATCTGTTATCACTAAATAGCTTACTGTATATATAAAAACCAAACACCCATATCTGGAGCAAACAAACCATCACACCCTGTGCTTGTGTGTCTGCATTCATGGTTTTAAATAGAAATGAATAGAAATGGTATAAAAGGGTCAATGACATAAATTGGCGAAATTGTGAAATAAGGTGAAATAGAGAAAAAATAAAGAAAATGAGAAACTGTTTTATTTTTACATATGAGTGAACTTCATCTTAATCATATTTCCAAAAAAATTGTAAATATATTTGTGTAAAAAGTGTAAAAAATATATATTTTTAACAAATTTGATGAATTATCAATTCAGAAATATCATATTTTAGGAAATCACACTACAACCTTAAATAAATAAATTGAGCACATGCTGATCATAAAAGAGTTATGTTGTCCCCAACAACAGTTTTACAAGCATGCAATGACAAAAAACACTTTTGTTGTCTTATAACATGCATTTATTTTTACTTGATTTGCTCACCGACTCCCATATGAATCGTTTCGCGAGTCATTTTTTCCAAACCCCACCCTTGCGTGACGCTAATCTGCAGTGATATGTTAGCTACCATAGCCCAAAGTTTAGTGGTAAAAGCACATTCAGTCTTTGTTTGCGTTAGCCCAACGCATAAACATAATTGATAATGCAGTACTAAGAGGTAACGTTATAGCTATATTCTTTATGACAACTCCATTAACAACGACAAACACTTCACATATTTCAATACAACTGACGACCTATGCGCACACACACATACTTGAGCATGATACATAAAAGCAACAATTAATATTAATAATACTTACAGTTTGTGATTCGGAGAAGGAAGCTGATCCAAATAAACTCTGTACTGAACCTTCAGTATCAGCCAGCTCGCAAATCCATACTTATAGCATTTAGGTTTGTGAAGCAATCATCTTCAAAATGACGCGAACACAACCAGGTCCGGGCTATAATACTTCTGTGGTATAGTTGTATATATGAACTGTAGCCACTTAGTCTTCAAATGCTCCTCACTGGGCAGATGAAAAAAGTTTGCTTTTGCGTCGCACTTCAAAACAGCGTCTCGACATGATGTTAGTTTTCCCTGGCGTCTCCGACAGGGTTGCCAGGTCTGCACAACAAAACCAGCCCAATTGCTCATCAAAACTAACCCAATCACGGCCAAAAATAGTCAAATAGCGTTCCCAGGTGTTTCCCCAATAACGATCATGTTCCAGTGGGTAAAACAATCGCGTCAACCCGTGCACAACACAAACAACCCGCGGAAACAGTGCAGGCATTACGGACCTGGCAACACTGGTCTCCGAACGCAATAAGAGGGCGTATCTTATTCAAATAAACTTGTCAAGTTGACGTCAACTAGAAAAAGGAAAAGCATCGTTCGTCGAACGATTCATATCAGCGACTCAGAGTCGACTCTTACTTTTGAGAGACAATAACTTTGTATACGGTGAACTTTCATGTTTAAAACTTTGCAGGATGTTTTCGTTCACTTAGATCTATGTTACACACTACATGAAGGGCAATTTTCAAAAATCCATAATAGGTACCCTTTAAATACAAAAATGCGTTTTATATCATTGATCGCAAAACATTTGATCTTCAATAAATTGTACATTTTGTATATAAATATAAGCATAATTACAGTTGTATATTTTACACTACCATTTTAAAGTTTGGGCTTGGTCAGATTTTCTTTAAAATTGTCAATTTCCCCAACATGCCTGAAAAACCAAAAACTGTCCTTTGACTCTAGCTGACTTTCTAATTATATTCTCACTGAATAGCTTATAGAATGAAAAAATGTACCATCTTCATCAAGCTGCATCAAACAAAGCATCAAACCTTGTGCTTGCGTGTCTACATTCATGATTTGGGGGTCTTAATAAGGTTCCCGTGTCTGAGTTTTCGGTGCAGATGTGATTGTGATGCTGCTCTAATCCTGCGCACGCTGCATGCGGATGATCAGATAATCCCGCGGGGGCGGGTTGAAACGTTTAATCACACCTCCTGGAGCTCCGCCATGCATGACCTCATCTTTACCTCCCCAGCTTCACTAGAATTACAGAGCAATTAAAATCTGAGTACAGCTTACAGTGCATCTTAGATAGTTTTTCCTAAAATCTGGACTATTGAAAACAGTTCTGTTTTCTTAAAATTTAAAGCTGTAAAGTTTGGGATGGTACAATGTGAACCACATTTGATCCCAGAATAATAATTTTGAATAATATTTACATAGATGTTTATAGTTTATCGATCAAACTCCAAAAAAATGAATAAAAACAAAACACCAAAAATATAACTTGCATGCAATATTCCGTGTCTTCTGAAGCCATTGTTCAAAGAACAGACACAATATTTATAAATATTTGATTCATTAATATAAATTATTAGATATTTATTTTTACTAAAATAATTAATAATAATTAAAAAAAGTATACTAATACAACTTTTATTGTGCATTTTGGTGGATTTTTTGGAGCTTGACGTGGTCGTATGGAAAAGCTCCTTGAATTTTTTTTTTCATTTTGCTCACAATTAGAAAAGACTGACAGACTTAAAATGTGAGTTCCTTCAAATTTACAAAATGTTATGGTTAAGTGATGATGGAAGTAGGATAAAACTGTGGAGGCACTACTGTTCAAAAATCTTTTTTTGGTGATCAAAAGTGACAGTAAAAAAGTTTATTTTAAAGGCTGTTCTTTTGAACTTTCTATTTATTAAAGAATCTTAAATGTATCATAGTTTCCACAAAAATATTTTTCAACATTGTTTTCAACATTGATAATAATAATATTTTTCTCTTGAGCATGCAAATCAGCATGTTACAATGATTTCTGAAGGATCATGTGATTCTGAAGACTGGAGTAATGATGCTGAAAATTCAGCTTTGCCATCACAGGAATACATTACATTAAATAATAAAATGGAAAACATACAAAAAATAATTCAAAAAACTTTTGAAAATCTTACAGAACCAAAACCTGAACATTTTATTCAGTCAGTGATATGAAGCACAGTTTTTTGTCTATTAATTTCTTCAAAAATACAATACAAATTCAGTGCACACATACAGTGACTTGAATGCAACTGTTAAATGGGCATGTGATGACTTCCTACAATTATAATTATAGTCATGAATTATTAGTAATAAAATAATAATACTTATTATATTTAACATGTTTTTAGAAACATGACGGAGAATGTCACATTCACTCAAATGTATTAAAATATTTTTCCATTCCTTTATTGTTTGACCCCCATGTATATAATTGACCCTTTTACATTATTCATTGCAAAATAAAACTACATTATCACAGAATTGAAATATTTGAATTCACACATGACTTGGTGCACCTGTCAGTTGTTTGGAGTGTCAGCCTGTACCCGAGAGTATTGAGAGAGTCTGCAGTGTGACATCTAATTAAAGCTCTCTCTCTCTCCCGGGGGGACAGCTGTGGTGTCCTGTGAGAGAGACCCACCCTGGACATCCCTCCTACTGCAGCCCAGACTGCTAATGAGCCTTAGGGACAGCACTACCTGTTGGAGACGTGGCTTAAAGGGATAAACTGAGAATTAGAAGAAGAAGAAGAAAAGAAAAAAACACTAAGGCCATGAGGAACAGAGAGAGAAACTCGATTTACTCGAATGAATATGCACTGATGATACATGTGCCTTCCCTGTTCCCTGATGTGTTCACATCGACTTTAAAAACAGACACCTTCATTAATTCAGAAATGTTTTGTTTGTTTTGTTTTAAATACACTTGTGCCATACTTATTTCGATGCTGTTTGAAGTGGAGGCACTGTCCTCGTTTGGGTCATTACAGAAAAAATATACATACATTTTTTTAACTAACTCAACAGGTTTTTTTCTCTTATTGTTCTGGAAGCACTTTTTCATATTGCTTTAAACCTGTATGTTGTTATTTTCAGCTCAACACAAAAACACAAGACATGCGAAAGACTGACTGAAGGCTGAATGGAGTTCCATCAGACAGACCACAAGCGTCATTAACTCTTCATTCTCATAAAAGAAATTGAAGTAATGGGGAGAAAAGAATGAGATGAATATATCATCTTCAAAACAACTCAAACTTACACAGTGTGTGGAGCAAAGTGCAGAATTCTGAAAGAGCCATTTAATTTCCCCAGTGCAAATAGTGATGTGTCGGGTGAGTCACTGGAAAAAGGGACATAATTGAAGCTTAACAGACAGAGGAAAGCTTAATGGGGGGATATTTTTCCCTAACAGTCAAAGTGGCAAGAAATGAAACTTTTTCCCTCGCTCCGACTGACAGTAAAGCTGTCTTTTGAGACGTCTGATGATTATTCGTCATAAATACTTTTGAAGTTTACAGAAGCAGCGGGGTACCATACATACATCTTGGGGGTCCAACGTGAAACTATCTCACACGGCTTCCTTTTTATACTTTTTAGTTCTGATTTTCTGTAATTAGATTAAAAAGATTTGTGTAATTTAGAAAGTGTCAATCTGGTGGACAAATAACGTGGATGGATGGATTGATTGATGGGTGGGTAAATTTCACAATTAATTACAAATAAACTACCAGTAAGATTCAATTAAAGTAGAAACACTGATTTTTTTTTTTTTTTTACAACAAATGTAATGTTGTGATGGGTCAGGCCCCTTGTCACCGGCGGGTGTCCCGTACGGCACTGAACAAAAGAGTTTCCTATGAAAGTAATGCTTTGTAATTGCACGAAATGTACTGCTGGGCTCGAATGTATGATAGCAATTAGAAAAGCATTTACAGTTTGCTTTGCCAACCCAACAGCTTGCATCCCATCGTTATCCAAACCCACCGCCTCATGCCAAACCATATAGCCCTACAGGCACGCGAAATCCGAAACCTCTTCCTTGGCTAGAGAGAACTCCTTCACCGGCTTCCCACTGGGAAATGGAAGCTCTGTAGCCTACAGCATATGTTCTGTGATGTTTTATTACTTAGCATTATGGCATCTACCCTGCTACTTCTCATCTTTGCCCTGGTCAGCACATAGTTTGGGAAGAATCAGCAGTCTCTTGATGTTCCGTGAAGCTTTCATCCTGCTGTTTTTGGTTAATTTGCTCTGGCGTATGCACAAGCCCCAAATCACTAGACTCTGACAATATCAGTATTTGTAAACACCGCCTAGCCAGACAATCAAAAGCCCTGAGAGACAGGAAAAAATATTGGAGTGGCACAGCGAAGGAAATGTGGAGTATAAATGAAGCATTAAAGAAGAATAGTATGCAGACTCTGGCACTTAATTGGGCACTGCTGTGTGCAACTAGCGCAGATATGACTGATTTCTGCACATATAACGAAGACAAACACTATTTTTTGTACTTACAATAATCAGTCTACTTAGGCTAATTATGAAAAGGTACAAATGCTTCTGCATTCACTGATCTATACATGTTTACATTAGATGCATCTGTAGTCTAATCAAATCCAATGCATTTACTGGTATACAAACAAACAAAAAAACAAACAAACATCTAAATATCCGTAGGCGAAATACTTTTTTTTTCTGAGAAACAAGACTTTTTTTCCAGAGAATATATCTTGCATGATGTTTATTTTTCTTTCCCAATTGGAATATATATATATATATATATATATATATAATATATATATATATATATATATATATATATATATATATATATATATATATATATATATATATATATGTGATTTTTTATTTTATTTATTTATTTTTTATTTCTTTTGTGGGAGAATCGCGATCTCCATTTTACACCGAAAAATCGGGATTCTCAATTTATCCAGAATTGTGCAGCTCTAATATATTATATTCAATGTCTATATATATTAAATTAATTTGCAATATTTTTTATTTAATATATTAGAATCTGAATTAATTCTGAATGCTCAACACTTGTTTTCATTTGAAGGGAGAGACAGAAATAAAAACAGTCAATGGTGCAGTCAAGCATCTTCCACCCTAGAACCAAAGCCTCCCTTCCAAGTTCATCAGCCTACTTTGTCTCTTTTTCTTGTTATACTTTTTCTTACAGGTAAAAAAAAAAAAAAGTTAACTTAAACAGTTAATTTAATGGTCATCAGTACAGAATGTTATTTTGCTTCCCGAATGATAAGAACATAAACATTTTCCCCCAAAGCTCTTAAAACTCCTGAAAATGAGTACAACTTATTATGCTGTGAGTGCACCTGCTGCTGTGAAAACCATTAGGACCTATTTGATACAATTCTGATAATTAGAACGCCTAATTATCCAATCCAATCATCTCTCTAGTTATCAAATTTCTACAGTTTAATATCTAAAGTTGTCAACTGAGGAGAACAAACCAACCATTTTCTAAAACCACATACATTATTGAAACTAAAAGATAAAACAAAAACAAAACCGAATTAGACAAAATCCTGCAATGGCTTTAAGTAAATGCAAGACAAACAAAAAATGTTTTAATTCCGACATTGTGTTGTCTTCTGTGAAACTGATTTGCAGGACAGTCATCTATTTTACACTAACCATCGTCTCTCTGGCTCCCTAAACTTACACTGATTGGTTCAAGCATGTCAATATCATCATCTGATGGCCAAATGTTCTGACTGAGATTTGATTTGAGAGGGCTTTAGAGGTTTGATTTCTTGGTCAGAATGTGGAAGTGGAGAGATGAAGAGTTTGAAGAATTTTCCTGCACAAGTAGTCAAGGTGGTGTATTGCATCAGGCCTTAGTGAACTTGACAAAACCCAACAAAAAAGTGATGATATAGCCTACTGTGGTATACGGGAACATACAATTTCAGCATTGTATTGAAATCTTTTATATACCAACTTGTTTTGAACATTTGATAATGATGGTCCATTACTTCAACAGACATATTTAATTTGTTCATTTAAACTAAAGTCATCTTTGGTTCAAATTTGGTTCTTATCCAGAAATTAAACTTAATTTCCTCACTTAAACTAGCCAGCAGAACAGCAATGATCATCCAAATGAGCAACAACTGATATTTGTACTGTTTTCAAAATGAATCCTGGTTTAAGAAAGTTCCTAATTCTAAATCAGAATTTACAAGCACAACATAATATGGACGTTCCATTCATTAGCGGTCATTACTAGTCCATTAGTGCTGGACATAATTTCAGAGAATCGTGAATATGCAAACCAAAAGAGCCTCTCTCTTTCTTGGAAAATCAATTTTGTCAAATACATGTCCTTTGCCTCGCTGCACACATCAGGATGTGCTGTTCTTATAACTCCACATCATTTTTAGAATTTACAAAACCACATCTTTAAACAATTAAAGATGATTGCTGCAAGCAAATAAAGCACTAACACCTCAATACTAAAACATATTTTTTATGATTTTGAAAAAAGTCTCTTATGCTTACCAAGGCTGCATTTATTTGATCATAAATACAGTAAAGACAGTAATATTGTGAATTATTTTAAATAACTTTCCATTTGAATATATTTTAAAATGTAATGTATTCCTGTGACGGCAAAGCTGAATTTTCAGCATCATTACTCCAGTCTTCAGTGTCACATGAAACTTTAGAAATCATTCTTCGTGGAAATATTTTTTCAGGATTCTCTAATAAATAAAAAGTTCAACAGGACATAATTTATTTGAGAACAGATTGTTTTTTGGTAACATTAGAAATGTCTTTACAATCACTTTTGATCAATTGAATGCATGCTTGCTGAATAAAAGTATTAATTTATATATAAAAAGTGTGCAGTTAACATAAAAAGTACTCATGCAGCTGCAGCCGGACAATGATATACCGTAACAGATCATATTGGTTCTATACCTTTGTAGAAGCATTCCTCGCTGTGCATGATGGTTATTCTCTGATGGACCATACAGGAAGCTTTGTGAAGCTCACAGTGGTTCTGGTAGAGCTTGCCATCAGATCCACACACAGGTTTGTAATGTGGCTTGCAGTGATCCAGACACTGACATTCTCCTTCGCCTGTTTCTCGGTCAACCACACAGTGCTTCCCCAAACCACAGTACTTGTGTTCACATGGCCCAGGAAAGCCATTCTGACCCGGGAACCCTGCAAAGACAGAAATCATGTTCATTTGTAATGTCACACGAAGAAACGTGCCATGTTCATTCACTTTATACTTCATTAGAAGTCAATGTGTTCTTTTTCATATCATGCAATCAAAGTATAAATATGTGTTTCATCCCACATCTAATTGAGCAATGAACTTGCTGTATTTTAAAACGCAAACTTTATAAAACAAAGCACAGTAAAAAGAGTAGAGCTAGAGAAGTTATGAACAATCTCATGATTGTTTTGTCATGCCATACAGTAGCTTTGTATTTGTGGTTTTGACAAAGCTGGCAGAAAATATGTATGACTGGAATAAAACATAGCTTGATCTCGCACGCTTCCACTAATTATCAATTACAGAGATGTGAGCTCCACTCCTCCTGCAGCTGATATCATAAAGATTAAGAATTGAAAATGCACAGTCACATTTTAGATCTCAGTTCCCCTGTTAGACAATGGCAGTTACATTTGTGTAAGGGAACTTAATAAATGAAGTCTGTAAAAGCCATTAATAAAAACTCAGGGATTCTATGAAAAAAAAAAATGAAAGAAGGACTATTGTTTGTTTGAAAAGTTAGAACATAGCCTAAAATGTATTGTATTGTATATATTTTTTCAATCAAGTATATATATATATATATATATATAATATATATAATATATATATATATATATTTATATATATTATATATATATATATTGGACACACACACGCACACACACACACACACACACACACACACACACACACACACACACACACACACACACACACACACACACACACACACACACACACACACACACACACACACACACGTGAAAATTACATCTAATTAAATGAATGCATTGACTGCACAGTAAGAAAATGTATGTGTATTTATTAAGAAACTTGATGACGGCTATAAATTCATAAACGTTTGCTGGTAAAGGGTGGCCTAACAAATCTGTATATGGTTTAAAATTTTTGTTTTTAAAGAGATGATCTACCAACAAAAGAGGAGGTGCAACCACAAATCAAAAATTCATGTAAATTTGAGAAAGGTGCAACACACACTCTTAAAGAAATCCAAATGTATTGATTAAAAACATGTGACATTTTGGCCTTCATCAGACATCAAGAGCAACAATATCACATACTGCTTTTCTGATGAAAGCCTCGACACTGGCCGAAATGTCACACGTTTTTTAATCCATAAAGTTGGCTTTCTTCAAGAGTGAGTGTTCCAGCTTTCTCCAATTTAAACAAAACTCCACAACAAAATTCCCAAAGCAAAACTCTATAGCAAAATTCACAACAATCATGTTCAATACATCACAGAAAACCAAATAAATAGCTTTTAGGCACACTGTCCTTTAAAGAGTCAGAGACCTTTTAGATGTGTGTAATTAAATGATGACTTCTTTCATCAAGTAGCACATAATGACGACCTTCTCCCAGCAGGTTGCTGTAGTAAAAAGAGAAAATTGGCTTTTGCCAGCAGGGTGGACAGAAGCCAAGATAGTGTCTGATTGGTATGCACACAGTGCCTCGCCGTGACCACGGTGACATCAAAGACAAATGACTAATTCAGTCGCAACGATTTCTTATTGATGAGTCAGCTTTTCAAAGAGAAAAGAGAGAGTCTGAGAGCGAGAGAAGGAACGCTTGATTCTGATGAAGGGTTTGGGTGAAGGTGTGGTGTCCGGCTTTCATCTGCCCACCATCAAACATGGACTTCTCATCCCAGTAAAAGCCATCGCGAGTGCCATATAAAAATGGAAAAATGATCAATGTCTGCACTGAAGTAACAGTACAAAAGAAGTAGTAATCAAAAAAGTGAGCCAACAAAAAGTTGACAGCAGCAGAAACAGAAGACAAATTCCGATGACCTGAAAGGGTCAAAGCAATGCAGCGGTCTTCACCGGGGAACGATTCCTCTACCTGACACCGACAGCAAAGCCATGACTGAGCAATAACTGAGCTCCTTGAACCCAGTGTCAGCCCTTAGGTGCTGATTATAGCAGTTCCATGACATGCATGATAACTAATAAGAGCACAGCACAGAGCTTCAGAGTCAGATACAGTCATATCTATTCATACAGATGTACACCCGAAGACTGCCAGACAAAATAAAGGACGAGCACATCAGTTACTCTGTATTTATGAATATTTTCTATTAGCTGTGCGAAAGAGCAACACAGTGGAGAAGAGTCGTGAATGTTTGTCATATCTTAGCTATTGTAATTGATATCCGTCTGCACAAAGCCATTTGTGATGATAAATTGAGCACTGTCTGGTTTCAGAAGAAAAAAAATCCGTAGAAAAACTGATTTTTAACCATTCATAACCATTTCAAGGCTATACCACAAGCTCCGAGGTTATTAATCAATGCTACTATTCTGTATGTGTGTGTGTGTGTGTGTGTGTGTGTGTGTGTGTGTGTGTGTGTGTGTGTGTGTTGTGTATATATATATGTGTGTGTGTGTTTTGTAGCCTGGTATATCCTACATTATGGGGGCAAAATGTGCCTACAAAGATAGTAATACCAGTAATTGTTGACCTTGTGGGGACCCCATGAGGAAAACATTATAAATCATACTAAATGTTTTTTGAAAATGTTAAAACGTAGAACGTTTTCTGTGATGGGCAGGTTTAGGGTCAGAGCTAGACAATGCCATTAGCTCAGTATAAAACCATTACGTCAATGGAATGTCCTCATACTGATACTGATACTGCCAATGAGTTTGTGTGCGCGTGCACGCGTGTGTGGTGTGTTTGTGGCATATTTTGGTTTGTGACAAAATTTGAAATCCCTATGGAGTTCTCTACAGAGAAAATGAATGGTAAAAAATACCTCTGGAATCAGACTGATAAAAAGACAGCAAGAATCACTTTCTACACACAATGCTACACAACTTGGAGTTGCACAAAATTGCACAAAACATGCACAAAATTGGTCTAAATTGAGGCAATGTTTTCTTAATGCATTACCAGGGCTGCTACAAGACTGAATCGAATCTACAAAAAAAAAAAAAAATGATATAAGTGTTTAAATATAAGAGCCTTGAGTCTGTTATAGTAACAAGTACAATAAACATCGCTGACTTTACAGTATATACTGTTATCAGAGCTGTGTTTTACATTTGTGCTTTGAAAATAAAATTGCACTTTGTTTTATTCACATGCTCAAACATATTTGGATATAGCCACAGGCCACGTTTTATTACTTTTACTTTGTTTAAATACATACAAAAAATACATAGCCTGAATACATCCTTAACATTAAGATTAATGATGTTGGTCATGAAAAAAAACCCTCAGTTGCTCTCAGTGAATTTGGCATTAAAGTGTTTTCAAAGTCTGCGTAAAGGCTTTCAACTAAACACCGACAACGCAGCGCTTGAACGAGCGGTGACACGCCAAACTTTCAGAGCCTTTGCTTAAACACATGGGCTTTGTCTCTTTCCTCTTAACACTGCGTCATCGTTTCATTCTCTTGTCACCACCAAAGGTGCGACTCCCAGACCATCTGATGTTTTCCAGCACAGAAGCCGGTCCTTAGGGACTCTGGGTAATGTAGTAAACAACACTCGACAGCTTTCAGCTCGGCTCGCTGCAGCCCTTTAAGAAGCCTCTGTGGACTCTGCTCCTCCAAAACAGAGGAAACATCCGGATAAACAGCCTTCAAACAACGCTTCAAACGTCTCATGAAAGACGACACAGAAACACGCTGCGCTCACCTGCCTGCCATTACTCCTCCATCTGCTCTCTCTTTACCAACTACTCTGCGTTTCCATTAAACAAACCAAATCTCTCCCGGAGTCGTTGCCGGAGTGCAGACTGAGATATCACAAAACGATGGGTTCTCATCACTCTGGGGGTTGTATTAACAAGCACCTGGCTGAGAGGAGCCGTATTTATAGACCGCTTCGCTGTGGAAAAGGTGGTAAAACACTAAGTTTTATGTGCTCCCGGTTTTCATTCATTAAACATGCTTCTGTACAATCACTATGCACAACGATTCACGTCTCAGCACTGGCTAAATTAAAGTGAGACGGCACAGCATCTCAGACGTAATGATCTGAAATCTGCTTCCTCCGAGACACGTCACTTTGAATCAGTTGTGGCGTTATTTCTCATTTATTATTTTATTTTTCTTTATTACCTGACAATGATCAGCTCTAATAAATCTGTCGAAAGGAACGAGAGCAGCTACGGAACACAATAACAAACTGCAACGAGATGCCTTAGAAGGACAATAAACACAAGAAGAGTGTTACTGCATGCACTGTAATTCACATATTTGAATTATTAATAAACACAAATATCACTCTATGATGAAGCGCTTCAAACTAAGTTTTACCCTTAAACTCTGACCCTTAAATTTCAGTTCACAAGTACTATTTATAGTAATTTTAATTCAAGCTTATTTGATATCTCAAGATGTAAAGATGTTCTCATACAACGTAATGCTGGTATATTCCAGTGATTGAACAGAGAGCTTTTCATATAAATGAAGTATTCAATAATGTTTCCTCATAGAGGCCTTTAATCACATTTACCCAATGCACGCTACATACTGTGCCTCAAAGAGAATAAACTTCTCAAAGGGAACAAATGCTGAATTTTCATTTCTTTTTCATCCTTTTAGCTCTGAGATTGAGCCAAACTTAAAGTCAATAATGTGAATGTTTCTGTGTGGATTTGAAAGGGTGAGAAATTGCAGGAATGTTTTTCTTAAATCCAATGAGAGATTGTATATTATACACACCTTTATATTTTTTTAATAAATAAATACAGTACCATTATAAATATACTTCTAAATTATATAATACATTTATAAATGTATATACATTAATGCACAATATATAAAGCAAATATATAGCTTCAATGAATTGTCTTTATTAACTGGGGATGATGCTTTAAGTTCTGAAGGTTACAGAAAGCTTTACACTGTATAAGACTACAAAGGATCAGGGACAATTTGATTCCCAATGTAAGGCTGAAGACCACTATTTATTCTACCACTATTATCTTCCTTATTAATGTTTAGAACGAACGACCATTAGATGGCAACATTGTTTATCTTCAACCGGTCTCAAAAGATCTATAAAAAAAAACAAAAACAATGCAGACCCAATGACTGTTTGAATGCAAATTTAGTCCAATCGACTTTTGCCTGAACTTTAAGAAATTACAAACTGACGTAAAGGCATCCTACAGCTAATGACTAGCCAGGTGCTGTTATAGACTGGTTCCCATAAAGCAGTAGATATAGTGTCCAAAAGACAGCAACACTGTGGAAAAGTCAATGGTTACAAGATCAATTCAAGCTCAGGATGTGGAATCTGTAAAGTGTTAAGATCTGTACAGCTAGTGGAGTTAAACCCCATTAAAAGCAGTCATTAAGTCCCACTGAGTTGCACTATTTATGAGGCACCACCATGCTTCAGTAATTGTACACCCCGCAGAAACCTCACCCTGCTAATTCATATAGCATTAAACCATTTCTGTGCCATTGAGCAATTCCACCGACTATCACTGTATGCATCATCTATACTCTTTCAGGCTGTTTCAAGAGTTTCTTGTAGATCAAGGGGGTCTGTGGAAAAGAAAATCTGCGTCATTTCTTTTTATAAATAAATAATAATAATTCAAATTTAATTCAAATAAATAAATTGTAATGAGCAGGGCAAGAGAAGGCAGGCAGAGAAATGAATCTAACGGCATGGTTTTAATGTAAGAAACAAAAGTCAAAGCAAAACAAAACGAAGACTAGGGACAAGACAAGCGGAAGCAAACAACACCATTACAAGCTTAACAAGATAACGAGGTAACAAGACACACCAGGAGGAGACAATGAAAGGGAAATCAACATTAAAAAATACAAAAGATATATTGTCACATAACACGGAAGCATACTGTCACATAACACGGGTCCGTGACACAAGTACAAGTACAAAAATGGCAGACCGAGCAGGAAACAGGAAGTTTAACAAAAGACATACGACATAACTAATAAAAATATTAAATAAATAAACAAATAGAACAGTATATCGTCGCTGTCCGATGAAAACCGCGTATGTCCATTTTGCCGATTTTGAGATTTTTCGACAGATAGAATGTCCGGGTTCATTTCCGTATACAGTGTGCGTCACATGTCTAAATGACCAATGAAAAGTTGGGAAATCATGTCATCTGATTTTCACGTATATCCATTTGGTGTCAAAGCTGTCAATCACGCCGCGTATCTCCCGCCCTGTGGAGGCGTCTCGCAGGTCTAAGCGTCTCTGGAAGCTCAGGATTGTATAGCCGAATAACTCTGTGAGGTAAAGTATAAGCAAATGTTTGTTTTTGACAACACTGTTCAAGTTTATTATACATTCGCAATATATTCACAACTGTTATTTACCGGTAAATGGTCTAGAGGAAGTAATTGCCACTGTTTATTGTGGAGATATTAACGCACGGGTCTGTTAACAATAGCCTACTTTTAAGGTAGTCTAATATTTTTCTGACTAATAAATTACTGACACAGTAAAGGGTAGATTTAAATAAAGAATAACGAATAAAGAATAATGAATTTTAAATAAAGAAAAGCTAAATTCAAATAAAGAAAAAACTAAATTTAAATAAAGAAAAATTACATTTAAATAAAAAAAAAAACGAAAATTGAATGAAGAAAAAAACGAAAATTAAATAAAGAAACAAACGAAATTTAAATAAAGAAAAACAAAATTAAGTTAAATTAAAAACGAGATTAATTTAGATTGATAACATAAAAAGGCTAATACATGTTGGGTCGGTGTACTTTTTCGTTCATTTCGGAATGAAAGATGAAATGTAAAAAAAAGGGGGCAGCTTGTTTTTTTGTTTAAAAGAACAAAACAGAAATGGCTGTATTTTTTGTAGGCTACATAGCATAGCCTACTTTGTTATTGTTTTAGTATCATAATGATTAATGAATGCACGCACAATTATCCGTGAACATGATTTGAAGCCTTTCAACTTATGTGTGCAAAATTCAGAATTAAATAAATGTGCAGCAATTTGTACAAATAGAGTCTGTAGGTCTATACTGTTGTAGCCATTAAATGAGCGCATTTAGTTTCATATTTGTTAAAATATTATGTTTTTTTTTCTTCCATTTTTGTTGATTTATGAAAAGTGAACAGCACGAGTAATAGGATGCACAATTTGAGACATGGAGTGTCAGACATGATTTTGACCACTTCATTAAGTTTTATTTTGTGGAAAACCTTTCTTTAAAGTGAATTTCGTTTTCTATCTTAATTTTAATTCATTTTTCAACAACCAATTGCCTGGAGTGGATTTAATAAATAAGAAGAAAATATATAGCAATATAATCATGAGGCGCCCGCGTGGTCACATTGCACGTTAACTGGAGCGCATCTCATCCTAACTTAACAGTGTATGCCTCACACAGACATGAGAAAGACATCGAATGCACAAAGCTTGAAAAGTCTTTAAACGAAATAATTCAAAACGAAAAGAAAAAGGCTACTCTCTGATTATGTATGATTATATGAGTGTATTGATTCATTGTGCCTTCATATTTTGCAAGAGACATTTAATAAACTCAGCGTATTTAATAAAATGAGACGTAGGCTATTTAATAAACTGAATGTATTTAATAAACTGAGCGTAGCCTATTCATCTGTCAATATGAAACGCGACTTGGCCATTTTAATTAATGATCGGAAGAACGCGTATCGACCACCGTTACTGTAAAATATGCACGTATGTCCATTTAAACTCGATTTTGGTCAAATGTGGATTATATCATTACACTGGCAATTATATGGTTACATTTAAAGATACCGTACCAAGTATGACAACGCTACGTTCAACTGCTTTTGAATTACCTTGTTTTTTTCACTTCCTGAAAAGTAACCGTTTTGGACATACGTGAGTTTCATCGGGCAGCGACGATATGTAGCCCTACTGCAGATAAAAATGTAATACAATATACATTTTTCACAATATAAAATGAGTCTTTAAACGTGATAAAGATGCCGTTGAAAATTTCGGATGGGGTTCCCTCACACGAGGATGATCGTGTGATCTCGTTTTAATGTTTCCATTAACATATACAGTGAGTCCACCAAGACCGAAAGATTTTGATGGATCTACTCCTAAATCTAGTGAGTTACCCATGTAGGGTAATAGAAGCTCTCCCATAGTGCACTGAAACATTAACTATATAATGCTGAAAAGCACTGATAAATACATTTAATCTAATTAAAAAAAGATCTTTAACACAATATTTAGTATGGTGTGCCACGGTTTTGTTTTTTTAGCAAAATACATGCCCACATCAAATTCTATTGAAATCAATAGTTTTTTGTGCATTTTTGTGCTATTGTCTAGCACACTGAGTTGCTGGCAATGCAGAACGTTCCAAATTAGTCACTTATGAGGTTCCATTTCAGTTAGAATGACGCCTTTGAAGACAGCTGCCAATGTAAGCAGCGGACAGCTCACTAGGTTTTCGAAAAGAGTCCATGTGGCATCTTAAACAACTTCCAACATAGCCACTTTAGGGGTAAAAACAAAGAGAGTAAAGAAGTGACAGAGTGATAGGGATAGAACGAGCAGCAGACATCCATTATTACGGACAAAAGTTTAGATTTCTGCACTTTCAGCCACCACACAGCAAACCATTCTCAGCCTTAGGTCCAAATGAGCAAACATCACTGTCTTGTTTATTCATATAGTCTACCATTCATTTAGTTGTCTATTTTTATAGTATGCCACCACTGCAGTTTACTTTACTGAGTTGGCAAGATTCAGTCCAGGCCAGATGCAGCAGAACTGCAACAGAAGAAAAACTGATATACATTTTTTTTGGCGCTAACTAAACTCCACATTTGGAGGAGAAAAAAATTCAATTAAATTAAAAATCCAATTTGTCTGAAATAGTCTTATTTGTACTTTGTTAAAGGAATTACTTGTGATTTTAGCTGAATACTAAATAAGCATTAAAAGGATAGGTTACCAACATTCTTCAAAATATCTTCTTTTCTATTCAGCAGAACAAAGAAATTCATACAGGTTTGTAAAAACTAGGGTGAGTAAATCATGACAGAGTTTTAATTTTGGGGAGAACTACCCCTTTAAAAAATTTATTAGCATTATACTGTATCTAAATGGGCTATAAGAACCGCTAAAGTGGGGCTTTTAAAAACACTCTCAGCAAGAGGTGTCTGGTTTTTCTGGCAATGTCGCTGAGACAACATCTGTTAAGAGCAACAACAGAAGCGTTCATCTCCCATATGAGTCTTTTTAGATTCATTACCTTCCATGTGCAAATCCCTTTGTTGAAATTAGACACCCTCATGCTTCATTGGCTTTTCCGCTAATGAATATTCATGAAATTCAATATTAACTTTTCCTACTGAGTTGAACACTTATTCTGGAATTAAATTAAAGGTCTTAATGGTCAAATACCCATTTGAGAAATAATAGTGCTCAGACATTTACCACACTGGCCGCTGTGGCCTGTTCTTAGGGAATAATCCAGTTTTAAGCTTAATCTGTGATATTATGTTGATTAACTCACAAAATAATTTAGACTTTTTTTTTTTTTAAGTAGAAACAAAAATCGAGATTGTCAGGCACGTACATTTCAAGTAATGGGGCAAATTTTGGGGTGATTGAAAAACAGAAATTTAAAGCTCATAATTTTATAAAAACGTACACAGTAACTTTTCTGTTAAGATGTGTGCATTATTTGAACTGTAACATAATTTTTACAGTTAGTTTAGGGCTTTTGTGTTTACAGCACTGCATTCGCGTGGCAATAAAATTGTAAAAAAAAAAAACATTGGTATGCAGATTGGCCCCCATTGATTTCTATTGAAAGTACTTCATTGCAACCCAGATTGAGAGGCAACCAGAAATTGTTCTTTGTGGAAATCAAATGCTGTTGATTGAGCTTAACTTGTACTGAACCCGGAATAGTCCTTCAAGCATCCAATTACAAAATATCATCTTCCTCTCCTCTTTAGGCATGCAAAATAATACAGCATTTAGCAAAAATCTGCATAAATAGAATTCAATTACATTAAGTGATCGTACATGAACAAGTACACATGGGATGTTCAGTGATGAACGGTGGGAAGTTGCCCATAAGAGATTTAGTCAAGTAAAACTCCTGCAGCCTGACATTAAGTCTAGCACCATTCTCACCAGACACAATGTAATGTTCCTTTTTGTAATGTGAAAAGGAATCCCAATTTCAGGATCAACATACAATTTAGAGCTAAAGCCTTTAGCATTTCAAAATGTTTCATCGACTGCAGGGCAATGTGATGTACCTGCGTGCACATTACTATTTAATCGTACAAAGTTGAGACAATATATTGAAAGCTAGGATCAGGGGATCAGGCCTGCTTTTGTCCTATAAGAGCTATATTCGTATTTGGAAAAAAGTAACATAAGAAAGAAAGCTTTTGTGTGAGAAGTAAAAAACTTGCCAGCATGCTATGAGAGCTGGGTTTGAGTAATAGTGTAGAGTGGCTGGTGGTCCAAATACACTACCTCCAATTTTCATACTATTTAAAAAAGCTATTCTTCAACCCAAAAAGATGTAATTTCACCCTCAGTAGTAAGATATTTTGGAGTTCAGCTGGATATGCCAACCACTTCATTTAAGATTCCAATTACAGGGCATTCTGCTATGCGCTTGTGCAGGCTTTCTTAGTTTTTCTCTTTTCCAAATTCTGACAGCCAATTTCAGTTGGCTTCATATTATTTCCAGCTATATTTTATATTCTGCATGCTCAATTCACAAAGGAGGCAATATTTGCCATGTCACAAATTAAGCTGAAAGTGGTTTGTCTTGACTGTACTGAATGTATTCACCACTAAGCTTAATGTACTTCAAAAGGTAAAATAATTATTCAATAGATGAGCTTCATCAAAAGAAATAAATCAACTTCATCAAAAGACTTTCACACAGTCACAGGAGGAATCTTCCAAAACCTCCATTAAGTTAATATACCTAAGTCAGAATTTAATCCACTTAAACATGGAGTAATTAGCCTGAATAATTAAAATGATTAATAAATAATTGAAACGGCCCCCTTAAAAAAATAATTTTCTGACAGAATCTTAAGTGGAGAGGAGAACAAGCCATCCGAGTGGTTCCACATTGGTTTTCTTGAGTTATATTGTATATAGGATTATGAGAATCCGTTTTAGTTTGGATAATGAAGATTCAAAGTGCATTCTTGTTTGCAACCCATTTAACTTCAGTTATGTGAAAAATAGGGGCAGGGCTTGATTTTATCCATTTAAAACTGATTGGATGGACTGAATGTGAGTTTGCAAAAACAATGACTAATAATTAGCACTTAGGTTGTTGGCCAACATTATTCAATAGGTTTTGTGGTGATAAAAATCAAAACATAAGTTATTTTAGAGAAAGAGTAACTTATTCAATTTAAATTCAAATTCATGAAGAACATTTTGATAACAAGCAAAAATTAACTGTTCACAAGGAACATGAATGAAAAAAAGTATATAGGGTCAATTTTGATTTGACACTGAGTATGTTAACATGCACATTCTTAACCCGATTATGCTTAATAAGCCAAAATGCACGTGGTCATGTAAACGCATTAACCTGCTTACCTCTTTTTCGGACTAAGGTCATAAATGGCTTAAGCATAAACCGATCAACAAAGCTAGATTTTTGCCCCATACCCCGATTTCTCCTAGTATTTAAAAGCATTAACCTGCATTCTTTCGCCTTATTGAACTGCGCATTGATATGTGAGAGAAAAGCATCCTTACATGTGGATTTAAAGGGTTAGATCACAAAAAATAAATAAAAAAATTAGGTTTTTATTGACATATAAACATTCCTCAGCAGACATAAACAGAAGCTCAACCGAACCTGCTTGACAAGCTCATACGTGCTGCGTAAAACACGAGATCGAAGCTTATTAGTTATCCCACATCAAGCAAGCATGCTTGAGCTTCCGTTTACCACAACTGATGTGTGCGTTGATGAGTGCTCGTATGTGAATAAAAGCCTAAATTAAGTCTGTTCATTTGGACTAAACTGCTCAATTCATATGGATTCGTTTTAATTAACTTTTTGAACGCTTCAAAGTTGTAGTTGCGTAATCTGTCAGAAATTGCTCAGATATCATACAAAATATCTTCATTTGTGCAAACAGAATATTCAGTTTTGGGTGAACAAACCCTTTAAATATATTGCAAACTCAGACTCTTTCTAGACCCAAGTAATTATAGAAAATGTGTTCAAATCTCATGCAGCCGAAGTAGAAAGGGGGTCGCACACCGGACGAAAAGCGCACTGGAATATTCTTCAGTTTTTAATGATTTATTTAACATCATAAGTGACATAACATATGGAATACTCGTCAGATTGAATAATAATTACACTAACAACAGCGAAATAACCTGATTTATTAATAAAGTCTTGTAAACATAGATTAGTTGCATTGCTGGGTTACCGGTTTGCATGTAACCAGGACAACAAGTTATTTCCATACCACCTCTGCCATTTATTATATTTAAACTCCCCCACTCCTCTCATACCTCCCCTCTTCTCCACCAGCTACACTGGCTCCCTGTTTACTATCGCTGCTTATTTAAATTCTTTACCCTAGTCTACAAATCCCTCCATGGTCTTGCCCCACCCTATCTGGCTGCACTTATCACCTACCAAGTTCCCTCCCGTCCCTTATGCTCTCAATCTCTGCTGTCCCTTTCGGTCCCCACCCTCGCCCTGTGCCCAATCCCGTTTCCGTTCCTTCTGGCCGTTCCTTCTGGCTCCCCTTCATTGGAATAAACTCCCACTACATATAAAACAGTCCCCTAAACTTTGCAGTTTTCGCTCCTCCCTTAAAACTCATCTTTTCACCCTAGCCAATCCCACTGCGTATCCTAGCCCCTAACCCCCGGTCAGGACCAACCCTGCCATAGCCTCTGTTCTCACTGTAGCACAACCCTACTTACTCACCCTTGCCCAATAAACATACCTTCTTCCTTCAGCCTTTTCTTTTCAATGCACTGCTTAGTTTAAAAACTGAGCCTTGGTTAAAGGTGCTATATAAATATAAATAAATAAATAAATGAAAATAAGCTGATTTTTGGGAGTTATGCGCATATCGATGTGCATGTTTAGCTCACAGACTTTAAAATTTCAGAGAAGACAAAACAGAGAGCATCCATTTGATTGAACAGCTGTAGATAAGTGAGATCCTTTCTTTTATCACAATGCCAACTCAGCTTTGACCTTCTGCAGTAATACAGTCTGCTTCTCTATTAAAGTCTGATTATATTACCTGTAGCCAAAGGAGCTGCTAACACAAGCACCTTTGAGCTGACCTGAGATAAAATTTATAGTGGGACTTCACCTCACACAGTGTCTGAGGAGTGAGATGGATTTTCCACATCTCAGCACTCTCTGTAGGTTCTTGGCATCATCTGACTGACTCTTGTGCCATCCTAACTACAGATGACTGCTGGGCAATAGCTAACACATGATTTACACCTTAAACCAGACAGGTTGCTAGCATGATAATTTATGTGGCTATATGCTGCCTGATTGAGTACCCAATACTGCTCCACACAAAATAAACATGCATTCAGTCCAAATACTGGCATCATGCAGTTTTTTTTAAGGGATACATAAACTCTCTAATTCAAAATACCTACAAATTCTCAAGACTAACAAATTCTCAATTCTCAGTACAGATACTGTATAGCAAAGCACAACATTATAACCATATTCACTTAAAAGTACTTCAAAGACCACAATGGTGAAATACAGGTACCTTTTGGTCCTTTTTAAAAAATATTTGCTGTGTGAGTGTCTAAAAGGGTGGGAAGAGAGAGAAGTGGAGATTGTACATACCTTTAATCCGTAAACTCTCTGAGATCCCATCCTGCTGGAACAAGAACAGAGAGAAAAACAATACTTACAATACATTCACAGTATAGAATGTCATTTGAATCCTCATCACAGACATACACACACTTGATATTTAATGTTTTACACACCCCACATACATCATACTATATTTTCAACATAAAATTGTATTATTAAATTAACAATGTGACATTATTTAACCGACTGCTGCTCCTTTCTTTCTTTAAAAGTATGTTATACATAATTCCGATGGCATATTTCCATAGAAAGCCTAAATATTCTTTTAAAATGTTGGTTCCTGAATTATTTGTCAGTGTGAGTTAAATGATTCATTTATTCAGACCAGCCAGGTACGGCAGTCTCTCAACGAGTCTATTTCTAAAGGTCAAAGAATGCCGTATTCCACCGTTAGAGACAAATGGGAAATGCTAATGTAAGCTATCATTTTGCTTCTAAGGAAGACATACAACAGTGTCATAATATGAAAAAGAAAAGAAAAGAAAAGTGGTTACAAAATTCCAAACCAGAAGCTTTAGCCGACCCAAAATGAAAACTTAAAACTCTTAAAACTCCGCCACATTCAGACAGTCGGAACAGCTCTTTGTGTGTTTTGGTGGCTGCACTAAAGGTCTGCCGGTCACAAAACAGAGACTTTCTAGATGGATATTGGCGCAATCTCTCTAGCCTATGGGCCTTCAATGCCCCATAGGTGTTAGAGCTCATTGCACTAGAGGCACGGCCTCTTCATGGGCTTGGTCCAGTGGTGTACCAATCGAAGACATCTGTGCCGTGGCAGGCTGGTCCACACCGTCCACATTTGTGAGATTCTATAACCTAGAGGTCCCTGCTCTGCAGGCACGGGTACTTTCTATCTAAAGGCCTCGGCCCTGAGGGCCCCGAGCTTCTGCAACATTATACCTTAATAAAGGGCCCGACCTTTGCCTGGTCCTAGGGTGAATTGGGATCTTCAAACTTTGCTGTTGACCTCGAGCTACTTAGCCCCAGGTAATGGTTCAGGGCAAAGTCGCTAGCTAATAGCACAGCGTTTTAAAATGGTTTCCCACTGCATATAGCTACGCTATACGAAGTAAACGTTCTCGAAAGGCAATGTACTCTGTTACTAACGTAACCTTGGTTCCCTGAGAGTATTGCGTAGCCTGCCGTGCTATTACGCTCAGGTGCTGTCGCTTCAGTCGATTTAACCGGATTCTATGGCGAAATGGTCTGCTTATATAGGCATAAGCCACGCCCATTCTGGCGGGTACTGATGCGCCCTGGGCGAGAAGCAACCCGATTGGTTTCTCTCAGCCGCCTCGCCATAGGTTCGTGCAGTTGCTGCAGCACAGCCAATGAGAGAGCTAGACGCTATCCTCTGTGCTCGCTGTGCAGCTGCACTGCGTTTTAAAACAATGGCTTCTATAAAATGTAAGCATACAGTGGTTATTTCTTGATTCAATGTATCAAGGAAGAAGTATAATTGCCCTGAACTGTTATTCATTTCATGTTATCTTAAAGTCACATTCCTGCAATAGTCGAGAAAGCATTTAGCTCATGGTAAAAGCTCATTTATTCCGCTGTGACTCTTAAGACTTTTGAGGCTTGGTGAATAGATTAACTTCCTGGAATCAATTGTACATCAATTATGCAACTGAACTGCAGAAATGAAATCCCAGCTATAATAAGATCCTACAAGACCCCGCCCTACTTGCTTTATCTTACATGTGCTCCATCTGTCACTCAAAAATCTAGTTTTTTGATTGGTCTAAATGTGGGGTGGGGCTAAATTGGGCCATAATCTGAGTGGAGGTAGAGGAAGGATGGGGCTACTGTGAATTAAACCTTTGGCTTTGACAAGAGATTGGCTTTTGCAGAGCAGGACAAAGCTTCATACTATAAGCTGAATTACTCATGATGATTGAAGCAGGCCGAGTTGAGGGAAAGCTAATGGGGTCACCGCTTATCTCTGTGCCCGTGCCAGAAAAACAGGCTCAACACTGCAGCCCTCGTCCAAACCCCCCCCCCCCCCCCCCCCCCCATCTGAATCGCTACGTCAGTTGCCTTACCCTAGCCAGACATCTTTATGATTTCATATTACTGGAAAACTCTATGATAACCCCACTCATAGGACACGATATGACCCTTGATATAAGATTCATTTACAACACAACCACTAAGCATAATTATAATTACTAATATTGTTTTTGGTTTGTGCCATCAAATACATTCTTATCTAAGGCGGGAGTTTGTTTGTTTGTTTTGCACTTAATGGATTTTCCACACACTGTGGTCTGATAAGGAAGTTATTGTAAGAAAAATGGCAACTACGTGTTCCCACAGCTCCCACATTTCAACTATGCATGCCTTCTGATATATATGAGAGGATCAGCAATTAATAGTGAAAGAGAAGAGCGAAGGGCATCTTCATTCATAATATCCAGCTTTATTAAATGAATGTCATAAGAGGGTTGTGAGCATTAGCAAACAACACTGATACTTGAGTGGAGTGGGATTTTCAAGGTTACTCTCAGACAATTAATGACAGTGTCATTAGGTTAAATGTGCACTTCAAACACATTTATACAGTAGTAGTGATCTTCCACTTTTATTAGTGGGTCACATTAAGACGAGGTTCATGTTTAATGTCAATTGCTGCTCACTGCTCATAATAATAATGATAATAATTTATTTGTATTAATATTAGCAGTAGTATCCTAATTTCTCAGATACACAAAATATGAAATAATAATAATATCATCATCTTCTATCTCGATTTCTCAGATGCAAAACAAATGTAAAGCCTGTTAACTCCTGTTAGTATATATGATATAAGTCATTGCAAATAAATCAGACTTAAATTGTACTCCACATAAGATAATTAATTAAACTGGCTGACATGATATCGATGCTCTAGTATCAGTTCCTTACAAGAAATAAAAATTCACAAGGAATCTCGTCCTCTACACTGCGTATCTGCCTATGCCATCAGTCAAATTCGAATGAAATAATATTTAATACCAAACCTCACGCATAAATTTAATCTGTTGATAGCATGACAATACTAAAAGCTGTCTGAAACGGTAACACAAGAGAAATTTTCTAAAAGCTTGGGTGTGTTTTTACACTTAAGCTGTTTTTTTTTTTTACATTTGGTTGAATTGCTTGCTTCTTTCCACATTGTACATTTGGGTCAGGACAGTGGCATGATTGCATCATCTCTAACAGTAATTCTCTAATGGCAGCTGTTTACTATAGCTAGGTAATGACTAGCCAGTTTCTACGTGTTATTGAAGTACTTGTCCCTTTAGATATACCAGCAAAACTTAACATGCACACAACACCACTTAAGTTTGTCTGTTTGTAAGCTGCAGACGTATTACAAGAGATGAAAATAATGAAAGATGCTCTCCAAAGATCATTTCGTTGAAGACAAGATGCTATGAGAAATGCATTATAGTGTAATAAGTGTGACAGGGAGTGAGACAAAGATGTAACATTTACATAATCAATAACGATTTATTTAGTCAATTTACTCCAGACCACATTTCCAAGCAGAGCTCTCTCGTGTCAAACGTCAAACAGACTTTGCACCAAAGGTTTAGTATGAAAACGCCCCAAGAGTTTCAGCTAACTGAAAAATAAAAATGTCTTAAAGGGACGATTTTTGTGACCCCCTTCCCAGCTGTTTATGTTGATATATAAGGAAAGTGTTCCCATGAGTCCCTGTTCTGTCAGTCAGTGCCCTCCCTCAGTCGGAGTTTAATTGATTTGTTACATAATATGGACGTTTGCTCATGGAGGTGATGAAGTAAAAAGAGAAGAGGGAACCAGTGGAGCTTGTTAGTGCTGCATTACGCCTCAATTGCTGGTATCTGACTGTGTGTGTCCACAAAGCTCGCTGCAACGGCCAGTCAATAAACATTCAATTACACAATCACGCTGTGCTGTTTCATCATGATGTCAGCGCAGCAGGAGTTTTCGCCTGCAGTTCGAAATGTCCAGTGGCATAGATCCAATACTTTTTAGTTTAAATATTATTATGCATATCTGATGTGGTTCGTGAGCAAAAGAATAATAATGAATCGTCATGTGACAATAATCAAACCAGAAGCGCTCGATGCCATGCGGATTTCCATAGTAATTAGCATCGTAACCGGCCACACAGGAGTCTCCTCTCGTAAAGGGACGGCTAATGAAATAGGAAAGATCGATACCTTGTGACGGAATCTGACGAGAGGTCGATACGCCAGCGGGCTAAATCCTTCTTTGCCTGGACGTGCCTCTGCGATGAGCGCTACCCCCCAGAGCAGGACAGCTGCCCACCATCTTTTGGAGCTTCTCATTACCCTCCTGTAATAAAACAAAAGACATGAATACACAAATAAACAAAGAACTGTCTAGGTTAAGTCAAGCGGAGCATTTGAAGCCTTTTGAAACAAACAATGCATCACAGCTCAGCTAATTAGAGCAGACAAAGGAGGATGCCAATCTACTGTGGGTTTAAAACTAATGCTTTCAATAAGAAGCCCACACTCAATGGCAAGATTAAATCTACTTTGAATCAATTAAGGAATAATGAGCACCATGAGGAAATAAAGATAAAGCTGAGAAAAAGGATCCATATATTACTCTGATGACGGAGAATGCATTAGATTGCAGTTGTTTTTAAGTCAGGCACACATATTGAGGTAACATTTAGATTAAGATGTGATATGGATACATTGTCATGTCTTAAATCAATGGCTTAAAAAAAAAGGGGTCTGGAGAACCCCAGTGTGTCTGTGTAAAGGTTTAGACTAGAGGAAAATAATAATAATAAAAAAATAAGATTAAACTAACTAACTAACTAACTATATAAATAAATAAAAATTGGTTAACATAAACAAATGATAAAAAATATTAATATAAGGACATTCAAAATAATACACATAACACATTTATAAAAAAACAAATGAATAAATAATAAAAAATAGATTTAAATAAATAAAATGATTAAAATAAAGAAATTAATTATTAATAAAAATGTATTAAATAAAGAAATACATTGATTAAAATAAAGAAATTACAAAAAAAAAGAAATAAAAAAATCAATCAATCAATAAGTCTGACAGAGTACTAAAGTAGAAAAAAGTAATGATGCAATGAAATAAAAAAAGTGTTATTATCCATTATCCATCCGTGTCCATTTTATACAGTTGTAAATTTGGGGTTCAGTGGCATCTAAAAGACATGTGACAAAATAAGGCATCTAAAAATATATTTGAATTCACTAAACACTAATGTGCCACTTTTGCACACAGTATTTCAATGCAAAAAAGAAAGAGTGTTTATATAATAATATAAACAATATATAATATATAAAATATATAAATAATATATGGAACAACGCAATGGGGACCAGAGCAGTTTTGTAGTTTCAATTGAGTAGGATGTACCCCGAGGCCCCCCTCGTCACAGGTCCCGGGACGATTACTGTGTGAGAGAGTTGTCCTGCAAGAGTTCAGGGATTTGAAATCGAAACAATAGTTTAGAATGACATACCATTGATTGTCAGAACTAAGCAATTCAGAAGAGATCTGTCCAAACAACATCCACATTTTACATCATCGATTTGAAGTCCAAAAAACGAGCAAGCGCTCTCGATGCAAACCTGTGCTACCCATCTGTGCTTTTATTTCAATCTCGCCATGCATGACTGTCATATTTCAGGCTGCCTGTATGCCAAGAAGAGAGGGAGCATTAAGGAAGATGATTGAAAGCTGTGCAACCACCTATAGGGACAGTCATCATAACTTTATCAGGTGGCCATAAATCGTCTACGCCACATCCATGCCAAGTGTCTTGGCTTTGACTTTCAAATGAGGGCTGTCTATCACTCACAATGTTCACAATAGATCATCGTGTGACAGTCTCCCAGCAGGCAGAGCGATACGATTGTCTCCTACTGCATCTAAACTGTACCTGCAGTGATTGTTTACTGATCAGCACTGCCATGTATTCAGAGCATGATCTTCTGAACCATTCTCTATTTCCGTCTCTCGGTACACCCCCATGCTCGAGTAGACTAGAGGAATAATGCTGTGTTGGTAACACTGGCATTGCAGACATTGTTACAATCTTTGTTGTAACAATTTATGCCACCCTCTATAAAGTATTTAATTCATCCAATGGTCATCCAAAACTTACTAACAGATTGGCAAGGTTGCCAAAGTGGCTCATCGACTGTAAAAACGACTAGATGAAATTAGAGGTATTTACAAAATTAACAGCTATTTTAAAGAAATTAACAGCTATTTTTGAAGCAAAAATTAAATAAATAAGTGTACAATTTAAAATAAGTGTTAAATATAAAATAATACAGTTAAATAAAAAAAATAATAATAGTAAAAAATAATAATAATTTAATTAAAATTATATTTAATTAATAGCTGGGCACAGTAAGAAGCTTTTTGTACAGAAATCAATGTGAAGAAGAAAAAAAAGTCTGGGTATAAAAGACTAACAATAGCTTAACATCAACAAGTCAAAATCATAATTGTTGTAACTGACTTCATAATTGTCACAGTCCTCGTCTGCACCTGTCTGTCCTTGTCTCTGCACTACACTTCCCAGGATCCTCTTGTCTCCTCACCTGTACTCACTCCCTCATTATCCACCTGTCCCTCGTTATCATCATCAGTGTCACCCTGTTATGTTTGATTCCTGCTTGTATTTAGTCTGCTTCTGTTCAGTCTGTCCTTGTCGGTCGTTGTATATGTTACCTGATGTTTTGTATCTTCTGCCCGCCTGTAACCGTTTGATTTTGGATTCTATTGAGTAAATGTTGGAATTGGAACTTTCTGACTCAGCCTGCCTTCTTCTACCCACACCACACCCGTGACAGAACGACCGACCAAGTAAAGAGTCAGCATGGGAATTTTCCTCACCCCGGTTGACCCAGCTCACTCTCCATTCCCCCCAGCCGATCGTCTGGTCCATTGTTTCCAGGATGGCTGCCAGATTGAGGAATATGTGGCTAAATTCCTCGAAATTTCTCACCTCGTGGACTGGGCTGATGGTGTTTTAAAAACCGTATTCTGATGTGGTCTGGATGAATCTTTATACCAACAGGCTCCAGCGGCGGCTATCCCAGGCTCGTTTGCCCAGTACCTGGACTATGTGCTGTGGTTGAGTGGCTCAACCTTCACCGTAGGTGAGGTTGATGACATCGCCACTCAACCACAATCTCCAGCCATCTCCACCACTCCAAACAGAGCCTTCACCGCGGGTCCCGTCCAGCCCAGTCAAGCCTTCCCCGCTGGTCCCGTCCAGCCCAGTCAAGCCTTCCCCGCTGGTCCCGTCCAGCCCAGTCAAGCCTTCACCGCTGGTCCCGTCCAGCCCAGTCAAGCCTTCACCGCTGGTCCCGTCCAGCCCAGTAAAGCCCTCACCGCTGGTCCCGTCCAGCCCTGCCGAGCCCTCACCGCTGGTCCCGTCCAGCCCTGCCGAGCCCTCACCGCTGGTCCCGTCCAGCCCTGCCGAGCCCTCATCGCTGGTCCCGTCCAGCCCTGCCGAGCCCTCACCGCTGGTCCCGTCCAGCCCTGCCGAGCCCTCACCGCTGGTCCCGTCCAGCCCTGCCGAGCCCTCACCGCTGGTCCCGTCCAGCCCTGCCGAGCCCTCACCGCTGGTCCCGTCCAGCCCTGCCGAGCCCTCACCGCTGGTCCCGTCCAGCCCTGCCGAGCCCTCACCGCTGGTCCCGTCCAGCCCTGCCGAGCCCTCACCGCTGGTCCCGTCCAGCCCTGCCGAGCCCTCACCGCTGGTCCCGTCCAGCCCTGCCGAGCCCTCACCGCTGGTCCCGTCCAGCCCTGCCGAGCCCTCACCGCTGGTCCCGTCCAGCCCTGCCGAGCCCTCACCGCTGGTCCCGTCCAGCCCTGCCGAGCCTTCACCGCTGGTCCCGTCCAGCGTCCAGCCAGAGACCGCCGTCCAGCCAGAGACCGCCGTCCAGCCAGAGACCGCCGTCCAGCCAGAGACCGCCGTCCAGCCAGAGACCGCCGTCCAGCCAGAGACCGCCGTCCAGCCAGAGACCGCCGTCCAGCCAGAGACCGCCGTCCAGGTCCCGTCTTTCCAGCCGACCCCAGAGACTTTGCCACTGGTCCCGTCCAGCCCAAAGACTCACAAAGACTCTGTCACTCTCCCCATTAATTTTTTGGGGGGGGGGGGGGGGGCCATAGGCCCTCGCCGTGGCCACCCGAAGGGGTCTCACCGCCGTGGCCACCCGAAGGGGTCTCACCGCCGTGGCCACCCGAAGGGGTCTCACCGCCGTGGCCACGCCCTCAGCCTACTCCGCCCTGGCCACGCCCTCAGCCTGCTCCGCCCTGGCCACGCCCACGTCCTGCTCTGCCATGGCCGCCTGATCCATCCTGGAGTCCGTCCTCCTGCACCCGATCCGCCTTCCCGTCACGGACTCCAGGATGCCCACCCTCCCACCCCTGTTCTACGGCGTGAGGCCACGCCTACCGGGAGGGGGGAGTAATGTCACAGTCCTCGTCTGCACCTGTCTGTCCTTGTCTCTGCACTACACTTCCCAGGATCCTCTTGTCTCCTCACCTGTACTCACTCCCTCATTATCCACCTGTCCCTCGTTATCATCATCAGTGTCACCTTGTTATGTTTGATTCCTGCTTGTATTTAGTCTGCTTCTGTTCAGTCTGTCCTTGTCGGTCGTTGTATATGTTACCTGATGTTTTGTATCTTCTGCCCGCCTGTAACCGTTTGATTTTGGATTCTATTGAGTAAATGTTGGAATTGGAACTTTCTGACTCAGCCTGCCTTCTTCTACCCACACCACACCCGTGACAATAATATATTATACATCCCACACAGATTTCAATCTGATTTTCATCAGGGGGACGTGGAAAGAGTCAGTTCTTGAGAATTCATATAAATAAACAAAGGGCAAAAAAAGTGAAAAGGAATTAGACAACACTTCCTCAGGGGGTTAAAACATCTAGCCTACGTCTTGACCAAAAACATCACTGTCACCTCTGACAGGAAGGTCATTTTGCAGGTGATGGCCACATCTGCCCTGATGGCTATTCAGCATTTATATTGGTCAACTATATGGACATCTGCACCAGGCCATGTACGTTTAAGAAAACAGCAGAGCTTGCAACTGTTTGTTATTCTCCTGTGAGGTAAAAAGCTCTGACTATTTGAATTGTGACGCAAACATGCAGGGCTGCAAAAGAAGCATACATATTTGGATTACACTGTATATCACAAAAGGAAAGTGTAGCAATAATATGCACAGTAAAAACACAAAAGCCCTATTTTATTGTTGGCTAAAATCTGTTCAGCAGTCCCAACGGTCTGGTTACTGGGTTTCATGGCTGGCAGCTACAGCAATAACAAACACAACGTTCTATTAGCACTTACTGTGCATGCAATCTTTTGCTTTGGGGAAGAAGAAAAAAACATTTATGTGTTGATGTCATTTGTGCAAATGTATTTTTCAGCTTTTCAACATCAAACTAAACTGACCAGCTGGGGTGAATTTGAAGACTTAATAAAACATTTATCATGCAACAAGGCATACAGAGAGTCAGAAAAAAAGGCCTTTGTCTTACTTTCTCTGCCTGCTGCTCATATCTGTGAATTTTAAATGTATATTTTGGACCTAATTAAACTGCACATTTACGATCAGAGATTTAAGAGCAAGCAAAAGTCTCTGCCAACTGAAAGCAACTTCTGAAATCGAACAAATGAACATGTAATCCTAATAGCACCATTTTACCTGTTTTTCAGCAAATCAGTCACTAGGCGCGTTTCCATTATAGATTTACATATTTCTAAATGTCGACAAAAAACGATTACCAAATGACGACGATTGTTCCATTAACCGATGTTATGCGACTAAAACGTAATTTTTTTTCTCGCACGATAAGTCATTCCAAAAATCATGCCGACGGATGTTGGTAGGTTTACGTATTTCCAACGCAGTCTCATGAAAGTGCGTATCAATACCACGAATGTTATTTCTCGTGGCATTTATACGCCAAAAATGGTTTTGGCGTGCATATGCTATGCACTGAAAATCCCTTGGGTAGGATAAGGGGGAGGGGAGGATGGGGGTACGTGCGTATTACACGCCATAAAGTGCGTATCATATGCACGCGAAAACTGCGTATCATATACACGCTAAAACTGATTTTGGCGTATAAATGCCACGAGAAATAACATTCTGTGGTATTCATACGCACTTTCATGAGATCGGGCTCGTATTTCCCAGCCACTGCACTGGCCATTATTATTAATCGAAGGAGAGTATGCGTGTTATTCAAGCATTAATGGTAAGGAAAGACCCTTATATTTGGAGCGGCTGGTGTTTCTCCCTCATTTCTGCTTCAAGGTCTTGATTGTGGCATTTCTTTGAGGTTTAGAATCCAATTTTTCTGTAATTCTTTTGTATTTTATTAATTTAATAATGAACTCAGTCTCGTATTCTCTCCCAACATATCGCGTCTTCTACATCAGGTGACCTGTAAATACGCAAAAACTGTTTCCAAAAAGAGTTTTTGCGAAATTGACATGTTTCCATTGGTCGTATTTTTAAATTCGCCAACAATGAATGACCAACAATATCTTAAGCACCACCACCAGTCTTTACTGCAGTTAAAATAACAAATATGCATTCATACATGGTCACCAAGTTTTACTTATAATTACTAATCTATCATTAAATAGTGCTTGATTTTCATAATATAATGCTTTATTGACTGATGATATAGAGTGTATGTTCAGATATCTAAAAAGATAAGCTGATTTGGTTAAATCATATATATGTATATATGTATATGTAGGCCTATATATACTGTATGTGTGTGTAAAATAGTATACCAGTCTGGCGAGTAAACTAAAAACATTTACTAGCCAATGGCGATTCTATTGCCAAGGTGTGCGTAGAGGGTTGGTAACCCAGATCTTTCTGCAATCTTGCTCCCTCCTGTGTCTCATCCAGAGAATTTGAAATGCAACTGTTTACGGCGCCATGTCGAGAAAAGTGACAGTGACTGTTAAAGTCTGGAAATGCTCCACTAACAAATCCCTGTGAAAATCTCGTCTATATTTTGCAGTCTGTCAAACCGTTGGGCTGTGGGCAGTGACAGATGTTGGCCATTTGTGTCAACGTGACTTTTCTGTCATCGTGTAAACTGTCAGCAGAAACTCTAATTATACTGGACTGTACAGAAAAGCTTGTGTTAAAAAAAGACTGAGAATTTGCCTGCAATATTGTTAAACCTCATGAGTGTCCTAAAGGTCATGTAAAATATCTTTCTCCACCGTTGTTTCAATATCATTAAACTGAAATCAGTGTTTAAATGTCACCTCACAAAATGAAAACCTGCAAAACGTCATCATGCAGAACAGGTAAACTCATCTACTCACTTGTCCACTTTCACAGCCTCAGCCTTGTTGTGTTTATTATCACGTTCTTGCAAACTATTTTAACTCGCACTTTCAGGGAAAAATAATTTTTTTTTTGTTTAATTACGTTTTTTTTTTAAAGACTGAAAGAGTTGTGGGAAGCTTGGTGATGGTGGTGACGTTGTAGTGGAGCTACCAGGCATAGTTTGATTATAGGTTAGCTTTTATTTCTGGCGTTTGTATTTAGGCATCAAAATTCATAAAAATCGTGCTCATTTGTGAAAATTGGAATCATAAACTTTTGTTGATCACAGAGCATATTTTCGCAATAACATACGTCATCCCTGCTACTCCAAGACAACAGTGATCAGGGAACTTTTATTTCAGGCCTCTAGGTGAACTGTGAGATTCTAGTGTTTATGAACATCTGCAATGCTCATAAACCCACTAGAATGCTTCATTATTGACGTTGTAAAGCAGAGCTGGAAAAAAGTAAAGTGATTTAAACCTGTTGGTGCACATGAGATGCTCTCATGCCAAATTTCTAATTATATGTATAGCCAAAAACGTTTTTACAAACTATATATTTATAAAGTCTTCAACTTCAATAATACAGAATACTTCAACTTCAAGGTATTAAGTCTTTAACTTTAATATTTAAGCACTGTTTTGTAACAGAAATCTTTCAGCGACAGTAATATATGAATTTGTCACAAGTACAAATCTAGGATGTTTAGGATGTTAAAAAAAGTACCAATGCAGTCAATCAAGTTCTAATGGGTTTGTTATGTCAAGGGCTTTTAGTCCAGAAGCACAGTGCACATTTAGAGAAATATTGATGGATGGCATGTTTACGTCACACTTCTCCATATTCCAATAAATGATGAGCATTCATCAGTGCAACACCTCTCTTATTTGTTTCATTTATCAGAGGTCGTCAAAGCATTTAGATGACAGGCGAAGTCTGATTTCATATGATGGGATCGGTAAAGGTTTTTTTTTTTTTTCAAACAAAAGACGCATTCAATTATTCAAAAGTGACAGTAAAGAGATTTACAATATTTCTGTATCAAATAAATTATGTTCTTTTGAACTTTCTAATCCTTAAAGAATCATGAAATAAAATGTATAACAATTTTTAAAAAAGATTAAGTAGTCAACATTGATAATAAGAGGAATGGGTTTTTTTTTACAAGTAAAGGTGATTTTACAAGAAAAAAACATAACAAACACAAGCAATAATGTAAATGTATCTGCTTAAGCACAGGTACCCAATTTCTGATGCTACTAAACAACAACAGCAAACACATGCATTCTGTGCACTTAACTATTCAAAGAGAATTCAAATTTACCACTAGAAAAGTGATTTACAATTAACTTGAATTAACTCATCAGGTCAAAAACCCAGGATGCATTGTTCATGCCACAATGCATCATGGATAATTCCACATGCTCCACTTTATTTGTTGTAGCTACATCGGAAAATTTATAAAAAGCTACAAATTATCTATTTTCTATCTCATTCTATAAGGATCCAAATAAGATAAAAATAAAAAAGAGAAGTTGTTGTATACACATGTTGGAGTATTTTGAGCAGTAGAGTGTAGAGTTTTGCTCCGACCCCAATTAAACACACGTGAAGCAGCTAATCAAGGTCTTACTAATCATATTAGAAACTTCCAGGAAGGTGTTTAGAAGAAAGCTAGAGCGAAACTCTTCTGGAAAGTGGCCCTCCAGGAGCGAGTTTGCACATCCCTGGTTTAGAGAATGTTGTGTTCGGGTCCCCTTGGAAAGTTCCAGCTTACGGGTTTGTCAACTTACAGAAATCGCAAAATGCTTCTGAAACTTAAAATGGCAAGGGATGGTTTTAAACAAAGCAGCATCACATCACGTTTCTGAGTCATGTATAAGACTTTGCATTGGTTTTTGTTAGATGTTTTAAAAAAAATAGGAAAATCTGTGTGCACAAAACATTTAAGAGTTGTGTGAATGTCCTTCCTTAATGAAGGTCTATCATTCTCCATATTTAATATTCCATCTGTACATTTTGCTTCTGTTCAATTTAACAATTGGCTTAAATTGGACTTAGAAATTTTGACGATGGGTCCTGTCTCAACTTTTTGAGACTTTTAGGATCGACTCTGAGCGCTTCAGAGTGGCTGTCTACGAGCATACTGAAACCTGTCCTTAAAACAACCCTTAACGTTAGTTTTAAAACAAACCCTTAACGAGTACAACCCTTTAAAACAACCCTTAACGAGTGGTTAGTGGTGTTCGTTGATGATTAAAAACAAATATATTGGCGCAATGTATGCTTTCAATCCGTGTTATTTACTATAGTGGAACTATATTTTCAGATACCCCACAACCGCGTATAAACTTCCGTTCGATATTTGAGTCCTAAAGCGTTAGCACTAGGGATGCACCGATACCGATACCGGGCCCGATACTGAGCTCATGTACTTGTACTCGTACTCGTAAAAATGCCCCGATACCAACAACCGATACCAGGCAGCATGTGTACAGTGTCGGAAATTATAATGGGGATAAAAAAAGAAGGCTGTATATGAAATAAATGTATCTTATCAGTGGAATATTAAACAGAATATATTAACGCGTCGTCTATATAACTATATGGTGCGCAAGCTGATAAGAGAAAAACACGCAGAGGATTGAGCGCATCCCTTTTTCACAGACGTCAGTGGAAAGTTTGTAGTTCAGTCGGATGTCAATGGCAAATCAAGTAAAACGAGGCATGTAGCTTATTAATAACAATAACTGACAAAAGAGAGAGAGAGAGAGAGAGAGAGAGAGAGAGAGAGAGAGAGAGAGAGAGAGAGAGAGAGAGAGAGAGAGAGAGAGCGCACTTCTGTTGAATGCTGTTGATTGCGGATCATTCACTCAGCACATGTTATTTGGATTAAAACTAAATCGTATATGTAAGTAAAACATGAACTGTTACCTTACTTGTGTTTAACGAGTGGTTACCTACATTATTACAGGACATTTGCAGGTCAAGAATTTCCATGAACTTCAAACATCCACAGCGCGCGCCCCGAAAACCACCAGACAGCGCGCGAATACTGAATGGAAGTCTTTCACGCATTGCGCTTGTACGGACGAATTAACAAAAATCTATGTAAAAACACATTGGCGAGTATCCTAGTAAAAGTCTGTTATATATCTCAAGTGAACGTAGACAGTATAATTCAAATGGCGTCAGTGCGTTCGGCACTTTAATAAATCTGCTGCTGTGTTTTAATGTTAATCAAACAAAGGACAAATATTTTTAAAAATTACTCTCTGCTCTTGGCTAAATAGGCTACCTCTATCAACTTTACAAAAAGATCCATATATATTTAATTTATGCAGTAATAAATATGCAGTGCATGAAATATATATTTGTTGAACTAATTAAGTTTAAATTTAATAAACAACTAATATGATTGATATTATTTTGCTTTCTCTACCAATACATTTAAAAATTACAAATGCATGAATTGAAAATTAATTGAAAATTAAAAATACAGGTATCGGTTACGGTATCGGTATCGGCGAGTACCAAAAATGAAAGTATCGGTATCGGACTCGGTCTGGAAAAAGTGGTATTGGTGCATCCCTAGTTAGCACACTCCCGACCACTTGATGGCGACAAACACTTTGCCGCAGTTGCTCTGCTTACGCTAGCCTTCTGAGAGACGGGGATCCGAGTGAAAAGACTACAACCAAATGTAAACAGACCCCTTCCGGTATCCGGTAGCGCAGTAATATCAACGAGCACTGAGGCTCCAACAGACATCAATGGAATTTTAAAAAATGGCAAATAAAACACGACAGAAACTGTATTTCGCTACGCTACTTGTTTTGGATCATCAACGAACACCACTAACCACTCGGTGAGTGTCACAGTTTTGAAAACTAACGTTAAGGTAGGGTGACCAAACGTCCTGTTTTCCCAGGACATGTCCTGTTTTCACGTCCTGTCCTGGCCGTCCTGTCTGTTTTTTAAAAAGTGATGAAAATGTCCTGGTTTTCATTATTTTTCATTGGGCCATTAAGCGTGTACTTGAAATACACGCTTGCCTTTGCACACAAAACATATGACTTTGGCTTCACCCCTTGTTATAATCAGCGCGTTCCTCAATCCGCAGCGTCAAGCACAGAGCACGTCAGACTCATCAGAATACAGAGGCCTGTGTGTGTGTGTGTGTGTGTGTGTGTGTGTGTGTGTGTGTGTGTGTGTTCATCGCAGCCTCATTGGTCTGTCACTGCTTGTCAATGTCAGAATATTTGAAATGACCAATCAAATCAAAGTAGGCGGACTTTACACGTTCACAGAATTTAGACGCTTCAGTTTACGGTCAAGTGCGAGGTAAGATGTAAGTAGCTAACAGCGTTAAAAAAAAAAAAAAGCCCAATTGTTAATTCACAGACGATTTACAGAGAAAATTCCTGTGTTTTCGTTTCGGTCAGGATCCGTGTAAAGCAGAATGCATGAACTTGCAAAGCTGGCACGTGTCAGTGTTAAGGTGCTAGCGACCTAGAAGCCCACATAAAGAACGTATAGGCTAAGAGAACATCAGGAGGATTCAAATTGTTTTTTTTTTTACTGAAATAGTGTAGTAGATTTTTTATTTTATTTTAGTAGTATTTTTAACCTATGCTATGACCATGAAATAAATAGTGTCATGTAAAAGGTGTTAAAAGCTAAACTTTTTTTTAAATAGTATTCTATTGTTGCAGGCCAAACATTGAATGGAAAGGATGTATTACTTTATTTATTAAAGTACAATAACATAGTTGCAAGGTTATGAATGCATTTGTCAAGTATTTTTTGATGCATTCTCCCCCAAACCACGCCCCCACCCCTTAACCACGCCTCCCCAAAAATCACGCCCCGCCCATCAACCACGCCCCCCGTCCTGTTTTCTGAAAACTAAAATATGGTCACCCTACGTTAAGGGTTGTTTTAAGGACATGTTTCAGTATGCTCGTAGACAGCCACTCTGAAGCGCTCAGAGGCGATCCTAAAAGTCTCAAAAAGTCGAGACAGGACCCATCGTCAAAACTTCTAAGTCCACCACTCTAGTTCATTCAAAACAAACTAGAAAATAGACTCAAAGTGTTAAATACCGGAATTATCCTTTAAGGCATATATTTGAGTTTACTTCAAATAGAAGACAAGGCACTAACAAAGAGATCATTTCTTTATTAATGAGTTAAATATTTTTGATCACATCTCATATTTTGCAAAAACACTCAAGCTTACAAGTAAAGGACATCATGTGACCAGATAAACATCACATGACCAGGGTTTAGCTGGGCAGGTCAACCACGTGCTGGTTCTTTAACCAGATTAGCATGAGGGGAGTAAGCTTTATCCATCCCAGGGTAGGGTACATAAATATCCCTGACTCATTACACCCAAAGTTCTGCTGAAAAACAAAGATAAAAACACACTGGCAGGAACATGCAAAGAGATCAGAACTTGTGTAAACACTGCTCTGCACATGTGTACCTGGTGGCATTTTTTATTGTTGCTCATCATTTTCATAGACGTGTTATCTTTTTATACAGATATCTCTCCAAATGCAGCACTGTAATCACAAAAAGCATGAATTGCTGCATGCTTTGAACACGGTGCTTTATTGCATATCTCCTAGTAAGTCATTTGTGCATTAAAGAAATGTCACTGATAAAGAAATGTCAAAAGTTGAGAAGGTGTATCTGTGTGTGTGCGTGTGTGCCTAATGAATGTATCTGCAGTGGGCTATTTATTTAAAGCACATTTTGCATCTAAAAAAAAATATCCATTAAACAATATTTTATCCCAGATTTCCATTAGATCTCAAGTGCTGACCCAACACAATACCAAAATTGCTTAATAATAATATTTGATAATAATAATTAATTAACTAACTAACTAAAATACAAAATTAAGGGAATAAAAGGTACACAAAAAAACTTTAAATTCAAATGTATTTTATGCTATGCTATTTTATGCTATTTTTGGCATTTAACATTGTTTTCCAATGAGAACCATAGTTTTCTATGGAGCCCCTAAAGGGATATGGTAATGGGAGATGAGATGGGAGGAAAAATATGTTTAATGCTTTTGCATTCACTTGCAGAAGTTGTGCGTTTTCCCGATAAAATTTTGCATTCCCTAGCAAAACTTTTGTGTTCTTTGGGATTGAACGCAAAGTTTCTCGGGGGAACGCAAAATATTTGTGAGAGAATGCAAAAGCATTGACAAATATTTTTATTCCCTTCCCCATGTCCCTTTAGGGTTTTCAACCCATTATGTGTGTGTGTGTGTGTGTGTATAAATGCATAATAAAAGCACATGTGCACAACAACAGAAGAATAATTTATGTGCAAGAAATGGGGAATCATCAACCATTCAAGGTATTTAAAAAACAACAAGTTCAACATTTTCAAGTCTGAACTTGAACTTTCATTTGATGTTACTTTTCCAGTTTCCTTTCTTGTTCAGCTCAGAAGGGTCTAACACGGAAAGGAGACACAAATGCTTAAATCCTTCCCGTTTTACGTGGAAATTGAGCTCAGAGCTAAATCACTCTTTAGAGGTAATCCTTCTCGAAATCCAGCACAGACGTACATATCCAGGAGGATAAACAAGTTTCAAATCAAATTCAGAATTGAGGCGATTGAGCCACCAACCTCAGTAGAAGTAAGACTATCACAAACTGCGCTACATTGCTGAAGGGAGAACAAGTACAAGGGCTCACATCTCACATCTCTATTTCTCTTGATAAAACCATTTGGTCCCTTTTAAAGCCAATGTTCAGCTGGACTAAAACCACCTGATTAGTGTGCAAACATACTTATGAGCATTCTGGAATAACTCCCATAGGGTTCTCCCACCTTGAATGACTCACTTCCCAGTCTCCCCACCCACTAACATGAGTTCTGAGCATGCTGGGTAATATGCTAATCAGCCTAGATTGTAAGACAGTCCCCTGGGCAGAGCATAAGGATTTCTCTAAATGGTTCTGTTCTCGTTTTTGAGCATGTGTGGTCTTGCTCTTTGAAATCTAATAAGATGAGAGGCGTAACAACGGGACCAAACAGTCGTAAAGTAGTCATGCCTGAGGGAGCTCTCCTGCTTGCACTCCCCCTCAAGTGCTTTATCCTCTAACCGAGACCATCCCCAAAACGTCCATCTCAACCTACATTTCACTAAATTCACTTGAAGGGTGTAGCCTTATGGGAAAGAAGAGATTTTAAAGTGATAGCTAGTTCACCATCAAATGAAAATTGCCATCATTTACTCACCCTCATGTCATGTTCAAACCTATATGACTTTCTTTTGCAGATATTTTGAAGGATATTTTAAGAAATAAGTTTTAGAAAGGAAGCAAAAGTACTATAAAAAGTAGTTCATAAAAGCAGTTCATGCAACGTGTGTGCTATATTTTCCTGCAAGTGTATACAACGATTTTTTTGTGATAAACAGATTTTCTGATAATGTTTCTGTGCGCTTTTAACTGCCACAACCGGATCAATGAATTTTGAGAACCGAACCAGTCAACGTTTTTCATCCAAAACAAATGGTTCACTTAAAAAAAACCGACTCAAAAAAAGAATAATTATTTATTATTTAACAAAAGCCATCTGTATAAACCTTCTGCAATTAAAAGTAATTTATTTTATTCAGTCTGAATCAGTGTCATTACAACATTTGTGACCTACAAAGAAGCATCCTGATCTTCTAGTTTAGTTTGTCATGACATGGCTGGGCTGCTTAGCATTTCTCCCCGGGTAATCTGGACTCATTAAATGTGGTGCACACACACAACCTTAGCAGCCAGCAGAGGTGAGATTAGAGAGGAGAGACACGTTTCGTTATGCAACAGATACACTGCTTTCTAGAGCTGTACCTGTGTTTCGGGACAGACGCTACCATGTGAACTGCACTGTATCCTTAAAATGAGACAGCTCAGGAAGGCAGCTCAGACTGTCATACTGAGGCTCAAAACACACACACACACACACACACACACAAAACACACACACACACACACACACACACACACACACACACACACACACACACACACACACACACACACACACACACACACACACACACACACACACACACACACACACACACACACACACACACACACACACACACACACACACACACACACACACACACACAAAACAAAAGAGAGAGAGCGAGAGCTAGAGAGAGAAATACACATATAATACACAAAGGCAGTCTAAGAGAATATGACCTCATTGGCCAGAGTTTAAAAACCAGTCCTCTTTCACAAAGACTGGTCTTTTGTCTGTGTGCAGACATGCTCCAGAACTCACACCTAGAGCAATGTGGGCACAAAACACACGCACACGATCAGCCAGCCACCCCACCAATCTGGGGACAAGCCTGATGAGAACAAGATGAAAAGATCCTGACAATTTTCCCTATGCGAGTTCAAATCACTTTTCCAAGCTTGCCTTTGTTCTTTAATCTATTCAACTTCAAAACGGCAGTTGTACAATATAATTAATTTCTCCCAAGCCCAAAGCCAGATCCAGTAAGTTGTGACTATGACCTGTCAAACTCAAATCTTCCCTATCAAGAACAAATCAAGTCGGCCATACAGATTTGCCATAACTCAACATTAAAAGTTAATGGAGATGATTGCCCTATAGATTTTAAACTGGGTTCCATAACTTCTATCAAAACTTAACAGAAATACAACAAAGTTGCCCTAAAACCAAAGTTCACACTGCTAGATACATAGAGCTAGTCAGAAAGGCCTTTTGTGAGCTCAGTCAATCAGACAGCTCTATGTCCACTGAGCAGTGAACTGTGTTATTCGCTGGTCACGGAGGATTGCACTGACCTGTCCAATCTGTGGGCGGTGTCAGGATTCATTAGTGCAACAGTAGGACTCACTCAGGTCTGTGATGAACATATCTATGGACTGGGGTATCCACAGACGCCAGGAACAAAGTTTGCTCGGCAAATGCATCTCAGCGACATTGTGAGAAAATAATGCTGGTGTTTTATTTGAATGTGTAACTCGAGGTGATGCTATTCACGTCGAGGCTGAAAAGGCAAGGCAGTCATTTGAGGAGATTAATTACTGAAAGCAATTAGAGTGTTTGTATTGCCCCTCTTAATTTTTTTTTTGGTATCGTGTGAGTGCAGTGTCTTTCAGCGCAGTAAACAACTGCAAATCTCAGACTGCTATTATGCTCGCACAGTAACGATTCCACGAGTTGTGATGAAGGTGGAAAATGAGAAAAGCAGGAAGACAATTATGATGGTGATGATGATGGATGAAGATGCAGCTATGGCTGACAATGTTGCTGATGATGAAGAGGATAGTGATGACGAAAATGAAAAGCAAGGCTGTTATTTCAAAGGAAAATGATTAATGCCTCATGCTGATGCATTGGGATGCATGTTAAAGGGACAGTTCATGTAAAAATAAAAATTCTGCCATCAATTACTAACCTTCAAGGGGCCCTATTTTAACGATCTAAGCGCATGGTCTAAAGTGCACGAAGCAAATGCACTTAGTATGTGTCCGAATCCACTTTTGCTAGTTTAACAACAGGTAAAATGGTCGGTGCGCCCAGCACATGGTCTAAAAGAGTTGTCCCCATTCTCTTAATGAGTAATGGGTATGCTTTGGGCGTAACTTGTAAAAAAACAATCAGAGTCTCATCTCCCATTCCCTTTAAAAGCCAGTTGCGGTCGCGTCATGGCGGATTCGCTATTTACATGGTGGAATTTGCAAGTGGAAAGACTGAACGCTTCTCCAGAGAGGAAACGGATCTGCCTCTGCACGAGGTTAAAGAGTGCAAGCAGACCATCTACGGGACATTCCAGATTACACACTCTGTTTATGTACACACAATATTAATCTTTTGCATTGTAATACTTTTATCTATTTAAAATATTTTTTTATATTTTTTTAAATATTTGTCTAGTTTGTGTGCTGCTGCATGTGTAATAAGCAGAGTGTACGCACGTTGTGGACCCGCCTATAGGCGCACATTACTAATGCACTCTTTAAATAAAAAAATAACAATTAGCCTACTGCCATTGACTTTAGACCATGTTTCAGTTGGTCAATGGCTCAGTCTATTTCAGTTGCCTCAAAATAGTAACACGCCAACAATGCACCTGAACACACCTCGTTTTCAGACCAGCAGCCCATGGGTGCACCAATAGGCGCAAATTGCTATTAAAAACAACGTGGCATAGGATGTGAAAATTATTTAGCAAAATCTTCTTCTGAAGAAAGTCATTCAGGTTTGGAACAACATGAGGGTGATTAATCTTTTAATTTCTAGCTAAACTGTCCCTTTAAGTAGTTTCCTGTTTCAGATGATGTATCGGAAGCCCTCGCATCTCGCATGCAAAACCACTCTCATGTGTAATGGTGCCAACATTTATTTCCACTATGAGCAGCGTTTCTCACATCAGTGCACAGCACAGCATTACAGTAGCTCTTCTACCTGCTGCTGAAACATTTATAATAATTGGGTGAAACTCTAAAAGTGGAGAGTTGGAGAAAAGTGAGAGGGTGAGGTCTTCCTACAGAATGAGGAAGGATAATGTGGTCTCCTGTACAGTATTACGGGAAGATCGAGTGCTGAGATGTACTGTACTTGCAGTACATTTTCCCTTCTGCCGATATAAATTGATATATTTACAATGAATATTTTTTTTTCCCTCAATCCCTCCGGTTTCATCGTTTCTTACAGATTTTTTGAGGGACATCTGCTTTCGAGGCATATTTAATGGCCTACTCAGTGCTCTTTAATATGTGTTTGTCAGATATGAGGCCTCATTTTTGTGTCTATATGTGCGAATATGCATGTTTGCATCTTGTGGGAGAAGCAAATGTTTGTTGTTCCTCTCGCTTTCTGCACTGTGCGAGTTCCCAGTAGAGCCTTTGTCTTCAATGCATCCTTCGCTACTAAGCACTATAGAAAAAGTGCCAGGATTGCACGTATACTTGTTTGATGGAGAATTTGGTGTGCATTAGAATCACTCGAGCAGAAAAGCAATGGGAGCTCATACAGGAGCTGACCCTCACTGAATTCTCATACATTAACTATGAGCCTCATCAGTCATACGCTGAGAAGGTGGTGCCATGCATTTCCACCCACCTTTCTGTTTTTACTCTTTCTGTGATTTTTTATAATATAAAGTCAAGTTTAGCTGTTATACCTTTCATTTTGTAAATAAACTGGAGTCAAACCGTGTACAAAGCACTGGCCAAAACAAAAGCTTGGAAGAGCCGATGTGATGATTCGCTTGACTGCGTATTCAAGGAAAAAATCAAAATATTTCTTGCAAAGCCAAACCAACAGGCAAAACAAAACAGGAGAGCTTGAGAACATGACACAGACTAAATGTGACAACTTGGCTTCAAATCTAAATTGCTGTCTCTTGAGGTGTTGTTGTCTAATGTTGCTGCAATAAATGAAATACAATTTTAAAATTAACCTACAATCTATCAACTTTGAAGAAGACAACAGCTATTGATCGATGACCAGTTTCGATTAGAAAATAGGCAGTTTAAAAAAATCTATATCTACCTTGTGAACATGGTGATACATATCTTACAGTGATGCATGTCATGTTTAACCCATTTAGACCCAGTGTCCATTCTAACGGACATCACTTGCAAATGTTCTTGGAAGTTTTGGTTATGTAATTTGGTGCCTACATATGTCAGGATTATTAGATGCTGTTAATGTGATCTATGAGGTCACATCACACAATCTGAACAACAATATGTACAAGATTTTTAATCAATTCATAATCTACATAAAGTTTCTTGTAATATCTCAAGTGCAAACCACAACAATCTGGATATTGGTTAGAATGGACCTTAGAAAAAACTGTAAAAATGATCATATACTGATTTGTCATAATTTATGGCTGCATCCAAATAAAGTATCATATATTTAACATAATTTGAGTCCGAACGCGTTAAAGCGTTTGAACCGTGTACACAGGACGCGTTCTTGTAATACATCCTCGGTGTTTTCAAACAGTCGAATTATGTACACACAGGCTACGTAAAACAGACGTCTTTGTTCGCTGCATCTCATCCCGCTGTCAAGTTATAACAGTTAAACTACTTAAAAAGCGTCGGGAGAGCCCTGTGCTCTATTGCGATGCGCCCCTTCGATCTGTTTTTGAACGCAAGAACACGTCCTATATGAACGGCTCCGTATAATTGCACTACAGACACCAATTTGTCGCCCGTCTCCAGCCAGCCACGTCAATTACCAGCGATCGCCATACACACACACGCCAGATTGAATCTGCACGAGGCAAACAGGAGTATAATCCCCGCGCTCGCACGGTGTCACTCAAGGATTTGCGTGCTAAGAAAAACAACTTGCTAAGTACCCTGCGGCTAAATTAAACGGCCACGAGCTTTGCCCAGGGTCCCGTACGATCGCTTAACATTTACTTTGTTCATTTGAGGAATATCGCAGCACCGTTTGAGGGAGCATGACATCGGATCGACCGACGAGTGAACTTGTCCCTGATAACGGCTGGTGGAAAAAGCTCGTCTAACTTCATCACCCTCCATCAAGCACGGCTACTGGTATTCAGTTCAGTTGTGCCCGCTACGCTGAATGTCACTGCACAATATGCTAAATTATTCACACTCTACAGCGAAAGTGGTTTCCACAGTGCCTCTCTATTAAATCCCTTTGAAAAACAGCATACCAGTCTAAAAGCAAGCACAAATAATATAGTGAATGCGTTTAAATCACACTGAAATTAATCCGCGCTGTATCAACGGACATGAGGCTTGATCTTAAATCACAACATGAACTGTAGTACATCACAGAAAGAAGAAAACATACCTGTGAATCCAACTACAAGTCATCCAGAAAGATATTTCCGATAGAGTTTTGAGCAATAATGTCAACTGCGAAGTAAATCCAATCCCGTTTTGGTTTTGCTGTAAAGCGTCCTCGGAGTTAGTCCATTCCTTCCAACTGTCGGTTGACGTGAAAATCCTGGTTTCAGCACCTCCTGGAGTGGACAGCTCCACAGAAAGCGGCTTCACCTCGCGCTTCGGGTCTCGAGAGCCACACCAGCGCGAGCCTTTCACCTACTGGCTGCAACCCCGACCAGATTTGCATACAATAATACAATCAGCCAATCAAAAGCTCCGCCGCAAAAACCGACGAGTGGAAACAGCCAGCCGACTTGTCTGAGCTCATCCGTTTAGATGAATCGTCCTTGACAAAGATGAACAGAGTTTGTGCGCAGGCTGTCCTGTCCTGTCCTCTCCTTTCCCTTCTCTTCCACACGGTGCGTTTGTGTGTGCTTCCAGATTGATTTATATTGTGGTCAGTAAATGTAAATCATTAGATCCACGTACAGCATTGATTTATGACCTGTAAAAAAGGTAGAAAATATGTTATTAAATCATATAATGTTAATATATTTGAATTGTTAAAATTAGTTTGTTACTTTAAAATGCAGTAGCAACATAGATGGTACAATGAAAAGGCAACATACATTACACTAAAATAATAATATAAACATTAAGTAACATACAATTAAATAATGTACATACCTGCGTGTATATACCTTCAATAATATAATTATAATTATAAAATATAAATATAATTTTTAAATGAAATCAACATTAGTGCAGCTCCAGGACCAGGACTGAGAACGATATATGTTGCTCAGCGACACTTCCACTCAAGATTCCACCCATGTTCTGAAGGCGCATCTTCACATCTGTGCCGGGACTCTAATATCTGTCTCAAGTATCTCTCTGATTTCTACACTCATCAGTTCATCATGGTGTCAAAAATTATGTGGCTCAGAGGGGCTTTGTCGAGCGAACACGACAGAAAAATCTGTCACTTATTTCACTGGATTAGGGTAAAGTAAACATTGGGTTTGATGCTGCTTTAAAAAGAGAGCTATTCTGCATTTCCACACAACAAATCAGCAATTTTCTCTTTTTCTAAATTGCTATTCTGTCTATCTCTGTAGTGCTATTGGACACAAATATTAACACGAACGCCTCAGCCATCGCAGCTATTACACTACGATGAACCATTAAGACTTCACAGACCTCCTGTTAGGTGCAGCCAGTTGACATGGAAAAAGTTATTATGTTTGTGACTGTACATTGGAGTACATATCAATCAGACAATGTATCCGACTGGAACAATAAGTCACTGTAACGACACAACGGGGAAAGCGAGGAAGTCAAAGCAACCTTACACAGACAATGAGAGAGGGATTCTGAGGGCAACTAGTCTGGAGGGTAGAGAGCCACATCTCAGCCGACTATTGGAAGAGCCCCAAAAACAGCTTGCAGAGCGAGAGAGCATATTCATATAATTGTTTTCACTACAGACCCACTTAGCTGTCTAAAAACACCTACAGTAAAAATGACGGAGAGACAGCTGCAAAGACAAAGCCCATATGGCTCAAGCTGATAGGCTGAGGAAACAGTCCTCACGCAATAAAGCTGATAAAGGCACTCACAGAATCAGAGTGATGCAGACGGAGGGTGCTGCGGATGGATTTAACCACCCACACTATGGAGGAAGCTAATTGCACAGTCTCAATCAGCAGCAGGACACCATTGAGCTTTACACCACCACCACCACACACCCACCACAACACACACACACACACACACAACACACACACACACCACACACACACACACACACACACACACACACACACACACACACACACACACCACACACACACACACACACACAGATTATTTGGTAACTTGTAATTTGTATCTGAACTGTAACCGGCGTGTTATGCAATACAAAATACTGTAAGGGAAGAAAAAGTATTCAAAACAATCTTCTACCTTAAAATGCTTGACCTAAAGAGTTCATGAATGCATAAAGAGAGTCAAAATTACCCATACTGAAAAAGGGCATCCTGGATTTATCTTTTTTTCCAGTCTAACAATGTCATTTAAGAATTGGAATTTTGTTAAAATAATCTTTTGTTCACTTAATGTCCCCTTAATGTTTTGTTCACTAGTTAAATCTGAAAACAAATTATAACTTACTAACTAACATGTTTGCGAGAGACATTTTTGCAGAGCTTTTTTATTATATTTAGCTATGATACTTACAGTACAGAAAGATTCATTCAGGTGTGTCCAAACTTTTGACTGGTAATGTACTGTATACACTCACTGGCCACTTTATTAGGTACACCTGCTCAACTGCTTCAAATGCAAATATCTAATCAGCCAATCGAATGGCAGCAACTCAATGTATTTAGACATGGTCAAGATGATGTGAATTTCAAACTGAACATCGAAATGGAGAAGAAGGTTAATTTAAGTGACTTTGAACGTGCCATAGTTGTTGTTGGCAGACGGGCTGGTCTGAGTATTTCAGAAACTGCTGCCTTGTATCAACAGTTCAGGCTGCTGCTGCTGCTGGTGTAATGATGTAGGGATATTTTCTTGGCCAACTTTGTGCCCTTTAGTACCAATTGAGCATTGTTTAAATGCCACAGCCTACCTGAGTATTGTTGGTGACCAAAGCACCCTGATCGCCCCCATGTGGTTGGTCTCAGTATAGGTCAAAAACCACGCCCTCTTCATGTAGTCTAATGGGACGTTAGGCAAACTAAACAACGAAATTACACACTTCAAATACATTTTTTCCCCAAATATGTTTTCTGTCATTTTAGGTAGTTTTTATCACGCTGATGTAAGTTTAAGTATTTTTTTTTTTAAATAAAGTTTGGACTTATGGACTTTGGACTAAGTTTGGTTATTTATTTGATGAAAACGAGGAGTGTGACGTCATGAGTGCAAGATGGCAGCGCAATGGAAGAGAGTAAAGGTGTGTCGTCCATCTTTTTTACAGTCTATGATTCCTTTATGACCACAGTGTTCCCATGTTTGATGGCTACTTCCAGCAGGATAACGCAGCATGTCAAAAAGCTCAAATCAACTCAAACGGGTTTCTTGAACATGACAATGAGTTCACTAAACTCAAATGGCCTCCACAGTCACCAGATCTCAATCCAATAGAACGGGAGATTTGCATCATGGATGTGCAGCAGACAAATCTGCAGAAACTGAGTGATGCATCATGTCAATATGGACTAAAATATATGAGGAATGTTTCCAGCACATTGTTGAATCAATGCAATGAATTATTGTCAAAAGGGTGTCCAACCTGGTTCCTAGCAAGGTGTACCTACTGTAATAAAGTGGCCAGTGAGTGTGGGTATGAAACCGGCCTAAATCACTATGATAAAGCAAAAATATATAATACTGTATCATGTACCTTGATCCTATTACAAACATATTTTTTGCACTATTATTTTTTTGTGTAAACAATTAAAACGGACAGCCATAAACCAAAATCACATGATTCAGTACCACTTTAATTTGATAATACACTTTGGACATTTTATTCACTATAAGTAATTTTTCTACTACATGTAAACTATCAGTCACTATTAGTAGAGTATTAGTAGACTGCTTAATATCTGCAAACACTTTATTTTGATGGTCTCAAAGTATTTTTCAAAGTAACTTTGAAAGTACAAGTCAACTTTTTCCACTAACCCTAACCTATAGTTAGCATGTACTTGCAAATTAATGACAGTTATTAGACATTTAGTTGCAAAGTTACTTATAGTTAGTAGAATGTCAAAGTGGACCATCGAAATAAAGTGTAACCCATGATTCAATCAAATGTATTATCATTGACAAAAATTATACCTTTACCTTTGTGAGTCAAAATTCCCCTGAAAATACTTATATTTTGATCCCCCATTATGATGACTAATACAAAATATGTTATATTTATGGAAATAATATCATGTTGGTTAAATTTGTTCCTCTTTATGCACTTACGAGTAATTGCTTCATTACAACCCTTTTCTTTGTTTAGTAACTTCAATTACGTCTGATCTATAAATATCCAGGTGTTTGATTAAATTTTAAACTGAGTTTTCTGAGCAGTGCATATCCATGAAGCGATGCTTTTAATTACACCAGCCTGTGACTTTCCAGGTTTTCACATTGCCCTCTCACCCAACCTGAGAAACATAACAGGTTTAACAACAAGTGACATGATGTCACCTCTAGCCTAACCCCTTCAGGATCAGTAAGTCACCAAAGCAAAATAATTATCAAGAGACAGAATTGCAGTCAACAGCAGCAATTATTCAGGTGTAACCTAGGAGACAGGACAGGTAATTAGACCTGGAGGAGTACTGTGGGTTCAAATCAGACAGAAAGGAACGGCGGGAACAGTGAAGAATACGATGTTAGGTTGATGATACACAGCGTTTAGCAGATTCTATTTGATTTATATTTATGCATTTGGCAAGCACTGATGCAACAATATTGACAGGCAGTAAACCAAATACCAAAAACATTTATAATATCAATATACTGCAAATTTTATGCAGTCAAAAATACTTTAAAGTTTTAGATTCTGTTAATAGTTAATAAAACTGCTAATTATTTAATTAAATTTAAAGCAAAATTATTGACAATTTAGTTTCTATTTAATTTAATTGTGTCCAATCTACTATAAGTAAACTTCAGTTTTACAAATTTAAGGCAGGGTAGGTGATTTTTTCCAGAAACATTGAAAATCTCTTCACATACTGATAGCAATCATCACTATGTTCAGTGGTTTCTATCCATCCATCCATCCATCCATCCATCCATCCATCCATCCATCCATCCGTCCGTCAGGAGTAGGAGCATAAAATGTTTGTCCAATCATTGCATTCGGTCCCAATGCAGTAATGTGATGTCCTACCAGCCTGTCAATATATGTATTTCCATACCTCCGCAGACATCATGTCATTAACACATTTCATGCTATGCAGAGTTAGACAGACGACAGTCAGCAAGCAAGTCAGAAAGCACCATAACTGAAACAGCCGTCACCTTTTACAGTTCCTCCTGAACCAAAACAATGAGTTTATGCTGCGTTCACACCATAACTACTGTAATCTGGAAGAGTTGGAAAACTGTGACATTATATTGACATACATTAGGAAGACTTGATCTAGTTTATTTTAGTGTGTAGCCTTTACTCAACACATGAAATGAAATACACAGAATAAAAGTGAGCAAAAATTGTTACCTCAATTTGTTTTGACATTGTGCTTTAGTGCATATCCAAATCTAAAACGTACAAAACAAGTTACAAATGAGTTATAAAATAGTACAGAAAGGGCACAAATACCTAACCAGATCAGGCTGTAATACTTAATTTCCCTTCCTTTTTTGACAAATTTCAAAATGTTGAAAGTTAAATGCCATACTTATTTCCGTCCACTTGCTCCACAGGTCATTTGTTTAATTTATGATTTAACACATAGTCTACAAACTGGCAATTTTCTCAGAAATCCTTCCTTTCTTTCTTTCTTTCTTTCTTTCTTTCTTTCTTTCTTTCTTTCTTTCTTTCTTTCTTTCTTTCTTTCTTTCTTTCTTTCTTTCTTTCTTTTTCTTTCTTTCTTTCTTTCTCCTGGACACTGAAAGTACAATCTCTCTGACAACAATCATCAGTTTTTTTTTTATTCACTGGCCTGTGTATGCAAAACCCATGCAGTTGAAAAAAAATAATAGTAAAAATGAAGGCTCTACTACTCCGCTTCTACGGTTCTTAATACATAAATAAATCTGGAAAATATTACATATAAATAATAATAATATAACACAACACATGGAGCACAATTTATTTCCACTATATCACCTTGTAATATATTTTGTATCCCCAGAAAAAGGTCTAACAGATTATGGCCACAAGTTAAAAATCTCTCCATAATCCTGTTTAAGGGACACTGCTCAGAAGCTGACACACTTCGGAGAGAGAGAGAGAAAGAGAGAGCCAAGTCTACAGCGCTTAAAGACTCTACCCGCAAGAGTTTCAACATTCACAGTAAAGCCAAGTTCTAGCCATTAACACCCATAAGATAGCTACATCTCCACGGCCCTCAGCAGTTTACTCATTCTACCCATGAGTCCCTTTGCTGCAAAATTCAGAGCATGTTCAATAGGTTCTGCTTTCTGTAGACATCTCTAACTGCTGATAATAATGTACATCTAATAATGTACATCATCATTATATACACTGCATGTGCTGAGTTTAATTTACACTGAAGTCTAATTCAGCCAACGTGTATGAATTGCTAACTTGTGTAATGAGCAAGTGACACGGATTAAAAGGAAATGTCCAACCGCTGCGAGCCATAAAGTAGAACAGGTGGAGATGAACCGCTGACTCTCACATGCAATCGCAGGTGCACTTGAGGAGAGCATGCTGAGATCAGTCAGCAGTGTAGTCAGAAATCACAGACAGTTTGTTTCATGTAGATTTAATGGCTAGTTGCATGGCTATTTTTGCCTTTCCAAAAATATTACACCAGCATGACTGAAAAAAAACACTTTTGCAATTGACTGTTACTCAAAACACTTGCCTGAAGAGTTTTTGTGGTACATAAGAGTGTTTCTCAGTCCTTTTGGTATGTACCTATAGGGTTCAACTACCTAATAATCCAGAAATAGGTTTGTGTGTAGATGAACTCTTATGATGGGTACACACTGCATGATTTTAGCCCCGATTATTGCTTGCCGTCAGTTTTGCAGAAATCGCAGACAAATGCCCGAAACCGAGACAAATTGATGCTTGTTCATGTGTGTGGCAATTGTGTAGTGTGAATGAACAAAGATGCAATCAGAGAAACGCAGATGTGTCATTGATGCCCATGAAATATTTAGCATGCTAAATATCTGGACCAGTCTACGACTCAAAGGCTGCGACCGAAAACTTAATAATGTTGCCTTCTGAGGATGCATTCAAGGCATCATGGCACGTCTGAATCTTCACTCCTGTCTCCTGAGACACCTTCATCTGATCGAATTTTTAAAGGCAGCATATATTCTTCGCTGCATTTGATATCCCACAATCCTGTGTTTTCCATTCTGTGACTATAAAGACGCCATATCAAAGTTGCGGTTGATGGTCGGTTTGCATGTTTTTGATATAATTTATACGATAAACTATTTGCTTAGTAATCACCAAAGCTCACTTTATTGTCCTGTAGATCATTAAACCACGACTTAAATCTGTACCTCACATTAAACTATATGCATTGTTGCCACAGTTACTTTGAAAAAGTAACTAAGTTACTTTACAAGTTACTTGATTTTAAAAGTAACTAAGTTACTTTACAAGTTACTTTTATTAGTTACATTCAGCAGTTGCCGACAACACCCCCGCCACCTCAACATAAAAATGACAACCGGTTTTGCCAGCACTCACTTTAAAGGTGCCCTAGAATGGTTTTTTAAATTATTTTGTTTCCTGGGTTGCCCTTATAATGTTAGTATGTTTTTTAGATCAAAAATAGTCATAATTTAGAAATAAAAGGCATTTTTCCTAGCCTGATTTTAGTCTCTGATTTGAACACTCTGTTTGAAGGGGCGTGTCTGCTGTGAGAACCGGCCACTGCTGTGATTGGCCGACATGCTTGCATATGAATGACATGTGAAACTCTCTCGAATACTTTCACTACAGCTTTTATATACGTTTTAACTATTACAACTATCGAGATTAACGAATCGTGAGATGTTTTTAAAGTATTCAAATCTATTTCCATCACATAAAATGTTGCTGTGATGACCATTGAGCAAGCAGATGACAGTTTGTTGATCGCGAGACAACGCAGTTTCTCTCTCTCATGCTTTCACCAATGCAAACGATGTACATAGCCTACAGGCTGATCTAACACAGTGTAAATTATCTTTAATAAAATCACTACTTACCGGTTGCGGGAATATAGTTGGAATTACCCCCTTCTTCAGTTTGAGACGCTGAGAGAAGCTTGATATTGTCCGTGGTTCGAAAATAAGTCCGTGGTGAAATGGGCAGAGCAAACTAACAACAACGAATTAAACTGTTGCGGTATCCGATTATATATAAACATCATCCACGCCTGTTGACATTTCTTTCTGTGGGAAGGATATGAAAAGTCTCACATCTATCTCCTGACATTTAAAGTGTAAATTGCAGGTTAACCACCACAATCAATTAATGTGTAAATAAAGTGCTCAATATGTATATATTTAAACATTTCTGTCTTAAAACGCGTTAAAATAACATTTATTGGGGTTTCTTCAAAGGTAGCGTGTTTTTTACAGTAACTGTGATGACGTCATAACAGGGAGCCGCAACCTATACTCTGCTAGATTACCACTGTTTGTGGCTTATCTATGGAGAACGGGGAGGTGGAAAACCATAAATTTTTGATGGACCACAGCCTTATAATTTTGAACTAGTCAGGCGTGAGAGAGGGGAGGAAATTGCCAGAAATCATGGCCCTCAAAGAGTAATAAATGCTTGGTGTGACGAAAATGAGCGGAGGGTTGGTCAGGTGTCCTGGTGAGTAGCTAGAGCTAGCCTGGAGCTAACCCGGATAACATTAGGGAACAAGCCAAAGTCTATTCAAAATCTTGCCGTCATGTAGAATAGCAAGGAGGGACAACGACTGAAGACATTATTTACTTACATGGTGTTAGTAACGTTAGTCCTAATCAGAGCTGTAGGATGCACAAACACAATGGCGCTTTTGCTGGCATCTGCTGACAGAACGCGATATATTGCCTCTGCTAAAACGCTACTAATTTGCGATGCTCATTGTCAGAAAGAAACAGAGACAGGTGTGATGCCACCCAATGGAATCAGCAGTGGAGGTGTGCTGCCGTGAGGTGAACGCGAACTTGGGAGTTTAGTGGAGCAGCTCGACCCGCGACCGGCAAATCTGACGTGCCTTACGCAGCATCCTGGTTTTGACGCATGCCCGTTTGTTTTGCGAATAGCTTACTCTCATTTCAGGAAGGATCTCGGTCCTCATGAAGCCAGCACACACGTGTGTGTTGCGTTTACAATTGAGTTATTTCATTCATCACTGCTGAATCTAAAAAGAAAGCTTGCCGTTAGACGGTAACTCTAGGTTGCTTGCCGCTTGGAGTCCCTGATATGACGTCACGCCCAGCTTAGCGGAAGGGAGGGGGAGTGCTAAAAACCACGGTAAAAATACCAAATTTTCCTATTATATTCAGCATTTTGGTATAAAAAACATACAAAACAATGTTGGGCGGTTCTTACCTTTAAGCACATTGCATTATCTCGTAAAAAAATTAACCTGCAATTTACACTTTAAAGTTGAACTTAAAAACTATTTCCTGAAAAAACAGTCTTTCTTTACTTCACTTAATATAAATACTTGTTTTTATAAAATATATATTGTTTTTTTGTTTTTCTTGACCCTGTAATTTAGTAACTGTAGAACACGTTAACTGTAATTTTGCGTATATGATGAAATTAATACAGTTTCTTGTCAATCTATGTCTATTTTAATGTGAACAATAGCTGCCACTTTAATTCAGTGCAGCACAGCAAAAATAGACTCGGTGCGGAAACGATCTCTGTCACTGCTGTATACTCACGCACCTGAACGGATCGACGGACCGCACCGCGTGCAGTGTGAAAGCTTAACATGGTACAGGAAAAAATGCACCGCATACGCACTGCAGACGGAGACGAAGGCCCAGTCCAAATGGCCACTTCATGCGATTTCGTTCTGGACTTAAATTGCGCGTGCTCGCCGAGTCTACGAGTCCGTAGGCCGTCCATAGCATTTAACGCTCTGAAGTGCTCAGCAGCGCCCTTTGTCCTTGAAGCGTCTTCCGCGAAGCCCGCATAGAAGCAGGCTCCACGCCTTAACTACCAGGAATCTGCGAAAGGCCAATCAAACAGATGGGAGGATATTTCACTCATGGACAATTGTTAACATGGCTCTGAGAAGCAATATTTAAGGTAATTATCATTACGGTTTTATGCAAGACACAAACATTATGATCCAACCAGTGGTGATTCTAACATAGGCTATATACGAGCTGAATAATATAATAATATAGATCATAAAATAAATAGAACAGAATTCAGGCTTTTCTGAGTCATAAACAACACATAGTAGCATATTTCCGAACCTGCAGCTCTGTCCATACACAACCAGATGTCTCCGATTTTTCAAAAAACTTACGACTCAAAATACATGTAAAGGCTGCTTTGAAATGAGCAAAGTTGGGTTTTGAGTTACTCCACTTATTGATGAAAGAATTTTCCTAATAACAGAAACAAATCAAAAACATACATTTTTTATATACAAAATCAAATTCATTGTAGAAGTAAGACAGATGACAAATTTAGACAAGGATCTTATCTCTGCTAAAGGATTTAAATATCGTATGCCTTACCTTTTTTCCTTTTTTCTGTTCGTTTGTTCTTTTTTTTTTCATTCTTCAAATATGTTTCTCATGTTAACTTGTCAAGGTGATACATATCAGAAAACTGTAAGAAATGTCAACTGAATCAAATCTGTGATTTGAAAATTCAATAAAAAAAATATATAAAAAAAAAACAGACTGCTTCCTGTTTCCGGCGTGATGATCGATCTGTCCCAAAATACCTCAAGCCCTCGCGATCGCGCTAAGGGCCCATAGGCGCATCATGACGTCACTGAAGTGTGGACTCTGAGGAAGTCCACAAGTCCGAGTGTGCCATTTGGACAGGGCCAATTATGGTGAAACGGCGTAATTAGACTGTGCGGTGCCCGCGACTCCATATGTTTTCCAATTCGACGAAGTGTTTCTGTAGGTAGTAACCTTCCCCCAGCACATAGTTACAACGGACCTTAATGTGCCCATCGTTTAGCTGACAGACACAAACTCAAAATAGTGACTGTATTTCCAGCTAGAAAAAGCGCATCTCTCTGCTCCCTCCATTGTTGTTTACGTTTGTGTCGCTGCGTGGTACATACACGTGACGTGAACCTCATGCTGAAAACGTGACTTGTCGCGCACACTCCCCGAGATGCAAGAAGAAATAAATATATATTTTTACTAAGGAAAATGACAAAAATAGTAACGCACAGTGACTTGGATAAGTAACTTTAATCTGATTACTGGTTTTGAAATAGTAACGCGTAAGATTACTCGTTACTGAAAAAAGTGGTCAAATTAGAGTAACGCGTAAGTAACGCGTTAGCGGCATCACTGACTATATGGAATGGCTTCAAAAAACTTGTAATATAGTGCACAAAAACATTATGGTGCTTTATAATGTTTTTGTGCCTTTTGTGTTGTAGCCTATAACAATAACATATGCACAATATCGGAGTTAGATGGCCTCGTCTGGCCGATATCCGATTCAGCAAAAATGTATCGGATCGGCGCACCCCTATTGTAACCAAGTGCCTACAGCAGCAGAAGTAAAGAGTGTGAGCTAATGAGCAGTTTTAAGCTGACAAAAGTTAACATGTGCAACAGAAAATGAATGCTGACAGAAATGAAATACTGTGGGTCATCTCTGTGTCTTTCTATCTCCCCATGCCTTATGATGAAGTAAAACTCAAACCTTTGTAGCTACAGAACCAAACAAAAAGCCCTTACATCAGTCACCTCTTGCCCATGGTTATGATGGACCATTAGCGTGAGCACTGGGTTACAGGGGCAAACCACCACCCATTTTGACCTTAAATCAGACTTGACTTGCAGCACAACTCCACTATAGAACCACAAAGCAGAAACAAAAACTAATGTTTAAAGGGGTCATCGGATGCAACATTCCCTTTTATATGGTGTTTGAATATCAATGTGTCTTTGCAGTGTGTGGACACAACCACCATACAATGAAAAAAAATACATTCTCAATAATAAAGCTGTTTGGATTTTCTGAACAATATGATGTCATATTCTTCGCCTCCAGCCATAAGTCTAAAACCACAAAGATTGTCTGATTACTATATTTTTTTTTTACATCAAATGATTAACTAGTCCTCTGACAACCCCTTTGTCTCACACTTAGTTGCTGAGCAACATTAAATTCAGTAGTGTATCACTTGACAAATGTACCAAATTTTACATGGTTGAAGGTCTATAGTCTATGATTTTGTAAAAGTGTATAAATAAATAAGTGTTGTCACTAGATTAAATCACACATTTTTTCTATGATTCATCGTGATTAAAAACATTTAAGTTTGTATATTTTTTATATATTTTATAATGTAATATTTTCACAGTTTATCTCCAATTTAATGTAGAAACAACATTCAGTATATTTGAAATACTTGTTTAATGGAATATTTTATGAATGAAGGCCAGTATCACTGATACTAATACAGCTATGATGTCTCAATGAGAATGACGTGTGTGTGTGTGGCTGGTCAAATAGACAGGACATTCACAGACAGTGCGTACCTTTAGTCTTGTCGCGCTTGGATGGTTTAAAAGCATTTGCATCTATGAGAGCGAGATCATACAATGTAACGCTAGCCAAAGGATGACAGAAAAAACGGATGCAATTCCGTTAAAAATTAATCGCATGCATTAACGCCTTGACATTGACCACTAAAATATATAAATAAATAAATCCATAGGTTGGAAGGAATTAAGGACTAAATAAATAAATTATATAATTTTTAGATATATTAATAAAAATGTTGAGATAGTCTTAGTCTCATATCAATATAATAAATCAGACAGATAGGCTTTAATCAGCATCAAATTACTTTTATGCATTACAATGAAAATGTAATACACTCAGTTTAAGACTCAATTCACTGAAGCATATTCAGTAAATTCCATACAGTGGTACTTATGAAACATATTCATCAGCACTTCTGTGCATTGAGACATGGAAACTAGTCAGCCATCTGCTCTGTTGCCACATGAATGCAAATCTCTCTCTCTCTCTCTCTCTCTCTCTCTCTCTCTCTTCTCTCCTCTCTCTCTCTCTCTCTCTCTCTCTCTCTCTCTCTCTCTCTCTCTCTCCTCCACACACACACCACACACACACACGCACACACGCACACACACACACACACACACACACGGTGTTGTGCCAAACTCAATCAAACCCCAGTTTACCCTTTTACAGATGCGCTGCTTTTCTTATAAGCTGCTCTCTTTGGTGTAAAACATTTGCTATTCCTCTTACAATTATACTTTTTAACAGTGAAAATTCCTTCACACTTTATTTCAAGAAATGTAGTTAGACCACATTCTATAACTATCACATGATGTGTTTGGTATTAAATAATGCCAACCAGAAGTTTTCGGTTATTATTCCATCGATTTATAAATGCCTTTATTTTTACTAATTGAAAAGGCCATATGTGCTTTAAAAAGCATTATTTATTGTTTCTAAATGGAACGTGCATTCACGCATCAAAATGGCTCAATTTAAATATAATTTTGATATAATTTGCGTATATGATCTTTTCACTATTATATAGCAAAAATAAAACAAAGATCTGAGGAAATCCAATAGGTGTGGCACTTTGAGATGAGGACTGCATTCTCAGTCATCTCTCTTTTCTCTGCCCACTTTCTGCCATGAAGCACAGTGTGAGAAAATAAAAGATAGATGAGCCCGCTGTCTTGAGAGAGTGAGAGAAAGCCAAAGGGATAGAGAGAGAGACCACTAGGAGGTATTTACAGAGTTTGAAGTAAAATCTTTGGGAAAGAGTCTTTTTGGAGGCAGAGGCTTTGAGGCCTTCACTTCTGACATGGTTATCTCTTTCCAGAGCCCACTGTTATCTCTGAGCAACAGGAGACTGAAACAGACAACCAATTGGAATACAGCTCATATTATATACTGTACGAAGTAGAGTACACGTAGGAGACTGGGGCTAGGGTTGCAACAAGGGTGCATTTAGTCAGAAGTTAAATTGCACAAATAGGGCTAGGGTTAACCGTAACCCTAACCCTAAAAGCAAAAAGTGTGACTGCCCCAGTCTTCTATTGAATACCAATATTTTAATAGAGTTTGGTACTCTTTACGATTTGTTTCAATAGCAAAAACAAAACCCATATATGTTTATGAACTGGAATTTTAATTGGAACTTTAGGGCACTAAATGTATTTACAGAGAAATCCTTATTCTACATGGGGGACATCTATGGAAAGCTATTAGATTCAGCTTAAACAATAGTCATATTTTATCCAAGAGAAAGAGCATAACTTTGGTTGTAGAAAGAATGTGAGATTTTAATTAATTTGTGGAGCTAAAATATAAAGCAAACTTTATGAACCATACTGCTTATATGTAGGAAAATGCATTCCATATGGGGAGCTGAAAACAGCAAAAAGTAAAGATACTAAAATCTTCATACTGACTTCTACGGATTTCTCTGCTAGTGTTCAAGCTTTTAAAAACATTGCTGTCGTTTGACTGATAAACTACAGTATATTGGCTAGAAAATGGTCTTTGGTTAGCTTTGTGAAAAAGGAAATTAGACTTTATAATCAAACATCGATGTTGATGAGTAATATGCTCTTTACAAAACAGAACAAAATATCTTTCACATGAATCACAGCTTCCTTGGGTCCAGTTCTTTTAATTACTCATGTCATGACTTGAATCTCACTCTGAAGGCCTGTGAAAAATTTAGCAGGCTACTAGTGAAAGCCGGGGACACACTTAACAACCGTTAGGCCGATTACGAATGCAATTTGATACTTACAACTGATCATGCCCAAACGTGCCGAGTCAGAGACAGTTGTGTTCGGTGTTCTCAGTCAGTGTTTAAAATCTGCTCAAGTCTGTAAGAGTGATCAGTTTAGTTTTAGAAGGTGTCAGCTAGTCGCTAAGTGTGTCCCCCGGCACAAATATCATTTGACAATGAAATTCTGGATGTTGCTTTGTCCACTTGTCCAACCTTCCTGGCTTCCAACTATTCATCCATACAAATATCCATTTCTAAAAGAATATTTTCCCCAAGGTCATTCAAACAATGTATTCCTAATGTAATTCGCAACACTATAATCTTTTTAACACAAAGCAGGGAAGAGGGGGGAATTAAAAATAAAGCCATTTTTTTGCGATGACTTCCTTCATGTTACTGGCAGGCTTTGCTTTGGCAGTCAAACTGTAGCACCACAGCATGAAGAGCATAATAGAGGCAATTTCATTCATGCTTTGTGTACATGCTACATCTTGCACAAAAATCATTGTTATTCACCTTTAGCTGTACAACTGAGCTGATATTATAGATAATAAAACATAATTGTCATCATTGTTAATACTACTCATTGGAGACTCCACAAAAAAGAATAAAACTGAAAACTTTGAAATCAAACACTTAACTGAAACTTCACTAAGGCTAAATGCTGACATTTCATTTCACCCTGACTACTTGAGGATTATGAGTGTGTAATCCTAATATGGCAATAATATGTGGCTGTGTAATAAACACCTTTAGGTCACACATTCATCAAGTTTATGAAGTAGTGCCAAGGAGGTTTATGATACCTGGAGAAAGCTATCATATTAGCGTTCTCATCCACCTAAAATGGCAGTAGCTGTGCTGACGCAGTACACAACAAACACGCACGCGCATGCAAACACGCACACACACCCACAAGGACTACGGCATTTTCACGCAGGTGATCAGAGACCCTGAGAATCTTTCTCCTGTTGTTTATCAGAGTCAGTAGAAAGGACTCTTTCGTGCCCAAGTTATGAAACTGTGACTTAGTCTTCCGCATGTAAACTGTTGTCTTAAGAACACAGGAGGATGGGCAATAATTGTTCATGGTTCGTTGGACAATCATAAAAAAGATGGACACCGAAAGATGGACATTTCTTTATAAAATGGTTACTTTGCTTTTAACTAATAAATATCATGATTTAACTGATATCAGTTAAAGGTGCTTTTATATGGCATTACTAACCAGCCAAACCATATTCCCTAAATAATGCTTAATCTTACCAGAGCGACACAATTTAGACAAAATGCTCTTGCTAATAAATACAGTTCATGAACATTTAACATTATAAATGATTTTAACAACCAAAGCATATTCTACCACCATGCTGACACGTTGAAACAGATTTTGCATGCCGACTCGTTCAGATATCATCATTTTTTTCAAGGAAGTTAACTCATTCTCTATTAAAGGTGCCCTGTGTCATTTCGGCCGAAAAATAAATTCATACTCCACATTCCATACCAGATGGGGGCAGTATACCTCCAGAAAGTGAGTTGGTCTACTCTAGAGTAACAAACGAGAAACGGCATAGTCTCTATGCTCCGCCACTACCTTCACAACGACCCTGCCATAGCCGAAGCCGAGCCAACTACTAATAGAGGAGGTTTTGACTACAGAGGAACGTTGGTGGATGTCAAGCGATTTTTAAATATGACATCGTCAAGCTACTCCCCTTCACCTTTACCAGTGAATATGTTCATATTCGTTTTGTTCATATTACATTTTTATTGTTAGTTTGAATTACATTAATTTGACAGACAGCATTCGCTGATGTTGACAAAGCTAGCGCCATTCAGAGCTGCCAACTCTCACGAATTCACCGTGTGACACACGTAATTGACACTCTCACATCAATTTTGTCACGCACAGTTATGATATAAAAAAAATCTCAGCTCTCAGATTCTGTCCATTTTATTACGCAATTCAAACAGTAAATAACGTTTTGGCGCTTGTAAATGTTACAAGACAGATCCCTAGTGCACGTGAACCGATCATCTCTAACGTTACTAGCTAATAGTAAAAAAACATGAACACTGTTGAAAGATACAGTCTACAACTTACCAAAATGTATTCCTCATACATAATATCGACCAATAATTTTTTTTAATCAGCGTGCAGAGGTCAATAACATAGCTGGAGAACAAATATGTCAGATTTACCTCAGGAAAGCAATTTAATAAACATAATATAATATAGGTCCGCTCTCTTCCCTGAACTGAAATGTAGTAGTGGGTTGTACTTTCCACACGACTGACATCAGGTTCAAGTACGCCCACAAGCCGCGCGAGTTATTCCGTGATTCCGTGGCTAGTAATTTAGCATGCTAATTCAGGTTAATATCTCTGCAGCACTATAACGTACTCGGTTACTAACGTAACCTCGGTTCTCTCTAGAGAGGGAACGAGTACTGCGTAATATCTTACGCTATGGGGAAAACTCTTTTCCACGAGATATTGAAGCCAAAAATTATCCTTAATTTTTTACTAATGTAAAACGCTTTGCAGCAGCAAGCAGACCTAGGCGAGACAGCTCGCGCGCCTATTGGCTGCTCTGCGGCAATAGCAGCAGCCTATCGAGAGAGGCTCTGCGTGACGTCACGACGAATGGGGGCCCTTCGCGCCCATATCGTCACGTCCCGCCAGAAAGGGCGTGGTCTCGCCCTATATCTAGGCTCGATAGCTGCTCTTACGTCGGTTTTCATCGCCGAAGCGAACCAGAGCGTATTCCAAGCACGGCAAGATATGCAGTACTCGTTCCCTCTCTAGAGAGAACCGAGGTTACGTTAGTAACCGAGTACGTTCTCTTACGAGAGTATCTCTCGTACTGCGTAATATCTTACGCTATGGGGAACACAATGCAACACGCCGTGCTGGTAGGGATCCAACACCAAAGACCCAGGGGCCGAAGCCCGGGGCGCATATAGTGCATAATCACCATAAACTCACAGAGAGTGAGGGAAGAGAGGCTAGAAGCATCATTCCCTGTAAATAGCCTCCGAAAGGGGCCAATCATATGACAATAACCAAACCGTCAGGGTGAACATTCAGCCTGAACTGGGTGGCCACAAGTGTGTCAATTTTTAAATGAGCTGCTGTACCGGTCAGTGAGCGATACGCAGGCCAAACTCAGTATCCGAGCCGCACAGCGGGCAGATAGCACTGAATTCTATACCGCCAAAAGCTTAGCTTGTAAGGCGGGGACCTCCAGATTATAGTATTTTATAAATGTAGACGGCGAGGCCCAGCCCGCGGCCATACAAATATCTTGCAGGGTAACCCCGCTAGACCATGCCCACGAGGAGGCCATGCCTCTCGTGGAGTGCGCTCTAACACCCAAAGGGCACTGAAGGCCCTTAGAAGTGTAAGCCAGCGCTATGGCACCAACTATCCATCTGGATAAGCTCTGTTTCGACGCGGCAAGTCCCTTAGTACGGCCGCCAAACGAAACAAAAAGCTGCTCAGTCTGTCTGAAACCAGACGAGCGGGACACATAAGCCCTTAGTGCCCTGACAGCGCAAAGGAGACTCGCGTCCTTCTCCTCATTGAGAACCGGAAGGGCAGACAGGGAAATCACCTGGGCCCTGAACGGTGTGTTGAGGGATTTCGGCACGTAACCGTGCTTTGGTTTGAGTATGACCTTAGAGTCGTTAGGTCCAAACTCCATGCATGACGCGCTTACTGAGAGCGCTTGCAAGTCCCCTACGCGCTTCACTGAAGCGAGAGCCATAAGAAACGCTGTCTTGAAAGACAAGTGTTTCATGTCTGACGACTGGATTGGCTCGAATGGGGCGCCTTTCATGGCCTCCAAGACCGTGGAAAGGTCCCATGTCGGGACTGAAGGGGGCCTGGGAGGGTTTAGCCTCCGAGCTCCTCTAAGGAAACGCACGACTAAGTCGCTCTTTCCTAGTGACTGGCCAGACACCGGTTTTGCAAACGTTGCTATGGCCGCCACGTATACTTTGAGCGTGGAAGGGGACCTGCCCTTATCCAGTAGCTCCTGAAGGAAGGAAAGCACTTCCGTAACCCCGCAGTCTACAGGTGAAAAGCCCTGCGCTTGACACCAAGCAGAGAACACAGACCACTTCGAGGAGTAGAGCCGTCTGGTAGACGGGGCTCTAGCCTGCGCGATCGTGTTTAGCACTCCCTCTGGGAGGTCAGCGGGTACCCGTTGATGGCCCATGCGTGCAGGGACCACAGATCCGGGCGAGGATGCCAAATCGAGCCTTCCGCCTGAGAGAGGAGGTCTCTCCTCAGCGGTAACGGCCATGGAGCAGCGCTGGTCAGCTGCATCAGGACAGGGAACCACGACTGGTTTGTCCAGAGCGGAGCTATGAGTAGCACTGGGCATCCCTCCCTCCTGATTCGCTCCAACACCTGAGGCAGGAGTGAGACAGGGGGAAAAGCATAAAGGGGGCGGCGGGGCCAGACATGGGCCAGCGCGTCCCGGCTTTTCGAGAAGAATCTCGGGCAGTGAGCGTTTTCTTGGGACGCGAACAGGTCCACCTGCGCTCTGCCAAACGTTTCCCACAGCAGCTGGATCGTCTGCGGGTGCAGAGACCATTCTCCTGCTGGAACGTTGTTTCTGGACAGCCTGTCTGGTCCCACATTTAGGTGACCAGGCACATGCGCCGCTCTCAGCGAGAGCAGGTTGTGCTGAGCCCAGACCAGGAGGCGTTCCGTCAGCCTGTAAAGGTTTCGGGACCTGACGCCGCCCTGGCGATTTATGTATGCCACCACTGACATGTTGTCCGACCGGACCAATACGTGGTGGCCTGTTATCTGGGGACAGAAGCGCCTTAGCGCTTTGTCGACTGCTATCAATTCCAAGCAGTTTATGTGTAGGAGCTTCTCCCGCACTGACCACAGGCCAGCCAGCGGTCTGCCCTCGAGCAGCGCTCCCCACCCCGAAGTGGAGGCGTCCGTAGACACCACCTTCACACTTGAGGGGATCCCCAGACTCACGCCCGACTGAAACCAGTCGGTCGCTTTCCATGGTTTCAGAGCCGAAATGCACTGATGGTCGACCCTGAGGCGAAACAGACCTGCGGTCCATGCCCTGGGGGGAACTCGTGCTTTTAGCCATAGCTGCAGTGGGCGCATGCGGAGCAGGCCCAACTGGAGTACAGAGGCTGCTGAGGCCATGAGACCCAGCATTTTCTGAAACCTTCTGAGCGGGACTATAGAGCCGTGGCGGAAGGATTTCGCGACGTGCTGGATATTCAATCCGCGCTCTGGTGACAGGCGTGCCGTCATGGATAGCGAGTCTAACACTGTTCCCAGAAAGGAAATCCTCCGACTGGGGAGCAGTGAGCTTTTCGCCCAATTGACTGTAAGGCCCAGCTCCTCGAGGTGCTCGAGTAATGCGGCCCTGTGTTCTAAGAGCTCCGTTCGTGAACGAGCTAGAATCAGCCAATCATCCAAGTAGTTCAAAACTCGCATGCCCGAAGTCTCAGGGGAGCGAGGGCCGCGTCCATGCACTTCGTGAACGTACGGGGTGCTAGGGACAGGCCGAATGGCAGGACTGTGTATTGATATGCCTGGCCCTCGAAGGCGAATCTCAAGAATCGCCTGTGATGGGACGCTATTTGTATTTGGAAATACGCGTCTTTCAGATCTATTGACATGAACCAGTCTCCTTGGCGCACTTGCGCGAGGATTTTCCTGGTCGTAAGCATCCTGAACTGGCGTTTCACGAGCGCTCTGTTCAGCAGCCTCAGATCTAGAATGGGTCTGAGCCCACCATCTTTCTTCGGTACCAGAAAATATCTGCTGTATAAGCCCCCTTCGCTCTGAGCCTGAGATAAAGGTTCTATAGCCCCCTTTCTCAGTAGTTTCGCTATCTCGGCTCGAAGTAGATGAGATACTTCGCTTTTCACCGTAGTTTCGACGCGCGCCGCGTAGCGGCGAGGGCGTCGAGCGAATTGTAGCGAATAGCCTCTCTTTATAGTGTTCATCACCCACTCTGATACCCCGGGAAGCCTTGACCACGCATCCGCGTGAATAGCTAGGGGCAGAATGAAATCTGGGCTCTGGCCGCGGGAAAGCGGCGGCACAAGAGCCCGCGTGTGCTGGGAACACAGCGCCGTGTTTACGGCGTTCGAGGCGGGGGGCGCGCTGATCACAGCGGGCAGCCTGGCCGCGCTCATCTCCTCTGAGGCGGGTAGCGCCGAGAGAGAGAGCGGGGCGAATCCCGTGGGATTCGGCGTGTCTGTGAGGAAATGTGGGCGCGGGACCACGGGCACATTTGCTACACTGAAAACACTGTCGTTTAGGGCCGACTGAATGTGTGTTGGTTTCGTTTTTACAGAAACCGATGGACACGCAGCGTGTAGTGTAAGCGGGCATGGGGATATGGGCGCGTTCACTACAGTGTTTGCACAATCGACCGGAGTCGATTTTATTTGTGCGAGCCCTGCACCGTGGCGGGCTGTGTCTGGGTGTGGGAATGGGCACTGGGGCGTGGGCATTCTTACAACACTCATAACACCATCGGCCGAGGCCGGAACACCAGAAAATACACTCTTTATTGGATTTATCTGGGTAGCCGTAAAAACAGCTTTTGTGTGCAGGCAAGCGGGCTGAGACACCGGCTGCTTCACTGCAAAATACACTGGTACAGTCACAACGCATGGGGCTGAACGAGCGAGAAGTTTTGGTGGAAATCCGGCCGCAGCGGGATCTGAACACCGTCGTTTTCCTAGAGCGGCTAGGAAGACTTTGGGGCCTCGGGCTTGATCTCGATCCTCGGCCGGGGCCCGCGGTGAGGGGGGCGGCGTCCGGCGGAGCGAGACCGCGGTCTCTGATCCCGGGCCTGGCGGCGCTGTGAGGCGGCGGCGGCGGAGGGCGGTGCAGGCTGGGGCTGAGAGCTGCGAGCAGGCGGCTTGGTGCGGCCTGTAGCGGAGCTCGAGCGCTTCGGCAGGAAGTGCTTCATAGCCTGAGAAGTCTTCTGCACCTCAACAAACCTGTCCGCGAAGTCCTTGACGGCCGTTCCGAACAGGCCCTCCGGGGAAATGGGCGCGTCGAGGAACACAGAGCGCTCGGCTTCCGTCATCTCGGACAGCGTCAACCATAAGTGTCTCTCGGCGACGGCGAGAGAGGCCATGTTCCGCCCCATGGCTTGCGCAGCGGCTTTAGAAGCGCGTAGAGCGAGGTCCGTAGCGCTCCTCAGGTCCGCCACACAGATAGCACCGGGTCCCTCCTCGTCCAGCTTGAGAAGGAGGTCTGCCTGGTAGATCTGCAGAATAGACATCGTGTGCAGCGCTGAGACTGCTTGCCCGGCGGCGGTGTAAGCGCGTCCGTGCAGCGATGATGTCACTCGGCAGGCTTTGGACGGGAGCGTCGTCTGAACCCGCCGTCCCGCAGAGGGCGGGCAGAGATGCGACGCGACAGCCGTCTCCACCGGAGGAATGGCGAGGTAGCCTCTACTTCCCGCACCGTCGACAGCGGAGAATGCCGCGGAGGTAGAGGTACGCATCCTGGCGGAAAAGGGGGCCTTCCACGACTTTGCAACCTCCTCGTGAAGTTCCGGGAGGAAGGGCGCGGGCCTAGATTTTGACGGAGCCTCGTCTTTGCCGAGAAAGCGCCCGTCTAATCTGTTGCGCGGCGGCAGCGTGGGTGCCTCCCAATCGAGGCCGATGCTTTCTACGGCCTTGGTGAGCAGACGCATCAGCTCAGACTCAATGCCGGCTCTCTTCCCAGAGGGTTGGCGGGGAGCGTTAGCGGAGGGGAGGTCCACAGAGCTCGCCCAATCCTCGCTATCCGAAGCCAAGAGAGAACACGCCTCGGTGTTGTCGTCCAACTCGATGGCGGACGCGGCGGCGGACGGCGGCCGCTGTCCGTCGGTGAGCGACTCGAGCGAAGCCGGCAAAGCTGGCGGGCGAACCGGCGAGCTTTGGCGGGCTGGAGATAGCTCGGGAGCGCGCTGGGCGCGGCGCTTCTTGCGACGCGGCGTCACGGCAGGCTGGGATACGGGCTCGGAGAACGAAGCCAGGCGAGTCCGCAGAGTCACCATAGGCAAACGTTCGCAGTGATGGCATCCGCCGTCAGCGAGCGCGATGGCCGCGTGATCCTCACCCAGGCAGGACACGCAGATGACATGTCGGTCCTCGTCGCTGAGTGGGGCTCGGCAAGAACCGCAGGAAGGCATCTTTAAAAAGACGCCGCTCTTTTAGAGGGGGTGGGAAAAAAGCAGATATGCAAACACACACACACACTCTATGCAGAGGAAAGGATATAACGCCGGAAAGCACAGCAGGTACGGCGGCTGAAGGCGGCGAGGCCAGCGACTCCAGACTCAATGGCACGTCCCGCTGAAGGCTACAGGTCGACGGCGCGGCTTCTCACTCTGGATCCAGCGATGCGTGAGGCTTCGCTGAAGAGATGAAAATCGACGTAAGAGCAGCTATCGAGCCTAGATATAGGGCGAGACCACGCCCTTTCTGGCGGGACGTGACGATATGGGCGCGAAGGGCCCCCATTCGTCGTGACGTCACGCAGAGCCTCTCTCGATAGGCTGCTGCTATTGCCGCAGAGCAGCCAATAGGCGCGCGAGCTGTCTCGCCTAGGTCTGCTTGCTGCTGCAAAGCGTTTTACATTAGTAAAAAATTAAGGATAATTTTTGGCTTCAATATCTCGTGGAAAAGAGTTTTCCCCATAGCGTAAGATATTACGCAGTACGAGAGATACTCTCGTAAGAGAACTTGTCATTTTTTTAATGACATCAGCGCCCTTATTTCTTCTCATTCTTTTGATGCGTGTAGCTCATTTTTTTGGATATTTTTACCTCAATTGTTACACATGGCACCTTTAAAAGAGTTAGCCGAATAGCAGAATTAGGCTCCAAATTTGTTAAATTTAAAAGGAGATAAATAGCTTATGCTTAATCGAGGAAACTTCTGGGTATTTTAGAATACATTGTCTGTATATCTCTTCTAAATAGAGAAATATGATGACAATTAGGTTGGCTGATCTTAGCGCACCTTTGAAACCAACTGGGAGCATAAGCAGTGAATACAGCAGATTGTAATATTAGAACAAATGCAACAGTTGTCTCTCTGGAACAGATTATGAATGAATTTCTTGGCCTAAAAAACATAGGACTGATTGTTAGTAGTAACGTGCACCCTTTTATTTGGTATAATAAAAATAACCCACATGATCTTGACCCTTCGTGTTTATGTGTGATGGGTTTGGATGATTAGGCAGAGACAGTGCAGCACAGACAGTTGTATAGTTGCCTGTGTCTTTCTGTCCCCTGCTGATAACACTGATGAGCCTTTACCTTTCAGCCTGTCTGTCAAAGCTGTGTGCCAGACACACAAAGGAATTTTAGGATGTGAGGAAAAAGGAAAGACAGAAAGTGAAAGATGGATGACAGACTGACCTTCTATCTGAAAGAATGACCTCCGGCAGTTGATAAGGCGATCAAACGATCATCATGGCTTCTCTTTTGTTGTGGAACAAATGATGCCAGCCGTGTCAACATGGCTGTCAAAATGACTATCAGAAGAAGATCCATAAGTTTAACAATTGCTAAAATGGTAAAATCACTGGACAGTTGTGTGTGTAGCTATATAGGCAAATATCAGGGTTGTTTAATTACAATTTCAAATTGAATGCAATGGATTTCAAGAGTCAATTTCAGAATACTTTCCCTTGATTCTTATAGAAGGTGAATTGAGATCGTGTTAACAGTGCAATATTTGAAAATATACAAATTAGAAATAATAAAATGCTAAAAAATAATAATAATCTGATTCAGGATGATTCTGATTCACCCAAAAATTTAAATTCTGCCTTTACTCACCCTCAAGTTGTTCCATAAAAAGATATTTTAAAGAATGCCATAAACCAAACCATTGATGGTTCACGTTGACTTCAATAGTATTTTTTCTCATATGGAAGTTAATGAGGCCATCAACTGTTTGCTTACCCGTTTTCTTCTGATGACAGAATTTAAATTTTTAGGTGAAATATCTCTTTTATAATTCACACATAAATTGTATTATATTTAAACATGTTCAGTCAGTCTGAAGCTTCCCTAGGCTAATTGGAAATACGTCCTGCCAACATATCTGCAGAACCCAAAATATGTGGCACTGGATATAGACTTTGCTGCTCTTTTCAGCTGGCAAGTCCACAAGATGTACTATAAATGATTTAATTTTTTCTCTATTGCAGATGGGTTTATCCAACGTCATAAAAATGTGTCTGTTGCAGCGTAGCAGTTTCAAAGTAAAATATCCAGAGACTGGCTGTAAATAGTGTGTTAAATATAAAAACAAAACACTTAAACGTCAATTCGAAACACTTAAATGTGACTGTGAAAACATTTTATGTTAGTTTTTGTACTTATCACGACAGTTCAGAAATGAACTGCATTCTAAAAGGATAATACTCAAGTACCCACTAAACCCTACCCAAATCCTAACCAAGAGCAAAAGCTAACTTGAAAAAAAAAAGACAATTGCTGAAGCAACAATTGCTATTCTCAAACGTTTTAGCTTTATTCTGAGGCTTTTAGCTCTTTAATCGAGTGTCGTAACTCGTGTTTCACAAAACTTATACCCGAACGTTCCACATTGCAAGTGCAAATCTGTATACCAAGCAAGTTTACAACATCAGAAAAGCCATACATACGGAGCTGGGTATGTGATGAAAACGTCAAAATCAAATCATGCACTATGTTCTAGGTGTTTTGAGGTGATAAGATAGCATTTTGAATCACTGAATCAAAAACACTTGGTATTCCTCATCTACTGGTGTATTTGAAAGAATCTTTTGAGTGAATAATTCAATAATTCACTCACCTTTTCTGCCTACTGGTGTAGTGATGTAACCTACAGAAAGAGAAACTGAATGAAACAGTGAGTATTTTGAACAGAATCAAAAGATCTGAGTCACTGGGATTACTCAAATCCTAATCTAATCCGTTCTACTAAATGTTAAGGCTCTTCTAGTAGTCAGGAATTTGGAGTCCACTCTCAATTCCCAACGCCTCAAAGAATCAATTCTTTTCAGCATCAACTCTAAGCCCTAACACTGATGCAAGTACTCATCATGAAATAAAAAAATAAAAGGAAGAAGGATTAAAAAAAGGACACTATGTGAAAAACATCAGAAGAAAACCTGAGAATAGCACATGCAGAGCATTGCTTCAGTGTGTGAAACAGCCGAGAATGCGAGTGAGCATATGCAAGTCTTTCACACAGAAACAACTTTGTAACTCTCATTTAGGTGAAATCACACTTCTGCTACTTCATATATGAAACCCATCCTGATTCCTATTACATCCATAGTCTGTGTGTCAGCATTGTGGAGGGACAGGTTATTCAGACACCAATGGTTATTAAATATGCATCCTGATGTTAGCAGGTATTATGAGCTCTTTCTATGAGCTCTTTCTATTACACCATGTGGGCCACACGTTTCCTGAAGGGAAACTTCACCTCTCAATTATTTTTTCAGGCAAGTATGAACTTTGTCTCAGTGGTTTCTATAGGAGAAATAAAAATAGGAACAAATGAGACAATGTGTTAGAATATAGAGCTAAGTTAATGTGCAAATTAGCTTTAAAAGTTTTTCTTTTGAGACCCCATTAATCTACAAGTTTGCCTTTAGAGTCTCAGAAAAGATCTAAAAATGTAAAAAATGTCTACAATCAAAAGTCAGAGATTTCAATTTAAGTTAAGTGCTTCTACATCAGTGTTACATACCAATCTTTTCCCTCTAATTATAGGGATGAATTATGGGCAAAGGTTAGGTTTAGGGGTATGGATAGGGTTAGGACAAAATTTTCAGACATAAATGTTGTTCCAGGATCAACAAAATATGATAATGTCTTACTTGGCAAAATCGGGGTTACCGTATACACATACACGGTAAGGACGCATTAAATATACAAATTAAAACTGATGTGTGCAAATGTAGGAGCAATGTGTGTTTTTCCCTGTGTCAGGAGCAGTGTTGGGGAAAGTTACTTGAAAATAATTGCATTACAATATCAACATGACATCATGACTTTTGCGTAAACATACACGCCACTTTCAAATCAAGTGGCGTGTTATCTATACGCATTTTGAGCTATCCGCGTGTAAGCGTGTATATCTACGCCGTTAAATGTCCAAGTGATTCCGCGTGTATGTACACGCCATTAAATGTCCGAGAAAAACAAAGAAAAATGTAGATCTACATCTGGCGAGCGATATTTTTTGTCCTAGGATGGTAGGGGGAGACTAATAAATGCTATTAACCCCAGTGACAGGTAGGTTTAGGGACGGGGTTGAGGTAGATCATATATTTATACAGTAATGTAACGTTAAGTCAATGGCGTTCATAAACACGCTGAAAAGCGATTATGCGTGTTGATAGCACGCCAAAAATGGAAATACGAATTGGCGTGTCATACATACGCTATTTCATGAGATCAGTCTGACAATATTGCATTTCTACCTTAAAAAGTAACTAATTGCGTTACTTTTTAAGAAAAGTAATGCATTACATTACTTTTGCGTTACTTTTTCTAACCTGGGATGGGCTTGTTTTATGTAACAAAAAGTGCTATTTTTGGGCAAATGTAACACCAAAAATTGAAATAATAAGCCTCAGGCTGAAGAAAGAAAAAAAGTTAACACTTCACCAATAAAAACAATACATATAAAGACATTTTTTGCGTCAGCAGCAAGTACATTGGTCAATAAAGTTAGATTAAATGCAAAGAAATATTTGTTTTATTTAACATTTAATTAAAGGAGGGTTGCATAGTCTGATTTTGCATATAACTGATTTGATTTATTTTGAGGAATACGGAATCTTTTTTGTGCATGTGAGATGAGTAAATGCATGCTGACATTTAGTCTAACAATAACCATCACGTTTAAACACAATGCCTCTGCACTTAAGATTTTTCTCAGCATGGGGACAAGAGAGCGGTCAGTCAATAAATGGGCAAACAAAGTAACTTGCGTTACTTATTTGAAAAAGTAACAGAGATATGTTGTTGTAAATTTGAAAAGTAATGCATTACTTTAGTTACTTGAAAAAGTAACCTGATTTCGTAACTCAAGTTACTTGTAATGCATTTCCCCCAACACTGGTCAGGACAGGAGTGACTGTGATGTGAAACGGTTGGCCAGCTGCAGGCCACCTGCCTCCACACACTGACTGCAAGTCCTCCTGCTCCCTCCTGCCCTAACAAACATTCTTTAATGACTGAATCACTGTCCTGCATTAGTAGCACACTCTCTCATTAACTGCCCAGGAAAGCAGATCCCATTAATAAAATCTTACCAAGACGGCTTCAATCTGGTCCTGTAGGAACAAACCCATGATTTTTCAAGGGCGATTACTTATTTAAAATACTGAGTACAGAGCTGCAAAAAAAAAACTTTTGAATGGACACTTCATCCAAAAATGGAAATTCTGTCATCATTTGCTTGTCCTCATGTTGTTCCAAACCTGTATGATACTGAATGGGGCGATTTTGAAAAGCGCCCCACATTCTTTCAGTACAATGAAAAAGTTAGTGGGGGTCCAGTGACGTTTAGGACCACCAGGCTATGAACAACATAAGGGTGAGATGACAGAAAATCTCAGGACCATCTGCTGGTTGTACATACAGTGGTACGGTATTTTGCTTGCTCGGATTTATTGTGCTGAATCAGGATTTTGCACTTTGTTGTTGCCTCAGCTGAAAATTGTCGGTCATAACAAAAAAGTCTCAGTTAAATATCAGTGGGTCATTCCATGTCAACTCAACCAGAGGTCCCCGGCTCAATTTTTTTTTCTGTAGAAAGACAAATATAAATAGTGATGAAAGCCAAAATATTAAATGTCACAGTCACAGATGTATATTTACTGAGTAATCCACTATTTTGTAGAGGGAGTTAGAAATAAAATTTTTCACCAGAGATTTGTAGCCAAATTAAAGGGGGTAAAAATGACTTTAGAAAGATGGCAACATCATTATTTTATTTTTACACAGAAAAAGGCTCCATTAGTAAATTGGTCAATTGGTCAAAAATCACTGTAATTACAGCTGACTCTTTTTTTTCTTTTAAAGAGAAATATCTAAATAACAAATAATGTTAAAACTAAAAATGTATCTTGTGTTTTCAGCTCAATTACATTGAACATACCTGTCTGAGTGCCATAAATATTATTTTTCTAAAGTTGTCATGCATGTAACTCTAAAAGTATTCAAGATATCTTAATAGGATTCTAGATTCTCATTCTTAAAAAAAAAAAACGAAGTTTCCAAACTGACACAGAATGACCCCAGTTTCTCCAAAATTATGCCTTTTCCTTTTTTTATACTTATTCAATTAAACTAAATGTTTCTAGCCATTCTTGCACGTCCATCCCCCATCATAAATGGATTGTAACCATCATCCCCATAAGAGAACTGCTTGATGCAAGGCCACTCGACAGTCTGCTGCAATCCTGTTTAGAGCTGAAGTGAGCTTTGGGCCGTTGGCTCCTCTGAGCGCAGGACTTGGCAGAGCTTTCGATAGAAATGTGTGAGTGGGAAGTCTCTGATAGTGTGAATCCTTTGTAGTCAACTAGAAGAGCTTTATTGGTAGTGTACACTGACAGCTCATGCTTGCGGGTGCACAGAAAGTGAGACAGAGAAAAAGAAGGGGTTAGCTGCTCGGAACTATGCCATTAAATTTCATTATATCAAATTCTCGCTCCTTGTACATCTTTAAAATCTGATCCAGATTAAATTGCATGTTGCAGAGATTTATGAACAGTGCTTTCTGAATTAGTTTACCACCTTGCTAAGCAATGTTCAAGAAATCAAATGTCCCCCAAGGCTTGATTCAAACACAAAGTATACAGCTAAGCAGAATTGCATTTAGTATTCAGACGTTTAGGCTTATTCTAACAGATGGAAAAACAGAAAGGGCTTCATCATTTATTTTCATACCTGTCTCTCAATTTAATTAGCATAGCTAACCATGTGTTTGGTAGCTGTACGGCTAACTAGATCACATCACATGGGATATCAAGCATCTCTCAAGCTGAAAGTAGCGTCTCTACTCTGGAGACTGAGGGATCACAACATCTTAAGTGCTTTCAGAGGCAGCTCTTCAGATGAGGACACCTCTGATGGGTTAGAAGTGTCATAGCCAGGTCTCCTGAATGGTTATAGCATTCAAAATCTCAAACAACTATGTGATGATTTAGTGTTTGTTACGTTTCAATAGACTCCAACCTTAGTTTTCAATTCTAAAATCTCAATATCCATTCCATAAAACATTTACTATATTTGAATGTGTTCACTGCACTGTGTAAACATGATGGTTACTGTAGTTCTAGACTAAATATGATGCATTCATTTACTCATCTCACTTGCACAAAAACAGATTCAATAATTCTCTGAATAAAAACAGTGAAATGAAAAATCAGAATAATATGCAAAACTGCATAATTATGTTAAATAATACAAATATACTTATTATACAAATATAATATGTATTTAACCTTCCTTTCTTAACAAAGTCTTTGCTGCTGACCTTAGACGATCCAATTCCACCATAATAATAAGCCAAAACTAAGTAATGTAATGCATTTGTCACGTTTCTATGTGTTAAGTTCTGTTTTGTGATCTTGTTTTCCCCTGTCTTTTGTGATTTTGGTTTAGTCCTGTTAGTTTTCCCGCTCCTCGTTTGTGTTCAGTTTCTTCACCTGTTTTCAGTTAATTATCTCGTTTGGTTCAGTTCATTTAAGCCCTGTGTTTTCCCTCAGTGTTTGTTGATCGTCATCAATGTATGGTTGTGTGTTCTCTGAAGTCTGGCTTTTGTTCCTGTTTATTTCTGTAAGTTGAGTTTTGTTAATAAATCAACTATATTGAAGTTCTCATGTCCTCGTCTTCGGCTACCTGAACCGAGCAACCCTGACAAAACGACCAACCAGTACAAAATAAAAGAAAAGGAAAAGAGAACCAGAGAATGAGCCGAAGGAGGAAGAACAAGAAGGAAAACCCCATTGAAACACCGATCCTCTTCCAAGAGGAACGCTCTCTAGAAGAGTATGCGGGGCGGTACCTTGAGCTCTACGATGATGGGACGCTGGAGGAAGAAGAATTGACAAAGAGTTTCTGGGGTGGACGGAAGGACCCATTAGCCCAGATAATTCTGGTGAAGGATCTAAATATGTCGTTCTTGGAGTTTGTGGATCACACGCTGTGGGCATGTGGATCCAACTACCTCGTAGATGATCTCCCACTCCATCCAGTTCCAAGTCTGGTATGCCCTGAACCCATCACCTGCACGCTAACGCCAGAGCCCATCGCCTGCTCGCCAAAGCCTGAACCAGTCGCCTGCCAGCCAGGATCTGAACATGTGTTGTCCGCCTTGCCAGAGACTGTTCATGTTGAACTTGGGTCTACTCTGGAAGACACAGCACTCATTGTGATGTCCATGGCCGTTTTGTGTGTGTGGGCAGTACATGCATCAACTACAACCCGTGAATCCAGTCCTGAGCTTCCTTCGCCGCTGATCTGGCGAAGCAAAACAGCAAAAAAAAAGCGAAACAGCAAAAAAATAACTGTACAATTTCTTTTTTAAAACGTGTGTTTTTTTATACATTAGATACAAAACAAATCTAATACTTCAATTAACAATCCTTCATTTTGGAAAGAAAAAAAAAAAAAATTGCATGGTTTGTGACCTAACGCTGGTGGGGGTCACCGTGATTTTGCCAAGTAAGACATGGTCCTGGATCAACATATGTTGTTGATCCTGGATCAACATCCCTGTCCCAAAATGTAGTCCTTACCCACTTCATACCCCTAAACCTAACCATAACTTTTCCCTAAAATCAGAGGGTAATGAAAGGTGACTGACACTAATGTTTAAGTACTTCATCCTGGTTCTAAGCCTAAACATGACATAAACTGTAAACTTGTCCCTCAAATCTGATTGGTTGATTGGAAAGTTGATCCAGGATCAACAAAGATGTTGATCCTGGATCATGTGGTACTTGGTGAAATCACGTTCACCCGCTGGTGGGTATTAAAGAAATACTTTTGAATAATACTATACTGGTTCACAATAAAGAGTGATGAATAAAATAACAGGAAAATAATAATAAAAAGAAACTTCCAACAGTGGGAAATCAATGAGCTTCAAAAGCAGATTCATAAGTTCTCCTATGTTACTTCAAGTGGTTTGAGAGCCTCACGTCACGCCTGCCGAGCCAGAGCCTCACGTCACGCCTGCCGAGCCGGTGTCTGTTCCCGTTCCTGAGCCGGTGTCTGTTCCCGTTCCTGAGCCGGTGTCTATTCCTGAACCTGTCCTTCTCCCCAAGAAAATTTTGGGGGTTTGCTATACGCCTTCGCCGTGGCCGGCCAAAGACCCACTGAGGCCTGAAAAGGTAGCACCGCCGTGGCAGTGGTTCATTGCAAGGACCGTTCGAGTTTGAAGCAAGCTTCGGAGCATCGGTGTCAGACATAACATCACTACCTGCACCTAGCAACCCTGACAGCATTACTGTCCATAAAAAAGTAACTACGTTTTTAGGGAGTAATGCATTATTAACACATTCTTTTTAAAAGTAACCTCCCCCAAAACTGTATATGATGCTTTCTGCTGCCAGATAGTATACTTATGAAATCTACCAACAGGGGTTAATGGAGTCATGCTTTTTGTAGATGAGTTCACTTTTTCTCATTCACTTGCTATAGGTAATTTTTAGCATTTAGACAAACTGCAGATAAATCACACACATTGTTCATATTGCTCAAACAATAAAGCATGTGCTCAAGGTCATGCAAGATCATGGGATTCCTAAGCAATGCATGAACTGAAAAAATTAATAACTGAATGCAATGGAAGTTTTTTAGTTTTATTATAAAAGTGTCTACTGATTTTTTTTCTTACAATTAAACAATTATGAAAATGGAAAAAATATTAAATTAATAATGATTTTAACAAAAAAAAATCTAAGAATCCAAGGATTTCCTAAATAAAGTATGTGTATGGCTATATGAAGAAGTTCAATAACACCTTATTGTTGCCATTGTGAATACAGTTATCAACATGAACATAAACACTGGAAGCTCTCTGCTACCACTTAAAATGCTTCTCTTCCTCTCCAGGAAAATTCAAAGTGCATGCCTCTGAATAACAGCACCTGCTGGAGTTGGTCTATGAGGTCAGGCTGTGTGGTCAATATCTAAATCAAAGCAAAAGAAAATTCCCCTGGGCTTTTATGTGCATAAAGTGGTTGCCTTTTGAGGTGCCAAAAAACTCGATAGGGTCTAATCAATATCCAGGTCTGCAGACACTTACTGTACAGCTCTCTGAAGAGATCTTTTGAGTGTCCACATACAAACAGGTCTTGTCACATAAAGCCAAGCTATAGGTCTGACCAACCCAATCGTGAGGTATCGCCCAACTTGCTTTAAGGACAGAGGTAGGAAACGAGTAAAGCAACCATAGCTGAATGTTGCTACTGATTCAAAGTAAACAAGGCTGACAAGAAATAGCTCTGCCCAAGAGGGAGTTTCATTGCAGGGCTAGAGTTTAGAAGACAACAAAAGGAAAAAGAGGACATCTGTATCATAAATGCACAAAGATAAGTATTTTCACTTTCGGACCCCATTTATGAGGTCATATGTATGCATACATCTTTTCAAAAACTTATAATTGCATGTATAAAAGCATAGCTCTTTCACCTTTGTATATACACACATTTATCTAGACACACTTCTGAATTATTAACACTAAAACTAAAACATTAATATGGGACGGGACGCAAGCAGAGTAAATCATCCAAAACATGCCTGAAAGTTTTATTGAAGAGATGATCCAGTTTATAAACAAATGTATCACCCTGTTTACAGTTACAGAAGTAAATATGTTTGCATGAATACTGTAGCTCCATTTGAAACGGAGCAGAAATTATAGATGTGGTTGATGCTTCAGACAGGGCACAGACTAACTCAAAAGGGTAGTTTGAGTTGCAAAGTTGCCCAACAGATTATGTGGCCCTATTGTTGGTATAGTGAGAAACATTTATGGTAGAACTATCTCAGGTTTTATTTATTTATTTTTTGCTAAGCAATCTAATAAAAAGTCCATCAGGGATAAAGGATTTTTTTAATTATAAAAAAATAAGTGCTCATAATAATAGAGAAGGGCGCTCTGGAGTGATAACTGGAGAATAGAGCTGAGATATTTGATGATTAGAATTTGATGAAAATTGATGATCTGAAAAAGACTTTGCTAATCATTTCAAAGTAACATAAATAAAGGCTGCTGTACATTTTCAAGAGACTCATTTGTATGCACAAACACACAGCAACTCACGCCGAAATGCACTCTTAAAGCAAAAGATCTCCTAAACTGCTCTTAAAAGGTTAAATCTAGCTATAATCTATCGCTATCCCTTTATGTCAGTGAATTAAAAATCGCCATCTAAATTGTAAAATAAGTGAAAACAATTATCGATACTGACTGATAAAAAAAAAAAAATGAATAAAATAATGCATTAGTGGATTTAGCTGTACATTAACTTTAATGGACCAGAGCAGCAGAGCTTTAATTTGACTTTGGTAATTAATGCACCACTGATTCGGTGTGACCATAAAGACTTGCACAGCTGACCTTGTATGTTTGTGTGAGTATGTGTATTTATTTGGTTGGGCTCAATGCCACCGAGGTCTCCAGATGTGTATATAATTGGAAAATTCTAAAAGGGAATGAAACCAATTAAGACTTGAAGCAGATAAAGCCTCAGTCTCCCTTGGCCGTCAGATGCTCTCAGAATAGAAAATATTTAGTTCCACTCCTATTAGCACTGAGTGTGTATTTGAATAAACTGGAATAAAACAATTTATGGCACTACTGTCCAACATTGATTATTTATACATTACAGCTGCAGAAGCACACAGAAGACACAGCTAATGTTTTATCATCATGTGTATAGGTTTAAGGTGTATTTACATCGTCAGGCAAATCTTAAATATACCATCATAACAACAAGCTGTTTCAGTGACAATCTCAGCAGGAAAGTTGTTAATAAGCGAAATCTCTCTCTAGCCTGTTTCTCACAGCAGGTGGCAGAACACACGATATATTTCACATGTGATTTACACAATTTAACTTCGATATAAACTCCACAGGCATCTGATACTCCACTTAAGAATTCATTCTAGTCTTTCTGCACTTGCATTGATATGCTAGCTAGCTAGCTAATTTGCAAAACAATAAATCAAGAGCTGACAGTGCTTTACAAAACACCAACAGTGGAAAAACTTGGCAATAAGCTGGACTGTCACTCAAAGTTCCCGAAGTGAAATTTGCAATTTGGTATCTGCATGCTTCATCTATCACATTTAAGCCAGACGTCTATTAGTGCGCTGTAACTCGTTCGAGATAAGCTCTCATCTAATTGCTCACACCCTTAAGTGCTTCACATCACTGATGACAGCATAGCCATCTGCATTTTAATGTGTTATCATGATAAAAGTAGTAGTGAGGGGTCCTATATCCTTATGAGTTTGCCTGAAGTCAGAGTTCTTTTGCATTGAACTTAAGAAGTTTAGCATGCAGTTTAATTAGCAGGATGTCATAAGGAACTATACCACAAAATATTGTTTTCCTATATTTAGGTTTTGCCATAGCCTGGTTACAAAACCAGACCATTCTCAGTAGTAACTGAGTTATGGTCTGGCAAAGCTTCATAGACAAATCATTTCCAAAGGGGCGTCACCAAGGGACGTCGCTCAAAATGCCTCTAGGCGCAATTGGATAGACCTTAAACCAATCAGAGCGATGAAGGAGTGACGTGTGTATGCAGAGCGACGGAGTGTTGTTCTTTGCTCGGGTTTTAACAAAAACGTTCAAATCGCTTAAAACAGACGCAATACCTGATTCGAACGAGTGATGTTCCACGGCGGCATCCATCTTTGTAATGTAGGGTACAAAATCTCCTTCACCGTTACTGCGCTGTCGTCATCGTGTAAAGCCCGCCCCAACGTTTCTGATTGGTGCCTCGATTTCGACGGATTGGAAATGGGCTTGAATGAGCTCTTTGCCAGACTTACTTGCAGGGCAAATCTAAATTTGCCGGAAGTTGTCTGGGTTTTCCCAGGCTAGTTTTGCTGTGCATGTAAACTCATTGTTATATATTACCTTCTTTGCATGAGATAAGAACACGGTACTTGATGACTTCATAACATATCAAGGTTAAGATATGTGTTGATTTGTTTGCATGAGACGGTGGTTTGGAAGATTATATTTCTCATCTAGAAAATTGCCATTCAAAAAGCTTTAAATCATTGAAATCTTCAAGGAGATTTGCATAAAAGAACAAACTAGCGTTTTACTTCAAACTGTCGTACATTTTAACATGTTGGTCTGTGCAGTGAAACGAACTGATAGGTTGTCTTGGCTTTCTTGGCAAGTGCTAGCAACTCTAGTATCCGTGTCTCCTGCTGCAGTCGTTCGATGACAGCTAGCTAAACTACATGGTGATCGTCATCCATCACAGCGGTTCACGGTTATAATTCTGTGTTCTATACCCCTGCCTTTCATTACTCTGACTTACAGAGTGAAAAGGGAGGCAGCGTTGAACGATCCATGCTGTTAATTCTCTCGTCCGGTGCTCCTTTATACCCTGTTCTCTCCATCATCGAAGTAATTACACTTCCCGTTTTCCCAAGCTGAAGGTGTAAAATTCAATCAGCAGTCAAGCAAATTTAAATCCCCAGCTCCCATATGTAGCGGCAACAGAGCACAAATTATTGATTTATCTGTTAAGCCCCTTTTTGCTTGCTGTACCTCTTGTCACGACTACCTAGCTCACAGTAGCAGTGACATAGGGGAGACCACACCGTTTGTTGAGTTAAATCAAAAATAGTTTATTTAAACATTAAATAATACGATTAAATGATAATATAAACCAGGAAACGTGTCACGTCAGTAAATGAGAAACAAAAAGAAACTAATCAAAGTGTAGTGCAAATCAGTACAGTGTAGACTATGTGTAGACTAATGCAAACAAAGCAAAAAGGAGTAGGCTGGTGCTGCTGCCATCCTGGAGGACCCAGCAATGCCAAGACGCGCAGAGCAAGCAGAGAGCAGAGCGAGCAGCTATCCAACAGCTGGCAAGAGGGGTTTTTAAACAGTCCCGCCAATCAGCTGCTGTCAGATGGACCGAAAACCACCAGCTCCCTCTTCAGGCTGGGAGGAGAGAAACGGCCCAACATATTCTGTGCATAGTGGAGTGAGCACACCTAGCACGGCAAAGCCGGGCGTGACATCACTCCCCCCACAAAACAGAGACCCATATGGGACTCTGTAATTTTACATTCTACTCATTACACCATTTCCCATAATCAATACTAAAAAAACAAAAATAAAACCCCCATTACAAACTACACCCATTACCCTTTTTAACCAGTATCACAAAAGACTAATGTTAGACTAAACCCAACTCTTATCTTTCGCCCACCCCCTCAATACAACAGCCACTACAAAATACAAATCATCAAAACCCCACCCCCCCCCCCCCCCCCCCCAATTCCCCCCCTACACCCCCTCCTTCCCACCCAGCAAATCCTGGCGCCTGGAAAGCAATTTAAGAATGGGAAGATCGGAGACAAGAGAAAAAGAACCAGGACTGGAGAAGAGAGACACCACTTAACAGTCATCAAGAGCCCGTGACAAAGCATCAGCCATGACGTTCTCGGACCCCTTAATGTGTCTAATAGATAGATTATAAGGCTGTAAAAACAGAGCCCAACGCATAAGGCGCTGGTTAGTATTTTGAAGAGAAGAGAGGAAAGTAAGAGGATTATGATCAGAAAAGACCACCACAGGGTGTAACCCACCACCAACATAAACATCAAAATGTTGGAGTGCCCAAATAAGGGCCAGTGCCTCTTTTTCGATGGTCGAATAGTTAAATTGGTGGCAATTAAACTTCCGAGAAAAATAGGAAACTGGTCTATCTATTCCATTGTCATCCTTTTGAAGGAGAACAGCACCTGCCCCTACCAGGCTAGCATCCACTTGCAGCTGGAAGGGCTCCTCCAGCCTAGGAGCAGCCAAAATAGGTGCAGAACTCAGAAGAGACTTGGCGTTTTCGAATGCGTATTGACAATCAGTAGTCCAATTGAATTTAACTGAACCCTTCAACAGGTTAGTTAGTGGAGCAACGACGGATGAAAAGTTACAGCAAAAGTTCCTGTAATACCCTATCATACCAAGGAAGCGCATCAATTCTTTCTTAGTGACAGGACGTGGAAATTTGTCAATGGCCAGGACTTTCGCTCTCACTGGCCAAACGTTCCCCTGTCCAACCACCTTTCCCAAATACACCACTGTAGCCCTAGCAAACTCACACTTTGCTAAGTTTACAGTGAGATTTGCAGCCGCCAACCGTTCAAATAATGAACGTATGCGAGCAAGGTGGATCGTCCAAGTGTCTGAATAACAGACCACATCATCAATATACACAGCGCACCCCTCCAGCCCCGCAACAACTCGATTCATAAGCCGCTGGAAACTGGAGGGAGCGTTTCGCAAACCAAAAGCCATTCTCGTATAAGAGTAGAGTCCCGACGGCGTAATAAAAGCAGAGATCTCTTGTGCCCTGGGAGTAAGAGGAACCTGGTAATACCCCTTAAGCAAATCAAATTTGCTCACATAACGAGCCGCACCGACCTGATCAACACAATCCTCTATCCTAGGCAGTGGATACGAGTCTGGTTTTGTCACACTATTCACTTTTCTGTAATCCGTGCAAAATCTGTACGTATGATCAGGTTTTTTGACTAATAAACAGGGTGAAGCCCAGCTAGAGTACGACTGTACGGCAAGACCATTTTCTAGAAGATATTGAACACTATCATCTAGACTTTTACGCTTATCAGCTCCCGTGCGGTAAAACCTCTGACGAATTGGCTTTGCATCACCGACTTCTATGTCATGCTCGATTAAAGTTGTGCAGGTAGGAGTATCTGAAAACAGACATGGAAATTCAAGGATTAATGCTTTCAATTCTGATTGCTGTTGTGGATCCAAATGATCTAAAACTCCCTCTAATTTTCTCAACGTCTCTGAATTATTCAGACGAGCATGCAGCATTGAATCATCCGGGCCCTGCACATCATCTTCTAACTCTGAAGAAACTATAGACGTGCCTGCCACGACCAAGACAGCTGATTCACTCTTCCCACTAGACGACTGAGACGATGCATAATATGGCTTAAGTAAATTGATATGACATAACTGTGTTGCTCGCCTACGATCAGGCGTAGCAACCACATAATTGGTCTCTGACACTTGACGAACCACATTGTAAGGTCCTGAATACTTCGCCCCAAAAGGAGAACCAGGCATAGGCAATAATGCCACCACTTGATCCCCTGGACTAAAGACACGAGCTTCTGTTTTTTGGTCATAATTTCGCTTCATCTTCCTTTGGGCATCAGTCAAATTTTCAGTTGCCATTTTACATGCTAACAGTAATCTGCGTCGGAAACCGTACACATAATTAGACAAACTCTTGGGTGGTTCACTTGAATCCAGATCACTTGACAACACAGACAATGGTGTACGAACCTTGTGGCCAAATACTAATTCATTGGGACTAAAACCTGTGCTTTCTTGCACAACTGTTCTAGCCGCCAACAATAGCCACGGTAAACCATCCTCCCACTCCCTTTTCATCTCTATGCAGTATGCACGCAACAGAGACTTAAGGGTGGCATGGAAACGCTCCAAAACCCCTTGACTTTGTGCATGGTATGCGCTACTCATGTTGTGTTGGATACGCAGCTGTTTCAAGGCTGCTGCGAACGTTTTTGACGTAAAATTTGAACCCCGATCACTTTGAATGATTCTGGGAAGTCCAAATACTGAAATAAACTGTGACAATGCTTTCACCACAGACCTTGTAGTGATTGTCCTCAAAGCAAACGCAGCAGGATAACGAGTCGCCTGGCACATGATTGTAAACAAATAAACACAGCCTGATTTTGACTGGGGTAAGGGGCCCACACAATCAATGATCAAATGCTCGAAAGGCTTACCAACAGATGGAATGGGCTGTAAAGGCGCGGGCTTAATGACTTCATTTTGCTTACCTGCCACCTGACAGACATGACAAGTTTGAACAAACCGTGCAACGTCTCTCTTTATCCGTGGCCAGTAACAATGTTTTAACAATTGATTGTATGTTTTCTTCACCCCAAAATGACCCGCTGTTTCCCCATGAGCTGTTTTTAGTGCCACATCACGAAACTTTTCAGGCATCACCACCTGCAAAATTTGATCTCTCACATCATTTCCCACAGTGGGTGACCACCTTCTTAGCAACAAATCATCCTTCACAAAATAACAGCGATCTAAATTGTCATCTGCAGCCAACTCAAAATATTTCTGTAAGCTCGGATCACTCTTTTGAGCCTCAGCAATGTCAAAACGAGACAAAGGTACTGGTAACTGCGGAATGAATAGTTGAGCAGACGTGTGCTTCGATACATCAGACAGATTTGCATCCTGCTTATGCGCCATAGCGCGCGTCACAGCACATGCCGAAAAAACGTCTGGAAAATCTTTTTGACAACTATCTGACTCATGCAATAAAGAAACTCCAGTATTAACCACAGGAGGTGGTGAAACTTGATCAGGAAAAACACGGTCATGAGCAAAATTATTACCCACAATCAGATCAATTCCCTCTATAGGTAGAGAAGGGCGCACCGCGATGGTCACTTCCCCACTCACAAAACCAGAAAACAATTGAATTTTGTGCAGCGGCACTGGAAAAGACTGAAGACCAATTCCCCGTATCAACACACAACTTCCTGTATCAGATTCAGACGAAAAAGGCAAGACAGATTGACAAATGAAACTTTCTGATGCACCCGTATCACGCAGAATTTTCACTGGAACGCGACGTGCGTTTCCAACCAATGCCACAAAACCCTCCGTGACAAACGGTGCATAATCCGTTACAATAGATGCAGAAGATTCAAGCTCATCACATTGTACATTACCTTTATCAACTGACGCCGTACATTGTGCACGATCCAATGTCTTTTCTGGAATTTTCTTATCTTTACTCCCTGAGCGCACAACAGGAACAGACGAGGTGCAGAGACCAACTTTTCCTCCATCAACCTTCCCCCGATTTCGCTCCAATAACACCGGGCAATTTCTTTTCCAATGGTTTTTCCCAAAACAGTAATTACAGTCTGTTTTAATATCGAAATCCGATGGTTTACCACGTGCACTTGAATTTGAAAACACAGATGTGTCCGTATTAACACGACTATAGCGACGTTCTTTGTAATTAGTGTTAGGACGCGGACAAAAATCACGAGCTGGTGTCTTGTGTATGAGGGAAAAATTATCAGCAAGAACAGCGGCATCTGCTGCTGTTTTCACATGATGTTCGCTAATATACGTAGCTATGCGATCAGGCAAAGTGTTCTTAAGTTGTTCTAATATCATAATATCACACAACTCATCAAAAGAATCAACCTCTTCAGCTGTAAGCCAACGATGAAAGAAACTGGTTAATTCCCTAGCCAATTCAGCGTAAGTTTGTTTGTCTGATTTTTTCCATGATCGAAAACGCTGTCTATAAGCCTCGGGGATTAACTCGTAACACTTTAATACAGCTGCCTTGACGCACCGATAGACTCTCTTTTCAGAGGAAGGTAAAGCCACAAATGCCTTCTGAGCACGACCAGTTAACGTAGTTTGTAACAATACAATTTTATCCTCATCACTCCAATTTTGTTCAGAAGCAATACTTTCAAATAATGAAAAAAACACATCTGGATCATGTTCATTAAACTTAGGCAGGAACTTAATCATACCAGCCAGGCCAGACTGCTGCGATTTTCCAAGTTTGCCTTCAGCTACTAATTGCAGCCGAGTACGCTCAATCTCTCGGTCCTGCTCTAAATTTTTAAGCTTTTCCCATTCCAACTCACGATCCTTGTCTTTCTGTGCAGCTTCTAACCTTTTACGCTCCATTTCGTTATCAAGCCTTCTTTGAGCCAAATCGTCATCTAATTTTTTCCGTGCTAACTCTTGTTCCAATTCCACTGTCTTTTGTTTCACAAGCAAATCATGTTGCAGTTTTAAAATTTCGACTTGCTGTTCAAATGTTAATACACTGGATTTTGGCTGTGGGTCTACAAAACTCGGAGTGGGCTCACTATCTAGAGTGCGCTCACTATCTGAATCTGACGCTCCCTGACTACAGCGCTCCGGCAATTTCTCGTCGGGTAACACGTTCTTATCAATCAAACTCGCACGAATGAAGTCAAACAGCTCATGCTTCTTAGCTACCCTCGGCAATGTTACATCAATTCCATAGTGTTTAGCCACACTATGCAATTGTTTAACGTTCAACGCCGCAAGCAAGACCACTGAAGGAGCAGCCAAAAACGCCTCAAATGCACTCATTATTAAAACTAACGTCACTTATATCACCAAATCAACAATTAACTCAGGCTATATGGTCTATAAACGTCTTTCGGGTTACTATAACAAATCCAACCACACAAATTTAATCGGGCAAAGCGGAACGTAGCTCATATTACAGGACAACTACGGAGTTTTTCCCCCTAAACATTTACCCCCCTACTATTCTGACCTATCTTCACACTAAGTCCAAGAACAAGGCTCATTTACTCACCAATACCGATGGAATCGTACTGTCCCGACAAAAGTCAATTCAGCCGGTGCTCCACGGCGGTGCCCTCGTCCGGACTTCAGTGACCAGCAACCTAAACCCACAACGCATAAGCGCACTAATTGGGGATAAAACAGACTCCGTACAATGTCATCCTGCAACACAAATAAGCTTACAAACACACTTCGCCCTTCAAACTCAGCAAACAAAATATGGTTGGAAAAATTGCTCTAATCTGCGCAAATACTCCTATTTTTTCCCTAACAAAAGAACTAACTTTAGCGATCAACTAACACTCAATTCATAACTGTGAACACCCGATGCGGAACTCCCCAACAAACAAACAACGCCGCGTGCCAGCTGAATTAGACCACTACTATCAGCTGATCGCCGTCCGCTTCATTCACAAAAATGTGAACCAATGACGTAGCACTACCCACGCAACCAAGCCTACACAATATTGCGAATTATAGTAGTCTACTTACAAATTGGGATCCAAATGGCTGGACGAGCCCCCATATGTCACGACTACCTAGCTCACAGTAGCAGTGACATAGGGGAGACCACACCGTTTGTTGAGTTAAATCAAAAATAGTTTATTTAAACATTAAATAATACGATTAAATGATAATATAAACCAGGAAACGTGTCACGTCAGTAAATGAGAAACAAAAAGAAACTAATCAAAGTGTAGTGCAAATCAGTACAGTGTAGACTATGTGTAGACTAATGCAAACAAAGCAAAAAGGAGTAGGCTGGTGCTGCTGCCATCCTGGAGGACCCAGCAATGCCAAGACGCGCAGAGCAAGCAGAGAGCAGAGCGAGCAGCTATCCAACAGCTGGCAAGAGGGGTTTTTAAACAGTCCCGCCAATCAGCTGCTGTCAGATGGACCGAAAACCACCAGCTCCCTCTTCAGGCTGGGAGGAGAGAAACGGCCCAACATATTCTGTGCATAGTGGAGTGAGCACACCTAGCACGGCAAAGCCGGGCGTGACACTCTGCATGTGCACATCTACGGCACAGATATTGCCTTCCTATTCCCTTCATTTCTAAAACAATGAATTATGCACCAGGCAAAGCATAAAACAAGCAGGTTTTTTTTTTTACTGCGTTCGATCACTATTTCAAGGGTTATTGACCACAAGTCTAAAGTTAAATGCTCTCGCAGGTGTTTTTTTTATTTATAAATATTTGATATTAAAATCACATGTAACTTTTTAGTTTTTTTTGTGTAATAGAAGCTAAAATATTCAGGCACTGCCACTGAGCATATAAATGAAACTAGAATAAAATAAAATAAACATAAACTGAAATATTTTTTACTTTTTTTTAAATTGCTGTTATAATATCAGTCTGTGTTGCCTTGTCGTTTCATGTTAGTAGTTCCCTGTTTAGTCTATTAGTCTCCCGAGGTGTTTCAGATTAACCACACCCCCTTGTTATCCTGTTTAGATTGTTTGCCCCTGTATTTAAGCCCTGTGTTTTAGTCCAGTCTTTGTGAGTTCTTGTGTTTTGTTACTGTTGATGTTGGATGCCCTGTTCCCAGTCAGAGTCTTTGTCTAATTTTCCGTTTGTTAAATAAAGTGTGCTGCAAGTGGATCCTGCTTCCTCCTTCCTTCAACCACAATCGTGACAGAAGAACTCACCGACTATGAGTCCAGCAGCCACAAGCAACCAGGCCCTAAGGAGATACCTGTCCTCTGTGTCACAAGATGGCGAGCCTTTAGTAAGGTATGTGAAGGACTTCTGGGTTTGCTGCCATTTAGCATCCCTAGACGACGCCGAGCTGATAGAGCTTCACGTCAGCCACGTCCAGCCAGAGCTTCACGTCAGCCACGTCCAGCCAGAGCTTCACGTCAGCCACGTCCAGCCAGAGCTTCACGTCAGCCACGTCCAGCCAGAGCTTCACGTCAGCCACGTCCAGCCAGAGCTTCACGTCAGCCACGTCCAGCCAGAGCTTCACGTCAGCCACGTCCAGCCAGAGCTTCACGTCAGCCACGTCCAGCCAGAGCTTCACGTCAGCCACGTCCAGCCAGAGCTTCACGTCAGCCACGTCCAGCCAGAGCTTCACGTCAGCCACGTCCAGCCAGAGCTTCACGTCAGCCACGTCCAGCCAGAGCTTCACGTCAGCCACGTCCAGCCAGAGCTTCACGTCAGCCACGTCCAGCCAGAGCTTCACGTCAGCCACGTCCAGCCAGAGCCTGTCACTCCCCCCAGGAAAATTTTCGGAGGGGGCTATAGGTCACCGTCCTGGCCGCCCGAGGGGTCTTCGCCGCCCTGGCCGCCCGAGGGGTCTTCGCCGCCCTGGACGCCCGAGGGTCCCACAGCTCCGCCCTGGTCACGCCCACAACCTGCTCCACCCTGGCCACGCCCACTGCCTGCTCCACCCGCACTTCACGGCCCAGTCCCACCATTGCCTGCTCGGACCTGGCCCTCCATCCCTCCACCAGGACCGCCTCCGCTCCACCACCCTCCTGAACTGTCTAGTTTTTTGTTTTGATGGGCGTCGGGAGCCGCCCATAGAGGGGGGGCTATGTTATAATATCAGTCTGTGTTGCCTTGTCGTTTCATGTTAGTAGTTCCCTGTTTAGTCTACTTAGTCTCCCCAGGTGTCTCAGATTAACCACACCCCCTTGTTATCCTGTTTAGATTGTTTGCCCCTGTATTTAAGCCCTGTGTTTTAGTCCAGTCTTTGTGAGTTCTTGTGTTTTGCTTACTGTTGGATGCCCTGTTCCCAGTCAGAGTCTTTGTCTAATTTTCCGTTTGTTAAATAAAGTGTGCTGCAAGTGGATCCTGCTTCCTCCTTCCTTCAACCACAATCGTGACACTTGCTAGCTTTTCTTTTTTTCATTTAGTTTGAATTAAAACACAAAAATAACTAAAAATCAAAAACTACATATACAATTACAAAATGACAAAAACAACAAAATTACTCAAATTAAAACTGAAAATATACAAATAAAACCTTATTATTTTATATTTAGGTACTCTATTTCTGTTTTCTATAAAATAAATAAAAACTATAATCTAAAATAGAATAATTCAAGTATGCTATTGAATAATATTGTCACATGATGAGCTTTTTTATTGAGTGAGTAAAGTACTGAGTTCATTTTTTTTTAGAACAAATACAATATGACCTGTACTGACTTCTAGCAAGAAACTTGTCAAGAGCAGACCACTTACCCCTATTTTTTTTAAAAAAAATGCTGATATATAGCACAAGTAAGACGGGGTGGATGGAAAAATGCTACGCGATGGGTCACAGTTCATTTTCAATGAAAAGAGTGAGCATAACTGAGAGTGGGTGCTATCTCATGAATGAAGTGAAATGTATTTCTTGTAAGAGCTGCCCCGCATGCCACCCTAAGTGACTGGCTATAGCCTATATGGCAGGGAATCTGTTTGACTCTGTCCTATATGAATTTTTATGAAAATAATGAATATCTTAAAGATTCTGCTATTTCTTTTCCTTTCATATTATGTGGAAACAAGTCATAGTTTATTTTCATTAAGGATTGCAAGGACACATCATTTAAAAAAAAAGTGCACAAATAAATAATTTATAATACATACTGCAATATTCCATAAAAAGAAGATTTGTCGATTTTACTTTTATGGTGACTTTAATAAAGAAGTTAAAAGACTTTTACTTCAACCATATGGTATAGTTCGCTGGGCTAATAATCTGGTCTAGCTGGTCTCCCCAGCCTGGGAAAGATGGAGTTTAGTTGGTCAACCAGCTGCGATAGCCGCGTTTCCACTGCCGGGCCAGGGCCGAGCCGTGCTAGTGCGTGCCAGGGCCAGTCGCGTTTCCGCTGTCACTTCCGGGGCTTGATCGGGGCTTACTCGGGGCCAACGGCCAGGATTTCTGGCCCGTCGAATACCTTGGGCCAAAGCGGGCCAGCTCGGGCTAGAGGCGTGCTCAAGGTGAAAGGCGGAGTTTATCGGTGTTATGGAACGTTATGATCTGAAGCAAGATGCACATTTCACTTTTTTATATCGCGCAAAATAATCGCTGCTCGAAATGGAGAATCGCATGTAGGTACTGGTCTGTCGAAGATACCAAAGCTCTTCTGAGCATTTGGGCAGAAGAAAGGGTACAACGTCAATTTGACGGCGTGTGAAGAAATGAGGACGTTATAAAATACATCGATGCTGAACTTTCTAAGCTAAGCATTCAGCGAGCAACGCTTCAAGTTCAGGAAATAATAAAAAAGTTGCTGGCGCAGTATTGTACAGGGCGTTTAAAACGCACAATGGACAAAGTAGAGCACAGAGAAGGAACTTTCCATGGTTCTCACGAGACAATCGGGACACTATTGCAGCCACGGCCGGTGAGTTAATATACATGCTATCTTCCTAACTTAAAAAATAAATAAATTCATAATACCCGCTGAAATGGGTTGGGTTGTATGTCGTTTGATCCAGAAAGGCGTGTTAGGGGGGCGGGGTTTAGGGCAGCACTGTGGGGCTACTGGCCCGGCGGTGGAAACGCAAGCCCGGTGCTTGAGGCCCGAGGCCACTGGCTCGGCTCGGCTCACTGTTAGCCCTGGCCCGGCCCTAGCCCGGCAGTGGAAACGCGGCTATTGTCTCCCTAGCCCTGACCAGCCCTCTAAAACCAATCAATCAAAACAGACCAATCTGACTAGCTTATCCAGTCTGTGTCACCAGATAACCAGACTAACTAGACTTCTAATACGTGACTGGTGTTTTGTTTTGCTCTATCCTCTGCGCTTCAGCATTCATCAATGCATCGTGCGTCGGGTCAAGTGTTACTCTTCCACCGTAAATCGATGGGTACGGCCGTCTGACGGAAGCTAGTTATTTTAGTCGATACAATTTTAAATATGGATATTTTTCTTACACGAACGCATCACTTCACTTCAGAAGGCCTTAATTAACCCCCCGAAGCCGCGTGCAGCACTTGTATCATGGATGGATGCACTTTGATGGACTTTAAAACATAAACCATTAACTGGCATTATAAAGTTTGGAAGAGCCAGGATGTCATATACACCTAGAATGACTTGAAGGTGAATAAATCATGGGCTAATTTTCATTTTTGTGTGAACTATCCCTTTAAGGTGGTTTAAGTTGGTTTTCTCAGCTGGGATGTTTGACATTAACCTGCTCATCCCTAAACATTGTGAGCTAAACTGCATAAGAACTTGAGGCTAATGTATTGCTAAAATAAAGAGCATTCATCTTCATATATCTCTCCTTCTCTGACAGATTCATTTGGGACAGGTGTGGTGCTTGAGGTGCCGTGTCTGCTGATTCTTTCTGTGTACTGTATGTTTGCCAAGGCAAAAACAATGACTCATCCCGCAAGTCCAGCAACCACTTCCACTCCGTCAGCAGCGCTGTAACTCTCTCATCTCACTCTCTTTCTTCTGTTACACTGTTTTTCCATTTCCAAAACCCATATTTGTGCTCAGCTTACAGAAGAGATAGACTGTCAAGCGCCATGTAATTATTATTACAGGTCTTCTTATTTTCAGGTGCATTACTCAGCATGATATCCAATAAAGAAAATTGACATTTTTTTTAAATACATTTTTAAAAAAAAATTATATTACATAAAAAGCTAAATTACATCTTTACAAAAAGAGAATATGCAATATGACAAATTATACAGCTATAGTTTAACTCTATAAGTTGAGGATGACAACACAAGCAGATGATGCAAATGCAAAATATTTCTGATTGATTTGTATTTTTCAGGACATACTTATGCTTTCAAGACTTTCAGAAATCATTTTTGCTATTTTACCAAAACCGTATCTATTAACCAGCTGGATAACACTATCTTTGGTGGGGGAAAAAAAAAACAGAAGAGTAAAAAATAAGAATACATCACAGAAAACCAAACACTTGTTTTGTAAGACTTGTTGGAATTATTTTCTGTTCGAATCGACATAATGCCAGAAATACTGCTGATATATCTCGGAAAACCAAACTTTTTTTGTAAGTGCAAATGGACTAGTTGGAATTATTTCCTGTTATAGTCAACATAAAGCTAGAAATGCCCCTGATTTATCTTAAATGTGGAACCCGAAACATTCCATTAGGAGGTTTTGCATACCTGAAATTAATATCCCCCAAAAATGTAAGCTAAGTGCCATAAATTCTAAAGATACTTTGGCTCACACCTCACACAAAAGTGAAAAAGCAAAACAGAGTCCTAAAGGATTAATAAATTATCCACTTATAGAGCCCCTTTCGGTCTATGTTTGTCTTAAAAAAATTGTCTCTTCACCATCCTCTCTCTCTCTCAGCATGTCTGTGCTGCTGTTCTCTCTGAAGGAGAAACTGTGAATCTGAGCCCATTACAGCTCTGTGCTGTTGATTTACTACAGTCCCGACTAAGAGTGCCGCACACTTCTGTGTGTGTAGGCACGTGTTGCACTCCACTGATACATGGCCAGCTGTTTGCCCACGATAAGGCCTTTGCAAGGAGAGAGAAGAACCTAAGAGAATTCCATTAATCTGAGAAAAGCAGTGCACTCTGCTGGTAAGCCGTATCAGTATTGAAAGAAAACATCTTTCATAGGGTTAAATCTATAAAATCGAGTCAAAGTTTAGATATTGATACATATAAGCGGTCCTCACTGTGATTACATTGCAATGGTAATCTGGATAGATTTTGTATAGATGGAGTACTAGTCAAGACTCAATGCTAACATTGTACTGGTCCAATAAATCTCCCCCGCCAAAATTTCCACTGGATCGGACAGAGCACCACAACACACTTGTAGCCAATCAGCAGAAATGGGCGTATACACATGATGGGGGAGGAGAGAGAGTGAGCAAGAGGGAGATTTGAAGAAAGACAGCTGAGAGACATTACAAAAGGGAAAAGGTCAGAAGAATATCACTGGAAAAAATAGGGTTTAATCAGACAAGAGCTTGGACCAGCGCTAATATTAGAAAAGCCTAATATTAGGTCTTATGAAAAGAGAGTGTGAAGGCCTGAAAACAAACGCAGAGGTTGCGTTGTTTCTACTCCATACATGAGTAACATTGGTTTTGAGTGTGCTGCTGGCGAATAACAATTGATCTCGTTGCACAGTATCTGAAATGCTGTTTTGGTCATTCTGAAATGCCTGAGTCAAAGTGGTTCGGTATATTTACCTCCCAGTCTTACACGACTGCGTTCCCAAACAGCAGGCATCTGCCTCAGAAAGCAAGTTAACATGACCACGTTTATTGTGTTTCGTCTGCGTGCTCTGAGGAGTAATATATTATACCCATTTACAAACATTAGCCTATATATAGTGGCTTCTCCTAATGCATCAAATTCCATTTTTCTTTGTGATATTTATCGCCAGTTTATCAGAAAGTGACGATTGTGTTCTCTTCAACTGACTGGATGGAAACTCAAATTCACAACTTTGGATGGAAACATCTCAGAAATTGCTTACTGCACCTTTAAATCACTTAGATTCATCAATTGGCAAGACAAAATACGTGAACATTCCGTCAACTGTCCCAATCAAGTAAGTATTTCTCATGCTGGACCCGTGCCATCAGACTGTCCTTCATTATTGTCATGTCCTGCTAGTTTGTTGAATGGAACCCACATCAGACAGGTAATCAGTTGTTGTTTATTATAATTATTCATATGTATCTACATTGCTGAGAGAAAAAAAGTTAAGAATAAAAATTAAGAATAACATATAAAGAGAAATAATAGTTTAATAAATATAAAAAAGTGTATAAATATAAAAAGTTATAATATTGATGACATGACATGGTGATACAGTGGTATCTATGAATGATAGATGTCTGGAGTTTTAATCTCAGCCAAGTGAAATAATGTATGTTTATCCACTGATACACATCAGCAGCCAAGGCACATTTTTATTTTGTGATTCGATTAACTTGACCCGTACTGTACAGTGGGAAGAAAGATCTTGTCATGGGTAGATCGCATTGGTACTCTGATACTGACAGATAGCTGAATTGAGAGGGGGCTGAGAAGTGTATAGCGCAGGAAGCTGTTCAGACAAATTTACTCCGTAGGTCACGGTTTATTTTCAATAAGTGGTGCGAGTGAAACGGATACTATTCCTTGAATCTGCTGCGATGAGAGATAGGATGTGAAGTGCACATCTAAGAGTGGTCTGCTAGAATGTAGTCAATCTTTTAAAAATACAGACACAAGATACCAAGAAAATCTGTATTTCCTTTGTTAATAGTATTTCCATTTTATGTTATTACAAGCAGCTTTTGTCTGCTGTTTATGCAGACTCTAAAAAGCAATCAGAGGTTTTAAGAGTGTGTTTAGCTGTATAAATTGAGTTTCTGTCTGCCATAATAACACTGGTGTTAGAAAAATTTGTGATGCTTGGAATTGTAGGTCTGTAAATCATCCAATACTCTTACTCTGTGTGATCACACGCTTCACAGGTTTGGGACACATTGTCTGCAGGTGTTATATTTCCATTGCATGGTTTAAAAGGCAAAGCTCAGTTGGCCTTAATGGATGTAAATCGGATAAAGCCGCATTATACATTTGGAAGATTAGCCTACAGAGTTACTTTGCCAAAAAAGTTGCCTAAAAAGCACCATCAAAAGCTAATAAATTAATAAATAATAATGATAATTGAAAAACCTAGTGAATGACAAAAAAGTAGCCTATTTGATGACTCTACATATAGTCACGTTGGTTCTATTGACGGAAATGAGAGGGAGGAGGAGAGGGATCAGGGTCCGGTGAGAGGATTTTTCACAAGAGATGATATTACTGTGCCGTGTCGAAGTGCTCCCAAGCACTTGCTATGGTATTCCGCCATACAATATAGTTATCCATTTTACACGCTTAGAAAAGCAAAACGTTTTATTTTGTGTCACCGCCCTAGGTCGAGTTACACTACTCGAGTAACTGTATTTAAATAGGGAAAACGTGGTGGTGTTTGGTCGCTTCTCTGCTTGGCCCGTATTGAATGAACTGGGCTAAGCTAAGTGCTAACAAAGTGTCGCCACAAGACAGCTATTTAGTGCACGCACTGAGACGAGAGAGGTATGTATCAACTCGTCTTAGTTAAGGGAATAACATAGTTTAATATGAAAAACCAGAAGAGTATCCTTTTAAACAACTTCAAGCTTGTGTTAAAGCTACAATATGTAATTTTTCCCCTGCTAGGGGTCGCTAATCTCTTACAACAACAAAAGCGTAGGTTGATGACGCATAAGCGGAATTATTGAACTTGTCGCCATGCTTAAGGATCTAATAATGTTTATGGATGAGTGAATACATTGATGTTTTTAACATGACTGTGGTATGAAGCAGGGTGCGATTGCTAATGAGACAGATATCAGCGCCGCATGCGAGTCCCGCGGATATAAAGTAATAAGGACATTTCATTCTACCGAACTACCTGCAAGTGCTGAATTAATACTCACACAGGTCAGTTTATTAGACGAATGAAATGTGTGAGGTAATGCAGCGATGTTTCACTTGGTCTACACTATCAAACTAAACTGCATTTGAGTGTGTTCAAAGTTATAATTTTATGTGTTAGTTTGTCTGTATGAGACTAGCAGTAAGCTAGATCAACAATAACATACTGATTATATTCTAACATTTTATCATGTTAAGGTATATAACATTGATTAGTTTTATGTAGCTACATTTGCTTACCTGTCTAATAAAGTATCTCTGTCAAGTCGAAGTTTGTCACGGGCCTGGAGCTCTCTGCATCTCGAAAACGCCATGCTGATATTGATCCTCGTTTTAGTTCTCATTTTGTGCCAAAGTCTGCTAGCCATGGTCCATAATGTTTGAACGAAACAACAACAGTGCGAGCGTGCCGCTAGACGTAACACAGTTGTCCACGTCTTACGCCATGTTAACTATGGCAGTACGAGCGGAAACCAGGGAGAACGCGAATAGTACGTCATTGACAGGCAACAAGTGAACATGGATGAGCCATTATTTAAAATTGGAATTTCTCTGAAATTAAAAATCTGAAATAAAAAATAAAAAGAAACTTTTGGGATATTGTAAGTACGCAACTGCAGGAAATATATCATACTGTGCAAGTTATTTTTGGATATTTTATCACAAAAATCTTACATATTGTAGCTTTAATCTGCCTCCACTTTTCTGTTTCTGTTTGTTTCTGTTTGTTTATTTGTATAGCACTATTTAAAACACAACCCAGGTTGAACCAAAGTGCTTTACAGACAGATTTCAGTAAAGGATAAAAATACCGACATACCTCAACCAGTCACTACATCACATATAGAATATCACAACTACTCATTATAAGCTAACGACATCAAATATGATTTACACAAATGCTTAAAAATTAATAGCGATTTTGCAGACCTGATAGGCAACAGCAGCTCATTCCATTGTCTCGGCCCTGTTACCGCAAATGCCCGATCACCCTTATGGAGGCGTTTTGTTCTCGGTACTATCAGTAATTCCTGATCCTCTGAGCGTAGTTTTCTGGAAGGGGTATACAAAGTTAAGAGATTCGCCAAATATGGTGGGGCCTGATTATTTAGCGATTTATAAACAAACAATAAAATTTTGTATCTTATTCTGTACTGCACTGGGAGCCAATTTAAAGACTCCAGTGCAGGTGTGATCGACTCATGTTTCTTTATTTTCATTAAAAGCCTCCCAGCCGCATTCTGTACTGATTGCAATCGGGACAGAGATGCGGCGGTGATGCCGCAATACAGCGAATTACAATAGTCGAGCCTTGAAAAAATAAAAAGTGTGGATAACTCTCTCAAGGTCTTTATTTGATAGGAATGGTTTAATTTTAGCTAGTAGAAGTAAATTGTAGAAACAAGCCCGGACTACAGAGTTTATTTGCTTGTCCATTTTTAGGTTATTGTCAATTAAAAAGCCTAAATCTTTGACTGTGGATTTCGTGTAAAGTGTTAAAGGACTTGGATCTAATATATTTTCTGCGGGTTTATTTTGATGGCCAAATATAATAACCTCGGTTTTGTCTTCATTTAACATTAAAAAGTTTTTAGCCATCCAGGTTTTAACGTTTTTTAAACAATCTAAAAGCGACTCAAATGAACTAGTTGAGCTGAGTGGCAGGTACATTTGCGTGTCGTCGGCGTAACAATGAAATGACACTCCATACTTTCTAAAAATGCTTCCCAAAGGGAGCAAATACAGTGAGAACAGTATGGGAGAAAGGATAGACCCTTGCGGGACCCCCCACGGAAGATTTTTTTTCCCTGAGGTCATATCATTATAGTTAACTGAGAAACATCTACCACTCAAGTAGGACCGAAACCATTTCAAAACTGTGCCTTTTAGGCCTGAGTGTTCCAGACGGGAGATCAGAATGTTGTGGTCAATCATATCAAAAGCTGCGCTTAGATCGAGCAGCACTAGAACAACATCATCTCCTTTGTCTAAGGCCAAAAAGATGTCGCTTAACACTTTCAATAGCGCCGACTCGGTGCTGTGGGCAGTTTTAAACCCTGATTGAAACATTTCTCCTATTTCGTTTTTATTTAAAAATGATAATAGTTGCTGCAGCACAACTTTTTCAAAAATTTTAGAAACGAAAGAAATTTGAGAGATTGGCCTATAATTTTTCATGTCGTCCTGGGCCAAATTTGGCCGCTTCAACCGAATTGCAACTTTTGAGTGCAATTCCCACATCTCAAAATTCAATCAATGTATTTTATGATGCATGAACCAAATCTCCGCCCTACATGTTTTATTTTCGATAATCCATTACACTTGGATGTACATCACAATACAGAACAGACTTTACACTGACTGTAATCACATTTTTGCATCGTGATAGCTCTCTCAATGGAGACAAACTATTCATTGTTTTGAAAATGTGAACTGTAGCAGTTAATGTTTAACAATGTAGAAGTATGATACCACAGTTGTTGTTTTTTTATAGGACTTTCATTGTGTTTTGATTATATTTTGGTTGGGGCATGTTTACCTGCAGTACAGCGTCATTCACACGGTGCACGCGGAGTGTTGAACTTGACGGTGGTAAAGACTATCTTCGTCACTGACACACGATGGATTTAAGCAGGTGGTGTTTCAGTGGATTGACGGTAAATATCATCTTAATCCAGTGCTCTTTTTGTTCTGTGTTATTAAGTATCCTGTTTCACAGAGAAACACCAGAGACGATTCTGTGAGTGAGTGAGCTCTGTCCGCATGATTCATTTTGAATAATGAACTGATTCAAGACTGTTTTGCTAATTCATTTGACCAATTAATTGAAAAGAAACGACTCGAGTGATTGGTTGACGAAACAGACATTGATTCACTATTTCAGGTTCAGAAAACAACTGACAAGCCTGTTTGTACAATAATTTATTATAGCCTGTTGTTCAGTTTTATTTTACTTGCGTTTATAGACCTTATGCAGCCACGCCCCATTTCAGCGCTGAGCTCGTTGTTTTTTGACTTCCGGTCTGTATTTTCACAGCGATCTTGCGTAGTTATGAATGAACGGCTCGTTTAAAAATTTCCAAGGTCCATTTGTTAAGACATGCTTTACAATGCTTATGATAAACATTACAATGCTTATGATAACTCCCGTTAACTCTGCAATAAGTAAATCAACTTCACCAGCTAATTACTCCTGGACAGCGATGCCATAGAAATATACAGAGCGACCGCAAAAACGGAAGTTCAAAGACTATTCTAAAGATGGCGGCGCCCTCGTTTCTCTGGCGCATAAGGTCTATAGTATCACTTTTTCTCGGTTCCTCAAGCGTAGACACGTGCAACAACAAAACTTTCGTAGAATCTGAGTGTGTAATATTTACAAAGAATATTTTAATCTGTTTAATTTTTCCCTCTGATAGCCTCTTTTTTATAGCTTTTAATGCCATGTTAAATAGTTATGGTTAGGTTAGCTGACCTTATAAAACATGTGACATGAATCTTTCAACTTTATCATCTCTATATAATACATTAAAAAAAGTTTTGAACAGCAGACATTCATTTTCATGATCTGTTCAGGGAATTATGGTAGAGAAAAACTGCATTTAAATTCAATGCATGACCTGGCACTTGGGGTAAGAATTGAGAGTGCCAATTTATAGGACAATGTTCACTCCAAACCTGTCCATTGAAATTGGCCACAAGTATAATACAGACTAAATAATATGCAATAATATTGAATGGTGGTATCTGCATTTACTAGATTGTACCAAAATGAGCCTCAAAAGAAACTTTTAATTTAAAAACAAAAAAGGACAGAGTGGAGCAATTCTCTGACAAATCACTCCCGCACCATCGAGAGCTTCAAATACCAACATCTGTCACTGTGACTGTCATTCTCAACTCTTGAGAATGTATCATACAACAGAGATTTATTTTGAATTATGCAGAAATTACTTAGATTTGTGAGTCTGATCTAACTCTTTATTTGAATATTCCTCAGACATGATAGCAGGCGACATTTAGAACCTGAACCCAAATTAACGTCTGCGAGGGCTGTAGAAAGTGAGAGAACAAAAGCCTTTTCATGTTGCACCTGGCATAAAATATACAGAGTGGAGTCCATAATTCTGTGATAACATTGAAATCCTATGAATTTTTATGCAAGTAATATAATTAATGAACACTGAGTATTAAATTAGAATGTAAAATTAAAGTATTTTCCCTAGCGTTCTCAGACTTGTGGGCCTTTTGTGTTTGTTATTCTGGCAAACTGCATTCAGTTTACTTGGTTTTAGCATGGATTTCCTACAGTATGCCATTGTTTTTGCTATCAGCTATTTCCATTGTTTGTTTACGTTCATAAGCATAATTTGCTAAAGTTTACCCATTATAACACTGAAGGCAAAAACAACTAAAAATGTAATAAGGGGGGGGGGGGGGGGGGGGGGGTATTGATTATTTTTAAGAAAATAAGAAAAATAATTCTTTTGACAACTAGTAAGTCAGCTCAGCTCTTTTGGAGGCATGGTACAGTTGTGTGCATCCTGATCAGTAAGTGAGTCGTCTCTCCACACCACTCCACATCACATCGAAGTGCTTCCTTGAATGTGACGGGGGACACTCCAGCTGTGCTGTCTGCAGGCAAAATGTCACCGTATGATGTATTGTAGACACTGAGCGGCAGGAAACCGTCACGTGAAAGTCAATGCCATAACACTTTAGATGTTCCAAAGAAAATTTATGGCCGCCAGGCAAAGTTATGATCACTATCCCAATAGGCGACGACACAACGTTCCATTTTCCATTGCTCCTCTTACTCTAGGTCTGGCCTCTCTCTCTCTCTGTATCTCTCTCTCTGTATCTCTTCTCTCTTTCTCTCTCTCTCTCTCTCTCTCTCTCTCTCTCTCTCTCTCTCTCTCTCACTCTCTCTCTCTCTCTCTCTCTCTCTCTCTCTCTCTCTCTCTCTCTCTCTCTCTCTCTCTCTCTCTCTCTCTCTCTCTCTCTCTCTCTCTCTCTGCCTCTCTCTCTCTCTCTCTGCCTCTCTCTGCCTGACTCCCAACCAGTCATGTGAAACTGGGGTTGTCCAAGAGGAATGAAAAGATAAGCATTGATCTGATAAATGTCGTGTTAAGGTGAAACAATAATGGATTTCTTTAAATCAGAGGGGGGTGAAATCAGAATGATTTGGACTAAAAGATTACTGTGACTTGTCCATTAAAAGAAAAATACTTATTTGTTTTTAAATTCTGTAATGTTTATTTTACATTGTTTGATGATTTAATGTACAATATTGCATTATTATTATCATGACTCATTTAAAAATCTTTAAGTTGTCATTCTACTGCTTATAGTTTTGAACTATGAAGTGGGCAGCTTGCTTTCCCCACTGACATTGAGGCAATTAAGCAAACTTATTTTTCTGTGCACTAGTTTTTGGTGATAGTGTGCATTCAGTCCGTTGTGACTTCAAACTAATTGAGCTGTTGAGTGTGACGATAGAACCTCAACAGAAGAGTGAGTCCCAGAAATCACACACACACACACACACACACACACACACACACTCATGTTGGTGCAACAGCATTATGAGGACTCTCTATAGGCGTAATGGTTTTTATACTGGACAAACTGTATATTCTGTCCCCCTACACTGCCCCTGTCCCTAAACCTACCCATCACAGGAGACATGCTGCATTTTTAATTTTTTAATAAAACATTGTTTTTTATGTTTTTTAAGCCATTTGATTTATGAGGACTTTTGAAATGTCCTCATAAACCACCCATAAGTTGTAATACCAGTGTAATACACATGTCATTATACAAATTTGTGTCCTCATAAATCACATAAACCAACTCTCAAACACACACACACACACACACACACACACACACACACACACACACACACACACACACACACACACACACACACACACACACACACACACACACACACACACACACACACACACACACACACACACACACACACACACACACACACACACACACACACACACACACACACACACACACAGAGAGAGATTTAAAATTTTAAGATTTGCCAAAGGACAAATAAGATTTAAGCTGAGAATCTATATTATTCTTGTGCCTCTGACATTTCACTATTTTTCAAACACTTGAAGAGTGTGTTTTATTTATTTCTTTGTGAGGTTTTGACTAAAAAAACATAAGGCAATATAAGATGAAAACATTCACTGTATTGTCTTTTGAGAGTTTATATTAGATGTTAAGTCTTTAGGTCTGTAATGTTTAACAATACACATAATCAAGACATATTGTTAGGGTATTATTAGAGTGCTCTCATTTTCTTCATTCTGGTTTGAATAAAGAAGATTGTGGCATTTATTTGCCATTTCTTTCTTAAATCTGAATTACTGTCAGTAGTGTTGTGTGTTTGGTCTAGAGCAATGAGCTGTCATTCTGTTCATTATTTTTATATTGACTGTTTGTCCTGCATCAATTTTAATTTCTTTGCCATGACATTTGTTCTTTAATTGACCCCGGATGAGATTTAATCTTGCTTCTCAGTGTGGGCTTATTAGATACATCAGTTTAAATCCACATTCCATATGCATTTACCTACTGTAATTATGGAATCTTAGGGGTGAACTTGGGGAAATATTAGAGAAATGTATCATGATAACATTTTTATTTGGCATACAACAATATGTAGCCTACAAGAGAGGACAGTATATCAAAATGTAATTGTATGTTAATTGTACATTTAAATTCATGGTTTATAATATATAGAAATACTTGGTCACTATCTAAATTGCTAACAAACAAACAAAAACAAGAACCCCTAAACTAAACATCTTTGGAAGATAAATCATGTAAGACTTGCTTTAAGACTTGTCATTAAAAAATGTATATAAAACAAGTAAATTGTTATAAGGTTGTTTAGCCCAGAAGTTTCCAAGAAACACAGCAGTAATGACTTTATGAACTTCTTCACTTATAAGATTGATAATATCAGGGACAAAATTATAACTATGCAACCGTCTACTACAGTATCGCATCAGGGAGTATATTGTAGTCTCCATGAGGAACATTTTGATTCATTTGTTGCTATAGGAGAGGAAGAATTTTGCAAACTTGTTAATTCATCTAAAGCCTGGTTCACACGGCAGGATAATTAGGCCGATTTTAGCCCGATTTACCCCTCCCGACAATCTTAAGGATGCTCCGATATCGTAAAATAATCTGATCAGATATTCCTGCCGTGTGTGGTGTGTTAAGAGTGCTCTCGTCTGCTCGGAAGGACGTCTGGACCGCTCCGATCTCAAATCGGGGATATCCAACATGTTGGATTTTTTTGGCCCGATTTCTCCTCGTGTGTGGTGTCCCCCGAGGACGAACGAGCACGCAGCCTGTGGACTGTGGCGTGTAGCCAATCAGAAAGCGAGGTGACGAGGCGCAGAGGAAGACAAACAAATAAAATCAAAACATCCGGCGGCATGGCGCACCAGAGAGTCCGGTGGATGTTTTCTCTAATAGTTTAAACTATCGCCACTGGATCCTCTGTGTCCGCCATAATAGTTTACTCTGAAGTCACGTTTGATCTCGAGGGATTACGCGAGATTTTCCGTCTGACCTGGGAATGCTCGGGAGTCAAATCGGTTGGTTCTGTGTGATGTGTTGATTTTGCCGTGTGGCTGCGCACCACACACGGCACGAACAAAACTGTTAGACCCGTGATTTTTTATCGCCGTGTGTGGGGTCTCTCAGGTTTGGAAAATCGGCCGACAATTTTAAAATCGTCCCGTGTGAACCAGGCTTAAATCGACAACTTGTATGCTAGACCCTATACCGACTAAGCTACTGAAAGAGATGCTTCCAGAGGTCATAGATCCTCTTCAAAATATCATTAATTCATCTTTGTCATTAGGATACGTACCAAAAACCTTTAAGTTGGCTATGATTAAACCGCTTGTTAAAAAAACGCAACTACAGAATTAGTCAATTACAGACCAATCTCGAATCTGCCTTTTCTGTCAAAGATACTAGAAAAAGCAGTATCCTCACAACTGTGTTCCTTTTTAGAAAGAAATAATATCTGCGAGGATTTTCAGTCCGGATTTAGACCGTACCATAGTACTGAGACTGCTCTCATTAAAGTCACAAATGATTTGCTCCTATCATCCGAGGTTGTATCTCTCTATTAGTGTTACTTGATCTTAGTGCTGCATTTGATACTATCGGCCACAACATTCTTTTAAATAGACTAGAAAACTATGTTGGCATTAGCGGAATTGCACTAGCATGGTTTAAATCATACTTATCTGACCGTTTTCAGTTTGTAGCAGTAAGTGAAGAGATGTCTTATCGATCACAAGTTCAGTATGGCGTACCACAAGGCTCAGTACTAGGACCACTGCTCTTCACTCTGTACATGCTACCATTAGGAGATATAATTAGGAAATATGGAATTAGCTTTCACTGTTATGCTGATGATACTCAGCTGTATATTTCTTCAAAACCTAACGAAACTTACCAATTCACAAAATTAACGGAATGCATAGCTGATATAAAAAAATGGATGACCAGTAATTTCCTATTACTAAATTCTGAAAAAACAGAGATTCTAATCATTGGACAAAAAACTTCCTCACCTAATAACCTAGAATACTGTCTAACACTTGATGGCTGCTCTGTTAAGGCTGAATCCCAATTCTGTCTTACCCCTTCCCCTACCCCTACCCCTTCGTCTTAGCCCTAGCCCTTGTCCCACGAAACCGAGTGGTAAGCGTTAGGAGTACAAACATACCCCTATGAAATGAGACACCACTTGGTTACGTCATGGTGAGACACCACTTGGACAAAAATCTGTCTTTAATGCCCAATAAAGTAAACATAACAGGCAAAATGTCAAACATTTTTGAGACAACAGGCTCAAAATGTCTGGGATTCGGCTTTTGCTTTCTGCCTTCACTATTCATTACGTTTACATGCACAAGGTGTTGTTTCAATCGGACTGAGTTCATTCATTTAAATTGGTGAATCTGAATGTAGTGTTTATCTAATATTCCCATTAATATTCCTCTAATATTCAATATTCCGTGTCTCACTCACATGTAACGTTACGTGCCAGCTTTTCAGGTGATGCGTTCAGCTTCAAACGGATCCCGACTGAGACGAAAACACGGGAATATTAGATAAACAGTACATTCAGATTCACCGATTTAAATGAATGAATTCAGTCCGATTGAAACAACACCTTGTGCATGTACACATAATGAATGGCGACTGTAGAAAGCAAAAGCTGAATTTTGGGTGATCTCAAAATGTGGGACTGATTGTGCAAATCAGCAATGTAACGTTAGCATAGCCTAGCGTAGCAAATTAGCGATTTTTAAAAAAACTTCAAAAACGTTTCAATAAACAACATAGTTGCAAAAATATATGTACATAACTGTGTAGAGAACAAAACAAGACTGTCATAATTTTTTTATCAACCATTTAAGCCGAAAATACTACATTTATGGAACACTCTGGATGGTATGTCCGTCATTGTTGCCGGTTGCGCAGTGCATTCTGGGTACCCCTTGGTTTCAAGTAAGCTCGCGAAAATTCTTGGTCTAAAGGGGTATCTACCCCTTCCCCTTACCCCTACCCCTAGATCAAAATGAGAATTGGGATAGCCCTTACTCTCACGTGAACGTGCAAAACTAAGGGGAAGGGGTAAGGGGAAGGGGTAAGACAGAGAATTGGGATTCAGCCTTAGTCTTCGTTGTCAGTTAGGAACCTGGGTGTGCTCTTTGATACCAATCTTTTATTTGAAAGTCACGTGTCTAGTATCTGTAAAACCGCATTTTTCCATCTTAAAAATATATCTAAATTACGTCATATGCTCTCACTGACAAATGCGGAACAATTAGTTCATGCTTTCATGACCTCAAGGCTAGATTATTGTAATGCTCTACTGGGTGGTTGCCCTGCACGCTTAATAAACAAACTACAGCTAGTTCAAAACGCAGCCGCTAGAGTTCTTACCAGAACCAGGAAATATGACCATATTAGCCCGGTTCTGTCAACACTGCATTGGCTGCCTATTAAACATCGTATAAATTTTAAAATATTGCTGATTACTTACAAAGCACTAAATGGTTTAGCTCCCCAGTACTTGAGCGAGCTCTTAATGCATTATAGTCCTTCACGTCTATTGCGATCTCAAAATTCTGGCCAGTTGATAATACCTAGAATATCAAAATCGACTGCTGGCGGTAGATCCTTTTCCTATTTAGCACCAAAACTTTGGAACAATCTTCCTAACACGGTCCGGGAAGCAGATACTGTCTGTCAGTTTAAATCTAGACTAAAAACACATCTCTTTGGCTTAGCATACGGATAACACATTATAGATTTCTATAATTCAATGTTAGGCTGCATAGATTAGATCAGCCGGAACCGGGAACACTTCCCATAATTCCTGAGGTACTTTGTACATCATAAGAAGGATGGCGTCTACGCTAATATTAGTCTCTCTGTTTATCCCGAGGTTTACCGCAGACCGCCGGATCCAGAGCATATCCAGATCTGATGAAGGACCATCACATGGACACGACGACACGCATTATCAGGGCTGTGAAGGCCCATGGACACCTCACCACACTCATCCCCTCACCGGCCGGATGACCCAACCCCCAACCAGATGAACTGGATAATATCGTGAAAGTTCTGATCCCATCTGACTCCTGACATTATGCTGCCTAACTCATAACCATACACTGTTCATTCGTTGGCCAAAGGAGGACTGGCCCCCCGACTGAGCCTGGGTTCTCCCAAGGTTTTTTTCTCCATTCTGTCACCTGATGGAGTTTTGGTTCCTTGCCACTGTTGCCTTCGCCTTTTGGCTTGCTTAGTTGGGAACATCTAATTTTCAATTGAACAATACTATTACATCATTGTTTTCCTGTTATCTCTGTAAAGCTGCTTTGAAACAATTTGTATTGTAAAAAGCGCTATATAAATAAAGGTGACTTGACTTGTTTAGAATTTTTTTTTTTTTTTTTTTTTTTTTTTTACTTGAATATTTTAGATGCATGCTATTTGGAAAACAAGCAGATAAGATCAAGAAAATGATTTTGAAATTATTCACTGAGCATTTTCATTATGCCTGTTTATCATGCATAAGATGTTCTTCAGTGGCCTGTTGCCCAAAGAACCTGTTGCCCAATGAACAGTTGCATTGTTTTAAGGGAATGGTTCTGTAGTATGCCAGAAAAATAAGTTATTTTTCAGAGATCAGACAAGTTATTGTTTTGTCTATGCTAATTTTAGTCTTATCAACATGAAATTGAAGATACATGCCCAATTATATCAGTATCCATTCTGTTGGCATGCAAAAAAAAAAAAAAAAAACATCCACATGAGGAAGTTGAGCTGACAGTGGGACAAAAACAACCTAGCAAGCAAGTTTAATTGAATGTTTATCGACTAGCTATAGCACCGGGGATCTGAGTGACCAACACAGTGAGACGCCAGCAATGTTTTTTTTTGCCTTCCCAAGAGGCACAATAAAGCTCTAACGAGCTGTTTCATTTCCTCACGCCTCCCCTTTATCGTCTCCATGAGCAGGGGCCAGTCACATACAGAGGGTCCGCATTATGTGACCGATCAATTAAACCCTGACTGAGGCAAGGCACGCACTTCTGTCAAGGTTTTGTCTCATGGTTACACATTCCCCTAAATCTCCATACAAACACTTAACTGAATTCATCAGGGTCCCTTTAAGACATTTAATCTGGCTGATTAAAGTAATTGGTCAGAGAACAAATTCAACTTTGTGTTTTTCATATACCTGTGATGGCATTTTCAGCAGCCATTGCCCCAATCTTCAGTCACATGATCCTTCAGAAATCGTTCTAATGTTGTACATTTGATTATGGAATCCTACAGGACTTTTCTCCCTTTGGTAGTTGCTCATTTGCATAATGTTAACTTGTCACCTTCAGCCGGAAATTAAAAATAAATGGCTTCTATAGCCTCTTTTTCACTGCAAATTTTCATTGCATTATTATTAGGGGCCAAGCAAGCACCGAAGATGCTAGAGCACCTATTGTAATTGTTCGTTCTCTTACGAGAGTATCTCTCGTACTGCGTAATATCTTACGCTATGGGGGAAACACTCTTTCCTCGAGATATTGAAGCCAAAAATTATCCTTAATTTTTTTAATCATGCAAAACGCTTTTGCAGCAGCAAGCAGACAAGGGCGAAACAGCTCGCGCGCCCATTGGCTGCCTCGCTGGAAAAGCTGCAGCCTATCGAGTGAAGGCACTGCGTGACGTAATGACGAATGAAGACGCTTCGCGCTCATTTCGTCATGTCCCGCCAGTATAGGCGTGGTCTCGCCCTGTAAATACCCCTCGATAGCTGTATTTCTCTGATTTTTCATTCTTCACGCGAAGCTCACGCATCGCGGGATCCAGAGTGAGAAGCCGCGCCGTTGACTTGTAGCCTTCTCAGCGGGACGTGCCATCTTCTGAAGTCGCTGGCCCAGCCGCCTTCAACTGCCGTACCTGCTGCGCTTTCCGGCGTACTATATCCTTTTACTCTGCTAAGTGTGTGTGTGTTTGCTTACGTGACGCAACACCCATTTCTACTGTTCTAAAAGAGCTGCGTCTTTTTAAAGATGCCTTCCTGTGGTTCTTGCCGAGCCCCACTCAGCGACGAGGACCGCCACGTCATCTGCGTGTCCTGCCTGGGTGAGGATCACGCGGCCACCGCGCTCGCTGACGGCGGATGCCATCATATTGAACGCTTGCCCATGGTGACTCTGCGGACTCGCCTAGCCTCGTTCTCCGAGCCCGCATCCCAGCCCGCCGTGATGCCGCGCCGCAAGAAGCGCCGCGCCCTGCGCGCGCCCGAGCTATTTCCAGCCCGCCAAAGCTCGCCGGTTCGCCCGCCAGCTTCGCCGGCTTCGCTCGAGTCGCTCCCAGACGGACAGCGGCCGCCGTCTGCCGCCGCGTCCGCACTTGAGCTCGACAAACTTACCGGAGACGGCATTGAAACTGAGCCGATGCGTCCGCTCTCTCAAGCCGTGGATTACATCGGCCTGAATGGTGAGATACATTTGTGGCTAACGCTATCCGAGATGACGGAAGCTGAGCGCTCCGTGTTCCTCGACGTTCTCGCTCTGCTGGACGCCGCCCCCCTCAGCGCGGGCCCCGGCCGAGGATTGAGATAAAGCCCGAGGTCTCAAGGCCTTCCTAGTCTCTCTAGGAAAGCGACGGTGTTCAGTTCCCGCTGCGGCCGGATTTTCACCAAAACTTCTCGCTCGTTCAGTTCCAAGCAATGTGACTGTTCCAGTGTATTTCGCAGTGAGCAAGTTGGTTCCACAGCCCGCTTGCCTGCGCACAAAGGCCGTCGTTTCGGCTAACTAGCAGCGCCGCCAGGCCCGAGATCAAACACCGCGCTCTCGCTCTGCTGGACGCCGCCCCCCTCAGCGCGGGCCCCGGCCGAGGATTGAGGTAAAGCCCGAGGTCTCAAGGCCTTCCTAGTCTCTCTAGGAAAGTGACGGTGTTCAGATCCCGCTGCGGCCGGATTTCCACCAAAACTTCTCGCTCGTTCAGTTCCATGCGTTGTGACTGTCCCAGTGTATTTCGCAGTGAAGCAGCCGGTGTCTCAGCCCGCTTGCCTGCGCACAAAAGCCGTTTCTATGGCTACCCAGATAAATCCAATAAAGAGTGCATTTTCTGGTGTTCCGGCCACGGCCGATGGTGTTACGAGTGTTGTAAGAATGCCCACGTCCCAGTGCCCATTCCCACACCCAGACACAGCCCGCCACGGTGCAGGGCTAGCACAAATAAAACCAACTCATGTTGGTTGTGCAGAAAATGTAGTGAACGCGCCCATACAATGCCCGCTTACACTACACGATGCGTGTCCCTTGGTTTCTGTAAAAACGAAACTAACACACATTTAGTCGGCGCGAGCCGACAGTGTTCTCAGTGCAGTAAATGTGCCCGCTGTTCCGCATTTCCTCCCTGACACGCCGAATCCCACGGGATTCACCCCCGCTCGCTTTCTATGCACAACCCGTCACAGAAAAGCTGAGCGCGGCCAGGCTGCCCGCTGTGATTAGCGCGCACCTCGCACGCTGTGAACACAGCGTTGATTCAGTCGGCGCGAGCCGAGTATTCTCCGTGCGGAAAATGTGCCCGCTGTCTCGCGCCCGCATTTCTCACAGACACTCCGAATCTCACGGGATTCACCCCCGCTCGTCTTCTCTGCACAACCTGTCACAGAGAAGCTGAGCGCGGCCAGGCTGCCGGCTTTGATCAGCGCGCGCCTGCCCGCTGTGATTAGCGCGCACCTCGCACGCTGTGAACACAGCGTTGATTCAGTCGGCGCGAGCCGAGTATTCTCCGTGCAGAAAATGTGCCCGCTGTCTCGCGCCCGCATTTCTCACAGACACTCCGAATCTCACGGGATTCACCCCCGCTCGTCTTCTCTGCACAACCCGTCACAGAGAAGCTGAGCGCGGCCAGGCTGCCGGCTTTGATCAGCGCGCGCCTCGCACGCTGTATACACAGCAGTGATTTAGTCGCGCGAGCTGACAGTATTCTCAGTGTAGTAAATGTGCCGCATTAGTAAATGTGCCCACATTCCCTCACACGCGCCGAATCCCACAGGATTCGCCCCGCTCGCTCTCTGCGCGTCCCGCCATAGAGAAGCTGAGCGCGGCCAGGCTGCCCGCTGTGATCAGCGCGCCCCCCCGCCTCGAACGCTGTAAACACGGTGCTGTGTTCCCAGTACACAGGGGCTCTCGAGCCGCCGTCCTGCCGCGGCCAGAGCCCAGATTTCATTCTACCCCTAGCTATTCACGCAGATGCGTGGTCAAGGCTTCCCGGGGTATCAGAATGGGTGTTGAACACTATAACGAGAGGCTGTTCGCTACAGTTCGCTCGACGCCCCGCCGTTATACGGCGTGAGTCGAAACTACGGTGTATAGCGAAGTGTTTCATCTACTTCGAGCCGAGATAGCGAAACTACTGAGAAAAGGGGCTATAGAACCTCTATCTCAGGGCGAAGGGGGCTTATACAGCAGATATTTTCTGGTACTGAAAAAAGATGGTGGGCTCAGACCCATTCTAGATCTGCGACTGCTGAACAGAACGCTCGGGAAGCGCCAGTTCAGAATGCTTACAACCAGGAAAATCCTCGCGCAAGTGCGCCAAGGAGACTGGTTCATGTCAACAGATCTGAAGGACGCCTATTTTCAAATACAAATAGCGTCCCATCACAGGCGATTCTTGAGATTCGCCTTCGAGGGCCAGGCATATCAATACACAGTCCTGCCGTTCGGCCTGTCCATAGCACCCCGTACGTTCATGTAGTGCATGGACGCGGCCCTCGCCCCCCTGAGACTTCGGGGCATGCGAGTTTTGAACTACTTGGACGATTGGCTGATTCTAGCTCGTTCACGAACGGAGCTCATAGAACACAGGGCCGCATTACTCGAGCACCTCGAGGAGCTGGGCCTTACAGTCAATTGGGCGAAAAGCTCACTGCTCCCCAGTCGGAGAATTTCCTTCTGGGAACAGTGTTGGACTCGCTATCCATGACAGCACGCCTGTCACCGGAGCGCGGATTGAATATTCAGCACGTCGCGAGATCCTTCCGCCACGGCTCTATAGTCCCGCTCAGAAGGTTCAGAAAATGCTGGGTCTGATGGCCTCAGCAGCCTCCGTACTCCAGTTGGGCCTGCTCCGCATGTGCCCACTGCAGCTATGGCTAAAAGCACGAGTTCCCCCAGGGCGTGGACCGCGGGTCTATTTCGCCTCAGGGTCGACCTTCAGTGCGTTTCAGCTCTGAAACCGTGGAAAAGTGACCGACTGGTATCAGTCAGGTGTGAGTCTGGGGATCGCCTCGGGTGTGAAGGTGGTGTCTACGGACGCCTCCACATCGGGGCGGGGAGCGCTGCTCGAGGGCAGACCACTAGCTGGCCTATGGTCAGTACGGGAGAAGCTCCTTCACATAAACTGCTTGGAATTAATGGCAGTCGACAAAGCGCTAAGGCGCTTCTGTCCCCAGATAATAGGCCACCACGTATTGGTCCGGTCGGACAACATGTCAGTGGTGGCGTACATAAATCGCCAGGGCGGCATCGGGTACACACGCCTTTGCAGGCTGGCGGAACCCCTCTTGGTCTGGGCCCAGCGCAACCTCCTTTCTCTGAAAGCGGCGCACGTGCCTGGGCACCTGAATACGGGTCCAGACAAGCTGTCCAGAGACAACGTCCCGACAGGAGAATGGTCGCTGCATCCGCAGACGGTCCAGCTGCTGTGGGAAACGTTTGGCAGAGCGCAGGTGGACCTGTTCGCGTCCCGCGAGAACGCTCACTGCCCAGTATTCTTCTCGAAAAGCAGGGACGCGCTGGCCCATGCTTGACCCAGCGGTCCCCTGTATGCTTTTCCCCCTGTCTCGCTCCTGCCTCAGGTGTTGGAACGGATCAGGGAAAATGGATGCCCAGTGCTGCTTGTAGCTCCGCTCTGGACGAACCAGGCTTGGTTTCCGGTCCTGATGCTGATGGCCAGCACTGCCCCGTGGCCTGTACCGTTGAGGAGAGATCTCCTCTCTCAGGCGGAGGGCTCGATTTGGCATCCTCGCCCGGAACTGTGGTCCCTGCACGCATGGGCCATCAACGGGTACCCGCTAGCCTCCCGGAAGGAGTGCTAAACACGATCGCGCAGGCTAGAGCTCCGTCTACCAGACGGCTCTATGCCTCGAAATGGTCGGTGTTCTCTACTTGGTGTCGAGCCCGTGGCTTTTCACCTGTGGACTGCGGGGTTAAGGAAGTGCTTGCCTTCCTTCAGGAGCTGATGGATAAGGGAAGGACCCCATCCACGCTCAAAGTTTACGTGGCGGCCATAGCACCGTTTGCTAAACCGGTGTCTGGCCAGTCACTGGGGAAAAACGACTTAGTCGTGCGTTTCCTACGAGGAGCTCGGAGGTTAAACCCTCCCAGGCCCCCTTCAGTCCCGGCTTGGGACCTTTCCACGGTCTTGGAGGCCATGAAAGGCGCCCCGTTTGAGCCGATCCAGCTGTCGGACATGAAGCACCTGTCCCTTAAGACGGTGTTTCTATTGGCTCTCGCTTCAGTGAAGCGTGTAGGGGACTTACAGGCGCTTTCTGTAAGCGCGTCTTGTCTGGAGTTTGGGCCTAACGACTCAAAGGTCGTACTCAAACCGAGGCACGGCTACGTGCCGAAATCCCTCAATACACCGTTTAGGGCCCAGGTAATTTCCCTGTCAGCCCTTCCGGTTCTCGATGAGGAGAGGGACGCGAGTCTCCTTTGCCCTGTCAGGGCGTTAAGGGCTTATGTGTCCCGCTCGCCTGAGTTCAGGCAGACCGAGCAGCTTTTCATTTTGTTTGGCGGCCGTTCTAAGGGACTCGCCGCCTCAAAACAGAGCCTATCCAGATGGATAGTGGATGCCATAGCGCTGGCTTACACTTCCAAGGGCCTGCGGTGCCCATTGGGTGTCAAAGCGCACTCCACAAGAGGCGTGGCCTCGTCGTGGGCATGGTATAGCGGGGTCTCCCTGCAGGATATCTGTACGGCTGCGGGCTGGGCCTCGCCGTCGACATTTATCAAGTACTATAACCTGGAGGTGCCCGCCTTACAAGCTAAGCTTTTGGCGGTCTGAACTTCGGGCTTATCGGCCGCCAATGCGGCTATGTTGCCCTTACGGGTCGGTACCCCTACGGGACTTTTATGAAGGAGTGATGCTTCTAGCCTCTCCTCCTCTACTCTATGTGAGTTATGGTGATTATGCACTAGATGTGCCCCGGGCTTGGCCCCGGGACTCTGGTGTTGGATCCCTGTCCGCACGGCGTTTTGTATGGGGTCCCCATAGCGTAAGATATTACGCAGTACGAGAGATACTCTCGTAAGAGAACGTACTCGGTTACTAACGTAACCTCGGTTCTCTCTAGAGAGGGAACGAGTACTGCGTATCTTGCCGTGCTTGAACTATGCTCTGGTTCGCTTCGGTGTACAAAATCAGAGAAATACAGCTATCGAGGGGTATTTACAGGGCGAGACCACGCCTATACTGGCGGGACATGACGAAATGAGCGCGAAGCGTCTTCATTCGTCATTACGTCACGCAGTGCCTTCACTCGATAGGCTGCAGCTTTTCCAGCGAGGCAGCCAATGGGCGCGCGAGCTGTTTCGCCCTTGTCTGCTTGCTGCTGCAAAAGCGTTTTGCATGATTAAAAAAATTAAGGATAATTTTTGGCTTCAATATCTCGAGGAAAGAGTGTTTCCCCCATAGCGTAAGATATTACGCAGTACTCGTTCCCTCTCTAGAGAGAACCGAGGTTATGTTAGTAACCGAGTACGTTTTCTTCTTATTATTCTTCTTCTTCCGTATGGGGTGTCTATGGAACATAGGAAAATGCTGAAATTAGGCACACTTGTAGAGATGGTCAGGAAAAGTAATTGGAGCAATTTTGGGGTCTCTAGGACCAACTCTATATCGCCACCACCAGTTCAAAAATTCAACATTGAAATGGTTATAACTTTTGAACCCTTTAATCTAGAAAAATGAAACTTAGTACACCTGATTCCACTCATTATCTTCTTTATCTTATCTTATTAATATCTTACAATAAGACGCCGCCCATAACAGTAGTGGCCATTTTGAAAAGTATAGTATTCCGTTTTTTTGCTACTCCCAAACTTTGTTCAGTGCTTAAGAAAATTGGCTCAGATGATCTTTGGAGTGAACCAATTTTTTTTATTCATCTTCGTTCAAAAGTTATGTTGTCTCAAACCTAACAAGGTCGACCCAATATTGGTTCATAGGCTTTATCTCGGCCAAACTTTGATCAATCGAAACGAAAATTTGTACGCTTTATCGGAGCCATGATCTGAGGGTCCATGCCAAAGTTGGGAACAGCTCCACCTACATGTCATGAGATCTGAAAAATAACTATTTTGGCCAATAACTTTTGAACAGTTTGTCAGAAAATCATGATATTGATGTCTTCTTTGCGTCATGCCGAATACGTAGATACCAATTTTGCCAGCATTCGATGAACCACGTGTCCGCCATTTAAAATTTTGTCATAAATTGCAATATCTTTTAAAATATTTGACATATCTTTACAAAATGTGGCATCATTCGCATTTCCTGAAGGTACACGAGAAGTTTAAACACAGCACCACCTTGTGTTCCAGAGATATACATTTTTTTTTTTGTTGCAAAAATACTTATAACTTGTGAAAACATTGTCCACATTTTGGTTTCTCTATGTCGTTTTGTTCCCTGGCTGATGCCAATTCTGCCGATGTGTCATTTTCCAACAATGTGACTGTCCGCCATATTGGAGCAAATGAAAAACTTCGTTTTTAGAGTAGCGTTTTTTCACTTCTCCTCCTACAAATTTTTCCCCAAATCACGCTCAGATGATCTTTGGACCGAGCCAGACAGAAATGACTGAATGGATTTTTGATATTCACTACCGTTCCCAATATATTTCTCTCTGAAGTTGACCTAGCCTGTATTCGTTGTCTCTTGTTAGTTAGCTTAGCATGCTATTTGGTTAGCATGCTATGAAACTTTTTTTTTTTAACTCATTCTCACACTGAAACCTCTCCTCAGCAGACTGGTGAACATGCATGAGTGATTAGCTCAACGTGTTACACCACTGATCCCGAATGCTTCGCGTCTTGGGTTCGCAACTCTGCGTGACACGCCCAAACCATGCAGTGCTCTTATAGGCGCCGATTTATGTTTTACTCCGAGGGTGCTCATGGCCGCTGGCCCTTTAAAAAAAAAAAAAGTAGGCCTAGTCAAAAAATGTTTGCATTTCAGAACCTTACTCTTATCAGTTCTACTGCTGAAAGTAAATTTTGTTTTTGTATAAATTGTATCTTCATTTTAATAAATGTTTTATCAACAAATTGCCTGGATTAATAAATAAGAAGCAAATATAGTAGACAATATAATTAGGACGCGTCGGTCGCATTGGACGAAAAGCGCAGCACTGCGTCTATGACAACTCGAGCCTCGAGGTATCGCACACCGGACCCGCACTTACACAAGTGCTTACACGTAATGTTATGTTTAAGGATATTATGGAATTCAGATCATGTCTGTACTATGTTATGATTGTACTGTACAATTAAATAAACCGTTGCTAAGTCTGCAGTCTTAACACTTTACCTCAAGAGTGTCCGTTAACAGAATGAATTGAGAATATCACCTGAAAATTCGTTAACATCAGCAATTTTCATTCAACCAGCTGATTTCTGTAAATGAATGTAAAACTAAATGTATATTGCAGCACAGGGTGAAGTCAGTATACATTAATGACGATTTGAGACAAATAAATTTAAATTTAATATAAAACTTTGTAAATCGCGCTGGCACGGCAGGATTTTCAACAAGGTCCTGAGCCGTTGCTGGACGCCGCAGATAGACGCCGAATGGCGCCGCCGGTGTGTGTAAATTACACTCATAGAGAATATGTGTTCATGCGACCCCTTTTAGGAAAAGGACAGCGGTCGACACGAACACACACACCTATTTACTTGATAATAAAGCCGTAAAGTAGGCTCTCTTTCAACTCAGGACAGCACCACTTCTCACAAATACAGACAGGATTGGAGATCAGATGTGTACTGACTGACACGTAACCGCGATCAGAGGCGCTTGCGGCTTTCATCCGAGAAACGCTGTGATTAGTGGATAGGATATGGAGCAGGCGACTGACATCGACATAACCAATCACAGTGACAGATGCTTCACATAGCACCATCTGCAATGTTTAATTTTAAATGAATGTAGCCTACTGGCAGTCTGGCACGTGGGTGCTCGGTATTTTCCGTGGGTGCTCGAGCCCCGGAGCACCCACGGTATCGGCGCCTATGCTTTTATGTACAAATCATTGTTGTTCTTCTTCCTGAAAGTTAGTCAATGGCAGCCCTATGAACCATAAGTATGAAAATTATGAAAATTGGCACACTTGTAGTGATGGCAATGAGTGGAAATCTGACACATTTTGGAGTCTCTATGACCAACTATATAGCGCCACCACCAGTTAAAAAAAAATACAGTTTCTAAAGGTTATAACTTTTGCAACCCTTTGTTCGAGAAGTTACATTATTCCGTTTTTTCTGCTACTTCTCCTTCAGGTTTTGTCCAGATTCTGTTTGGACTGAGCCGCAAAGAAATGACTGAACGTATTTTTGATATTCGGTACCGTTCCCCATCAATTCTTCTCCGAAGTTGACCTTGCCTGTGTTTTGTTGCTTTATGCTAGTTAGCTTAGCTTAGTATTATAATTGGTTATTTGTAAAAGTTGCTTCTGTTCCAGACATTGTGTCTTTCTGAGAATGATCTAATCTGAAAATGAAAATTCATTTCGAGTTGATTCTCACTTGAGCTATTAAGTTACAAGGCCTCTGTGTGATAGCATGTCTTCCCAGTGGTGCAATGAGATAAACGGCAGGCATCTGACCTAGAGTTAGTGGGCTCGAGTCCTGTCTGGGACAATGAAATTGTTTGTAAAGTTGTAATTTCAATTCCTTTATTATCCATTGTTCTAATCTTTCTTGTTTTGGGATTAGAAATATGATTGTTTTTATGAATAATATGTTGATTCCGATCTGAAGTCTTGAGTAACCAGAAAGTTGTGTGATCAAATAGGATAATAATTAATAATTAATTAATTAATTCATATAGCGCTTTTCTGGACACTCAAAGCACTTTACATAGAAGGGGGGAATCTCCTCAACCACCACCAATGTGCAGCATCCACTTGGATGATTCGATGGCAGCCATATTGCGCCAGTACGCCCACCACACACCAGCTTACTGGTGGAGAGGAGACAGTGATGAAGCCAATCAGTATATGGGGATGATTAGGAGGCCATGATGGACAGAGGCCAAGGGGCAAATTTGGCCAGGATGCCGGGGTTACACCCCTACTCTTTCGAAAGACATCCTGGGATTTTTTGTGACCACAGAGAGTCAGGGCCTCGGTTTAACGTCTCATCCGAAGGACGGTACTAATTTGACAGTATAGTGTCCCCATCACTATACTGGGCTGTTAGGACCCACACAGACCACAGGGATAGCACCCCCTGCTGGCCTCACTAACACCTCTTCCAGCAGCAACCTGGTTTTCTCATAAGGTCTCCCATCCAGTTACTAACCAGGCTCAGCCCTGCTTAGCTTCAGTGGGCAACCAGTCTTGGACTACAGGGTGATACGGCTGCTGGCCAAATAGGATTGTTAAAGCAGTCATTGACTTTAAAATTTTCTGATTGCAATGTAAGCAGTTACATAATTTGGTTGTTTTCCTTATATTCATAATCATATATTCTTTTTTTTTGCCTTTGTGGGTTAATTGTCATCTTCATATCTCTTTTTGTGCATTGTGTAAAGTAGTTAGCTAGAGAGCAGAAGGGTGTGATTAGAGGTTTGTGGTGGTCTAAGTAAACCTCTGTTTTGTTAATTATTCTGGCTTTTATACATTTAAAGCTATAAACGGAACACCAATGTGTATTCAATGGATAGCCCTAACCCTAACACGAGGAAAGAACACCAGGATTCACAAATTAGAAATGATGAATTTTACAAATTATGTGCACTTCCACATCAAAACTGACCCAAATGCAAGAGATATAGACTTGCATTGTATACTTGTATTTTTTTTATGCACATTGCTATGCTTTCATGCCATTTGATGTGCTTACAATAATATGTCTGCAATACTTGCTGTACTTCTTGTTTGCTGCATTTGCTGTGCTTGCTGCACTCTTTGCTTGCTGTACATGCTGTGTTTACGCTTACTCTTTACAATGCTTGCTGTGCTGCTATGCTTGATGTACTGGTTCTGCTTGCATTACCTTTGGTGCTTGGCCCCGTATCACTGCTTGCAGCTATATTTATTATTATTATTGTATTTTTTTAACAGTTTTTAACACAAATGTATACATAATATATCAATTATATTACATATTGCAATAAAAAGCCGACAAGCATTAAACAAAATCAGATGCATCGATTTCACATTTGAAGCATGTTAATTAATCAACCAGATCTCACGGCAATTCGCACAAATTTTACGAGGTGGCTAATTCGTACGAATTCATACAACCTCACTCATATGATTTTTATTTTATTTTACGAGTTGCCCAATTCGTATTGATTAATACGGATGGCATACCCCTGACCCTGCCCCTAAACCTACCCATCACTTGGGTTTAGAAAAATTCGTACGAATTGGTCGTAAGATAGCATTGAATTAATTGTCACCCCCCTCCCCTCAAGTAAGCCATAGCCACATTGCACATTGGCTGATGTTTCACGGTTTTAATTTCTGTTTTCCTATACTGGTTTGTAATTGCAAAGCTAGCTATGGCACAGTCTGAAATGTACCACGAACCGCTAATTGTAGACTGATGATTGCTTTTAAAAATACTCTGATATATCAGTCATCACTGTAATTGTAATCTTGATCAGTTGGAGGGCTGCATAAAAATCATTGATGGGCTGGATATGTAATCCATGTAATCCAGCAGTCTGCATTCACTGACATCAACCATAGGTTCCTGCTATGATTGACAGATCAAGAGTTGATCAATTATTGATTTGGTCATTTGCCCAAGGCAGTCTGGTGTGTCAACCACCTGATGCCCTCCAAGATTTCTTCTTTCTTTAATTCATATGAATAAAATAATTTCAGTGTTATGAATCCAGTGACATGTCCTCTCATTAGTATCTGGCTAACCCTTGGCCTGGCTGTCAAGACAACATGTAAGAACTGTTGTTCAGAGCAGCACCTGGTTTTATTAATAGTGTTTTTAAAGTAGGAATAGCAATAATGCCTGAATTATCTCCAGACAAAATGTCTTTTAAAGCTGCTTTACAGTTCAGTGTATGAAATTGTATTTGCATGAAAGCAGACAACATGACTAGCTATTTTTCACTCTCTGTGTTTGGGTAAACACACTGTTTTCCCAGAGGGTCAAAATGAATCACGTTTAGACCGTAATAAATTGAAATGGTCTTTCATTTGCTTTCTGAGCAACTGCTGGGTGACATACTCTCCTCATCTTCAGCTCCATTTAAAGCACTGTTGTGGTAGAAACGGCATTGAAAATAAAAGGACAATACAAAAAAATAAGCAGAGAAGAGATTTGAAATGCAAATGGACTTGGTGCTGTAAGCAGTTTCAAAAGTTTTACTACTGTAACTTTGACAATTTTGTTAACATCACACAATATTCTGAATGTTCTGATCCAATCTGACTTCTGACCTATTCGGTTGTTTAGTCTGACGTCACGCGTGACGTTTAGCCTCTTCCGGGCCCAAGCGCTCCGCTCGTCTTTCAGATCCTAGACTACATAAAACCTTTTCTTAAAGGGCTTTTTTTCGCTTCAGTGCCAGTGGGTGTTACTAGGGATTAAGGGATAGCACCCACTGGCGCCAAAGTTTCTTCATTCGTTTAAGATTTGTAACTTACCTTATCAACTGCCGCCATTTTCTCTTATATTTCTCGTCACAGGGAAAGCAGTAGATGACAGTTAAATGTCACTTGTTTTATTTTAACTCCGATCTATTTAAACTACACGGGAACACGTTAAAACTCCGGCGAAAGCGGTAGGTAGGTAGAGAGGACCCGGCCTTTGGACCCGGAAACAGGAGCGCTTACGTCACGACTTAACAACCGGATAATGCTGCCTGAATCATAATCATACACTATTAGTTTGTTGGCCAGTTTGTTTGAACTGGCCCCCCGACTGAGCCTGTTCTTTTTCTCCATTCTGTCTCCTGATGGAGTTCCTTGCCACTGTTGCCTTTGGCTTGCTTTGTTGGGGACACTTAATATTCAATAATATTATTGATCTGCCAGCAATTTACACCTTTATATGAGAACTGAACTGAGCTGGACGATGACATCACAGTTTTCTCCAGAGCGATAGATAAATGAACTATATTAATAAATTTTTTTACAACAGAAATGAGCCATCACTGACTGAATTAAGCTGGACTGACATTTTCTAAATCTGCTGTACAGCAGAAATCAAACTTTGTTGCATTATTTTCCTTTTATCACTGTAAAGCTGCTTTGAAACAACCTGTATTGTAAAAAGCGCTATATAAATAATGGTGACTTGACAGACAGACACTATCCAGGGGTCTCATTTATAAAACTGTATGGCGTAAAAAAAAAAATTCTGGCAAAAAATATTCATACTTAAAACCGCGTTTATGGCAGAACCTGCGCAAAATTCCCTTTATAAAACCGAGTCAGTGGAAGTCTCCTCCACGAAATAACCATATATCAAGCCTACAATGCTTAATTTTACTATGCATATCCATCCACGTGATGTCATGTTTAACGGTACAAGACAAAAAAAAAAAGAGAGCTACGTATGTGCCGTCACATTACATTGCTAAAAATCATTTAGTAGCCTATACTATCCTTGCCTTGTTTTTGAATAAATAAATCAAAATAGTATAAAAATACATTTCAAAGAAAGTTTTTCTCAATCTTTTTCACAGGCCAAATAGTACCGTATTTTTTATTGGTTTATATGAGTTCTGCTATTATCTTGCACTACGCAATCCTCACTGTATAGTAGTTAAAACATTAAAACACAGTATGCCACAGGAAAAGTGCTCAAAAGCATTGCATCCACTACAAATATTTCTATTTATTAGAGTAGAAAAAATGTTGTAACTTCTTGGTAATGATTTCATGTAATTCAGTGCTTAACATCATTAAAGAGGATGACATAGCCTATTTAATCTAAATGTGTATAACGGATGTAAAACATAGTTTTAAATCATTATTTTATATATTTAAACCGTTATTGTGAACATGCACTGTATTTATGATTAGGACTCATAATGAGGATTTAAAGTAGTTTTCCTTCATCTGCCGTCAGTCCCTCAGCTCACCATCGGTATTCGCCAAACTGCTTTGTCTCCAAAATGTGCGTACGCATGGCTCAGAGTTTACTTACAGGTGCACACATTTTCCCATCAAGTTTGTTTTTAATAGATTACAACCTTTGCCTAAAGTTTATAAATGATATCCCTGTTCATTTACATATACAGTAACTTCTTGTTCATGGACTCATGAGATACAGTAGTAAAGTGATTTTTTTTTCATCTATTGTGTTTGAACATATCCATACATTTCTCTTGTTTGACAAACTACTTTCTGCATACTATATAGTAGCTAAAATAAGCCCCTGAATTTTTTTTTCTTTTTGCTGTGCTTTTTGCTGTAGTTTATGTGTGGTATTTCAAAAAATAGCTTACAGGACTTTCATCATCTTCCTACCAATATACTTGTTGAAAAAATAAATAAAAAATCCACGAGAGTATTGATGTGGCTAAATAATCCTCACAGAGTGTGGATTTATCTTGAATGAGAATTATTTCAGGAGTTTATATAAAAAAATTATTCTTATACCGTAATTAAATAATCTCAGATGTTGATGGGTTGCTAAAAGCACATTACATTGTTGTAGTAAAAAATGCAACGAAAAAATTAAACATACTAACTATTCAGACTTTTGTCTAATAATGCATTTTTAATTCTAACAGCATTAATAGCAAGTCTTGTCAGAGCGTGAGAGAGTGGACATAGGAGAAGAGCAGTGAAGGTCACATTAGGTAACTGTAAGTACTCAGCTACATTTACATTGCCAAGATAGATTAGAGTCAGATAAGCTCATAGCGAGTGCTGATACCTCGTCTGAGAGGGTGCTCTGGTGTAAAGGCTCTCTGGGATTTGTCAGATAGATAAATATGATAGCGTGAGAGTGGGTGGCCAGTGGCCAGTTTGGTTTTAGCATGGCACACAATGTTACAGCGTGGTGCTCCAAGCGCCCATTAAAATGGCCAAAATGATAAAACCAAAAATATTCACCCACATTTTAAACCTGTTGACCTCTATATGACTTTATTAAATGATAATTTGATACATTTATATAGCACTTTTCTCAGAACTCAAGACGCTTTAAGGAAGGTGGGAATCTCCTCAACCACCACCAATATGCAGCATCCACTTGGATGATGCGACACCAGCCATATTGCATCAGAAAACCCACCACACACCAGCTTATTGGTGGAGAGGAGACAGTGATGATGCCAATCAGTAGATATGGGGATGATTAGGAGACCATGATGATGGACAGAGGCCAATGGGCAAGTTTGACCCCTACTTTTTAAAAAAAAATACATCCTAGGACTTTTTATGACCACAGAGAGCCTCGGTTTAACGTCTCATTCGAAGGATGGTGTTTTTTGACAGTATACTGTCCCCATCACTATACTGGGGCATTATGACCCACACAGACCACAGAGTGAGCACCCCTACTGGTCTCACTAACACCTCTTCCAACAGCAATCTAGTTTTCCCAGAAGGTCTCCCATTCAGGTACTGACCACGCTAAACATTGCTTAGCTCCAGTGTGCAACCAGTCTTGGGCTACAGGGTGAGAGCTGCTAAATCTGATCTGTGGTGATGCAAAGACTATTTTACATTCCAAAAAGAATTATTTGGTCAACTTAGTTGTTTCAGTTGTTTCCACTTATTTGAAATGGGTATTTTTAACATTAAATAAACTGTGGACTCAATTGAAATACTTGATAGTTTTCTCTTTACATGAAGGTTACTCCCTGACAAAGAGAGTGGCTTTTGTTTTTATTAATTAAACAGTGAGAAATACATAAAGAACTACATTGTTTGCTTTCTCCTCAGAATATTGAAAGGTTAGCTGAAAACATCTGCTGTATGTGTGCATAATTTTACAAAAAGGAACTGTTTTTAATCTTCCTTTCTGACTCTGAAGAAATACATGCTAGTATTTTAGTGTGTGTGTGTGTGTGTGTGTGGGGGGGGGGGGGGGGGGGGGTTTGACTTGCATTATGAGGACAAATGCTGCCTTACTGAGCTTTCAGAAGTTTCCTACTTGTGCTCATCGCATTCAAATTTTGACTTGAGCGGGTGTTCATGTCACTTTTTTTTTAACTAGGAGACTAGTATTTACAATAATTTCGATAGCACGTGAAGGCAGCATAAGGGCCAGATTTACAAAACTGGAAAAGCGTAAGCGTAATTCCAAAAAGCTCAGAGAGAGTGGAAAGTTCTGCATGTGATCTACTGACGACTCGCAAATTAACACAAATGTAGGATCATTTCCAAAATGACCAATGCAATCTACCAAGAGCAGTGCAAATTAGTGTCTGGTTGAAGACGTGCTATTTTGGGCCATTAAATAATGGAGTATACCAGTAAATTGACTAGTACAAACCTTATAAATCACCTTGCATGATTCATTTAAATACTCTCCTCCAATAGATTTTAGCCTCTGAAAGGTAAACTCCTACAAATCCATTTGCAATTAGGTCAGCCACAAAAATAACCCTGTCCACGCCTTTTCAGCAATTTTTTCACTGTGTGTTTTTAGTAGATCCCGACAGTCGTATTTTAACGGCAAAAGAGGTGCAGGCTGTTAGTAAATCTGGCCATAAATCAGGTTTCAGTCCTCTACAATATTATGACATCCACCTCTCTCCATACTTTAAATGGCTAAATAAACATGCTAAAGTTTATATTAAAAATGTAAAAAGGCTAAATGTTTCATGTTTAGGGGTGGGGTTAGGGTTAGGAGAAAGACAATATCATTAGCAGAGTATAAAAACCATTACGCCTATTGAAAGTCCTCATAAATGTACCAACATATTAGCAAAAAGTGCTTAATCCTATTTCTAATACAAATAGAGACTGCACATGGAATGTATGCCAGTAGAAATGCTTCGGCGTCTGGACTTCATACATCATGTATCATCCCCATTATGAAAGTCTGTAGTGAGTCCTCCTCTGCCCAAAAGCCTATAGCAGAAACATGGACAAGAATCCCAGCGGTCTATGAAATATTCATGGAGATGTCATTCCTATTCATGGCTGGCAGAAAGCTGGTTTAATCGTGAACACTTCTTTTCATCTAATAACTTTGCACTTTATGCTTTCATAATGGCTGCTGATTGTCAATAGACATGAAATACTGATCACTTGGAGTTAAATGATTTGCCAGTTCCCCTTTGATATTTCCTCTATAGACGCAAAACCCATTAGCCGTCTCCGTGAGGTGAAAGATTGAGTCATTTCAACCTCGTCTAACCTTTAAAGTCTTTATGGGAGATATCGCTTTTCTCCGGACTCACTGGGAGAGAGCCAGAATCCACTCAATGAGTTCAAATGACTCGTTGGAATCAACATTGCCTGAACTTAAATACAAACTGAATGCTTATATGAGTTAAATCATGGTGCAAATAAGGCAATATACCATCACTATAAAAAATGCAATTACATTTTTTTTCTCTTCCTAATTTCCTCATTGAATTGATGCTGATTCATCATATGTAGCCTAAGTTAATTATTATCCTGTATTCACTGAAGGAAGCCAGGGAAGTGGGAACAGGAAAGTGGGAACAGGGAAAGTGACTTAACAGGGAAGTGAGAGGTGAATTTCTTTTGACGTGTGGAAGCATAAATGAGAGTGGTTGTCTGTAGGCAGTTACAATGTCCATGCACTTTCAGTGTGTCAAATTTGTATTTTAAATCCTCAATGGTGTTTTCTCTCTCATACACATTATTAGACCCAAGGTCTTTTGTGCATGTTTTGTTTTTGGATTATTTAGTGGGATTTTTGAGTTAATCTAATGCATACTAGTACCTTACCATCAAAAAGCATGCAATCCGTGCGTATGGATGGTCCGTATTGCTGAAAGAGTAATTTAATTGAATGCGGATATGTATAGTATTGCTTTGCTGTTGTTAAACAAAAACGTTTTTGCTGTAACATTTATTCTTTCTACTAATTGTGGGGGGAAAAAAACAAAGCATTTCACTATCAGTTACATCAAAGCAAAACACTGTTCACTTATGGGCTAGCTCAAATTTACATGACATCTCACCCTGCTTGTAGATTGTGGACTATTGATTTTTGTCTGCAAAACAAAGAGAATCAAACCATACAGATCTTGAAGTATCTTCCATTTACAGAAAACACATTGCTTTACTTATTACCTGTTTGGTATTGCTTGTGGGCTTCTATCTGTCTCTGTGTGTAATGAAGCTCTTCAAGTGTCTCGGTGTATAAAATAAATATATATATATATAAAAAAAAAACTATAGGCAATGACAGTGGGATTTTCTTCCATTTAGTATAGAGGAAAAAGCAATAGAGGTTACAGCCATCAATACTGACCAATTATGTTCAAGATGTGAGGCATACGGTGTGTTAAAAGCAGAAGACATATGGTATTTACCACATATCTCTTTTATCCAGGTCTCTAGTGTATAAATTAAGATGAAAATATAGTTTCAGATCTTTTCTCCTTGTTTAGTGTCCTCTCTCTGTTCCATGGACACAAATGATGGCATGAGAGAGGATGGACACTGCTGATTAGAATGTGTTTTTTTCTTTTAGTTGAAGAGGTTGACATGGTTGAACTGACTCGCTCTGCTTCCAAGGGAAATAATATGTTCCTGAAAGGCAGAGAAAGCTGGGAATAAGTGGGACACAATTACGCTGAGTAAAGAAGCCCACAAACCTTTGTTTTCTAGGGCCCAACCTTGTTTTTGGCCTCAAGTCACCTTTATTTAGAGCGCTTTATACAATACAGATGGTTTCAAAGCAGCCTTTCAGTGATAAACAGGAAAATAATAATCGATGCAAACAGAATTCAATTCTCAATTCTTCAGAGTACAATAGCAGCTATAAAGCAGCCCTGGAGAAAACGGTGATGTCGTCAGTGATGTCATCATCCAGCTCAGTTTAGTTCCCATCTGAATGTCAGTGCAGTCGAATCAATAATATTGCTGAGTATTAAGTGTCCCCAACTAAGCAAACCAGAGGCAAGCGTGGCAAGGACCTCAAACTCCTTCTCTCCATTCCGTCACCTGATGAAGAAAAAACAACAACCCCACAGCGCTGATAGTGATCTATGGTAAAACTAGGGGGAAATTTGGGTTTAGTCTACCCATAAATAATAATAATTTTAATTTACTCAGCCTGATGATGTTCTAAACCTTAAAGAATCTTTACTTAATGTTTTATTGTTCCAGCTCCAAAAATAAAAAAGCTCTATAAAGACAGTTCATACAACTCATTAAAGTCTTCACTGATTCTATTCCATTCTATTCAGGTTTGGAATTAACTGAGGCCTGAACAAGTGATCTTTTAACTGACTGAAATTTTGCTCTTGCCATTTATACAAATAAATACATTTGCATTCTTCATCATGTGTAGAACAGCTCTTGGCACTTAAGAGACTGTGTGTAACCACGTTAATTTTAATGTAAGCAAACTGCCATGCATTGCATTTAGTTGTAAATCATACACCATGATATCTGTTTCTCAGCAAGCAAGCGTAATTAAGATGGCACAAGAGTTTGCTGGATGATGCCAAGCACATACAGAGAGCGCCAAGACATGAAAAATCCATCTTGTTCCTCAGTCTCTGTGTGGGGTGAAGCCCTGCTGTAATAATGATCTCTGGTCAGCTCAAAGATGCTTGTGCCAGCAGCACCTCTGCCCAAGGGTGCTTTTATGAGACTTTGATGGAGAGGTGTTTTTTCTTTGCTTTGTTTTATCTTTTTATTCTTTTTCTCTCTGGACAGCAGAAGGTCAGTGCTGTAATTGAGCCGGTGACATTATCATAAGCACAGGGTCGCTTTCATACGCCCTTCTTTTACAATATCTCTCCATCTACACTTTAGGAGACCACCGGTCCGTGAAGTCAATAACAAGAAAACGGGGACTATTATAGGAATTATAATGAAATAAATTGTTCTGTAGAACGAGGAAAGAAAAAAAAGGAAAAAAGGCTCATGGCTTTCAGGGACTGTATTGTATTTACACTCTGTATAAACTTTCCTTTAAATCCAGTCACAGCTGTTTTTAATGAATGCTGGACACTTTTCCAGTAACTACACTGCATAACATGCCTGGATTTAATTAACTTCTTTATTCCAGTTGAGTTTGGATGATTAGATTGTTATTTTACTGCTTAAGAACTTATAATAGTATATATAACATTAAAATACTATATTGAGACAGCATAGTATATCCCAGCATAGTGGGATATTTGTGTAATTGTGCTGTGTAGTGTAAAAATGACTATGAACGTGGCAATATAGGCAGAGATATACTGTAAATACTGTATCATAAGTTAAACCTTCAGGAATCTTAAAAAAAAAAGACTCAGCTGGTGTGTTTAATTTCATCTGAGGAAATGTGCAATTGAATATTAAATGTTCAGGACACATGATCAGAGCCCAGAATGCCCTGTATGTAGAACCGTCATTAACACATTGATGGTTTCCACTAGGTGGCTGAATTGATCGCCGTACTGGTAAAATTGCACAACATGTGGAGAAAATAGCCTTTTTGTATAATAACATAAACATTTTGGGATGCACATTCTCTGGAAATGTTTGCCACTCTTATTACCGGTACACAACTTACATGCTGCGCACAGCAAAGTGTCATATTTTTAGCACAAATACTTCTGAGATGATGCATCAAAAATAAACTCAAATTTATCTGTTCTTGACTTCGAAATAGTATTGCAATTGGATGTTTCCTGCATTGGGCTCACAGTGTTTCCATAGCACAGTGGCCTAATTTCCTTAGGAATGCTTATGAAAACCTAACTTCCCCTGAACGTTCTCCACAGCAGCCCAACTTTATTACTCTATATGCATACAGCCCCCTCGGCTGAGATATCTGAGCAATTCAAAGTGCTATGGAGGTAGCTAATCCACAAATCTCCCCCCACCTTCGTTCCAGGACTTCATTGCACTTTTAATAAGTGAGCGTAACATCATGTCTGATGAGACCGGAGCACAGTGCTTTTTCCATCTCCCCGCCTGCAGTAATTTCTTTCAAATGAATTATTCCTAGAGGATTCCAACTTATTTTAATGGTGACAACACTGCCTTGTCAACTTAACATATGATCGCTTACAGCTGCTATGATAAAATTATAGAAAACTGAGATTTTGCTAGGTGCAACCTTAGAACACTTACAGTATATTAACTTGGAACCTGGGGACAATAAGAAAGAAAGATTGAAGAGTGAGTAAAAGAGTGAACAACCCATCAATTTGGGTGAACAATCACTTTAATTGCAACCTTTTAGGAGTGGGTAAGTGTCACAAATCAATTTGAATATGGACACTTCTAATTTAATCCCTTTAAAGACTATTGACAGTTATAAAACGTGACATTTCCCTGCAGGAACCCATGAAACGGAGGAATGACTCATTGTGACAAATTATTTGTTGTTGAAATACTATAATGAATCCAAATACTCCTGAGAGATATTGTCAATTTTGTTGGTACTATACCAGCTGTTCAAACGGCCACATATGTTTTGGAACAAGAACAAGATTACCAGCCTCAGCGTATATGCTAATGTGCTCATAGCACATTACCAGAAAGCTAAAATCATTGATTTTTAAAGGCATTTAAACTATTCTGTAACTGCTGTGGAATAATGCTAAAAGAGCTTGCCTGACCCCGATAGCCTCCGGCTCTATTCCCTGCAGCACTTCAATTTTTACTCTGAGGCTTGAAAGAATTTCCATTAAATTATTCTCTCACTCACCATTTGACGGTAGAATTTTATTACAACCACAAAACTGAGAAATACAAAGTTCTGTCATGAAACTCTAGATGGCGCAGGCTAATTGGTCCTTAACTCAACCTGCTTGCAATCACATCATTCTCTATAGGGCACAGCTGATTGGTTCCTGCTAGTGGTGGAAAGAGTACTAAAAAACTAAAAGTATTGCTACTTAAGAAATAATTTATTATGTAGAAGTACTGGAAAAAAATATGACTCAAGTATGAGTAAATAAGTAGTTGGCTGAAAAACTACTCAAGTTACTACAAAGTATTTAAGTATATTTTTCTATTTTTATCCAGATGTTAGCAATAGTTTAAACACTCTCATGTAATTTCTGTTTCATTCATGCTGGAGGCCAGAGGGCGCTCTGGTAGGAATTCTCTTATATGGACATCAGATATCGCTACAGCTGAATAACATGCAGATAGAGACGCTTTTGACTGATGAAACATGAAGACGATAAACAGATTGCAATGATCTTTGTTTATCTGTGTTCTTCCAGCCATCTCAAGTATTGTCATAAGAATGATACCGGTATATATCTATAATGCAACGCTAATCGACATAGCCTGTATCTGGTTTTTATAAATGAAATTTTATAAAATTAAATATTCTCTGTCTCACTCTCTGTTAAGAAGCAACATGGAACCACAGAAACAAGTTAGCCTATTTCAAACACGACTGACGTGTACATAGTGATTTTGGCAACCCATTTTGGACAAAAAACATGATATCAGTATCATAAATTGTTGTGTTTTTCACTATGCTAACAGTGCTAAGCAAACATATTAGCTACCCCTTTTGCCAAGAGTTTTATTGCTAAATTTGAAAAGTAAGATTATTACTTTTAAAAACATTTGAATGTTTTTTTTTAAGAGGGGCAACAGCAAAGAACAGTAAGTGAGAGGTCTGAAGAAATAGGATTAAAATGGTATGGATAAAGTGGCAATAAAACAATAAAGTAGGGTGCGGGTTTACATGTAAAATAAAAAGCTTTTTTCTTTTCTTTTTTTTTTTCTTTTCCATTCTACCAAAAATGTGCTGGGAGCCCACTGTTGCTAACTTACTATAATAGCAATAAGCCACACTTTGTCACGCATCTGATTGACAGATAAATTATGTGATCTTATTTCACTGTTGTTGCTAATGTAGAGATCATTTCAGCTTTTTAAAAGTTTGCTTCGTACATTTAGTTTAACTGCATTGTTAAAGAGGGCAAGCTAAAGCATTAAACTCAACTGTGCGCATGCATTATAGACACTTATATTGTTCTTGCTCCGTCCATGCAATAACTGCATCCTTGTATGTGCTAAGTTTTTTATTTACTGCTCAGTGCTCTGGTAATATCAATGGTATGACCCATTTCAATTTAATATCAGAATATGAGCATATTTAACTTTCATTCACTAAAATATTGAAACTTTAGCAATACTGATTCAAAACCCGAGCGCCAGTGATTGACTGTTAAAGTGCGGTTTGAATGCCCCGCCCCCCAGCCGAACTGGAAGTTTTGATTGGTTTTGCACCCGAATCAGATCTGTCTGTTATTGGCTGAAGTACAGGGCTCCACCGCAGTAGTTTGAAAAGTGCCGGTCAAATGACAGCTCGCCCTGTTCCTCAGTCTGCACCTTTGTAATAGTACTTTGTACCTTTGGTGGAAAATAAATGTAGCGAAGTTGAATACTTTTTTATTCAACTCAAGTACCACAATATATTTATAGTACTAAACAAGTACTGTAATGAAAGTATTTGTAATAAGGTACTTTCCGCCTCTGGTTCCTGCTGTATCAGTAGCCAATAATGAGCTTGTGTGCTCAATACTTAGTTAGCATTTGCCTTAGCAGTGCAGTGCGCTTTCAGAAACCCTCCAGCTTCCCCAGCTCCACCTGTATCTGCTATGGGTAATTCATGTACGATATATTGTACAGCAGCAGCATGTCTTACCCCCTTGTTTACACTGCACACGTCTGCGGCGCATTACGGCTCCGACAAGGTTTTATTCCGTCCTCCACGCGGTATCAACTCACACCAGGAGCGTTTCTTGATTTATGGGTTTCTACCTTGCAGTCTATGTTTCTACCAAGGATATATTGGTGTACAATACCATTAGGAGTTTGCACAGGGTGTTTATTTTGAAATTGACAGGATATTATTACTTTTATTTTGTATTTATGGTGCGGCTTGGACGCGGCATCCGTCAAAAATAGACTAGGCGCCTATCTTTAGCGAAGCGATGCGAAGAGCCGCATCTGGGACGCTTCTGAAACGCGCCGCGTCGCGGCTGGTGTGAACACAAGCATTGAATGGCCGCGATCAACTCCGGTAGCCGCGTTGCGGCCGTAACGCGACGCAGACGCGTGCAGTGTAAATAAGGGGTTACTTGCTCACAGCAGCGTGTCGTGTATGTATTGACAGTAGCAAGTCCCGTATTTGCTCTGCATCAGTAGCAATAGCCAACAGTAGCAGATCTATTCCACCAAGACCAAATATATCATTATTGTCATACCCATTACCATGCCAAACACTCTGAGTTGTCATGACGGAAATGTAGTTAACAGTGATTTTGTTACCTGCTATGTTGCCCAGACTCCCACTCACAATCTGATGGCAGGTTTAATGTAAAATAAACAAAGAAATAGAGATATAACTGCTGATGTTTGTCTGTCTGACTGATTAATTTAGATATAATTTGATACAACAATAATTTGGACTCAAACTTTGTTGTTTCTCAGAGCTCACAGCTGTTGCTCACCTCAATTATAGATGGAGCAATGCTGGCTCTTTTATACAGTACTGTATATTATCTCCCTTTTCCTCACCACTTCTCTTTCTCTATTTATTCCATATGCTTTCTCCTGTAGAGCGACTCAGCTTGGCTTGGGGAGATCCAGCTGTTAGACAAGCTGTGAGGAGAACTTTGGCTCTTAACAGCCTTTCCAGCATCTGTTAATATATATAAAAAGAAATTCTCTTACAAACTTAAGAAGTTCTGGAGAAACTTATGAGATTAACAACCAGGAATGTGTTGTGTGTTTTTCTGAATGTCCACTAATGCAGACTATGCTGCTTGAGCGTGCAATTTATGTTGAAAAAGAACCTTGATAACTCAAACAGTAGAGCGTTGGCGCTTGCAATGCCAAGGTCATGGCCATGGGTTCGATTCCCAGGGAAAGCAAGAACTGATAAGAATGTAAATGTATACCTTGAAATGCAATGCAAGTCGCTTTGGATAAAAGTGTCAGCTAAATGCGTAAATGTAAACTTAACATGTTTCTACTTTAAAAAAAAACAACCCAAAAAACCTGTAGATACTTTGTTAGAATCACTGTCTTCTTGCTATCCGTTTACAAAGAACATAAATGTAAGTGAGGGCTCAATTAAGTTCCCCTGCACCCGATCCCCAAAATAGTGCCGCATTCCATGTCACATTTAGATTCCAAAGATGATGATGATGATGATGATGATAATGAAGGCAGGTTAAGAGTTTCAAAATAGTAACAAGGTTTATTAACAGAAGCAGAAAAACTCAAGGCCGAGTGCATAATAGGGGTGGGCTATATGGTAAAAAATTCATACCACTTTTTTTTTTCAAGAACATCACGCTTCATGATTCTTTTTCGAATGTTGGTTTTAATATTTTGCAAGTGACTAAGCAATACAGACAAACTAATGTCCCTATTTTAAAAACAAAGCCTTACAAGGTCACAAAATATAAAATAAAAAAGAATGACAGACATTTATGCCAAAGTGGCGAAGATAAAAATCTTTGTCATTATTGTATTATTATTGTTATTAAAAAATAAGAACAAAGATGCACATTGCATATAAACAACTTAATATACAAATTAAATAAACAGTGCTTTATTTATTTTTTCAGCTACAGGTGTATTTAACAGTAGCATTCAAGAAAGACATGAAATGACCAAATATAAAAATAAAACACTACATAGACTTACTGTATAAATTATACATTGATTCTTATTAAAGCTACTATTAAAGTTTTCAGTCTTATCAGAAAAAAAGATTTTCTCTTTGTTATTTTACTAACATTAAAGGAATAATTCCCCCCAAAATGAAACTTGTCATTATTTACTCTCTCAAGTTGTTTTAAATCTGAATGAATTTCTTTCTTCTGTTAAAAAAAATAAGTTATTTTGAAGAATGTGGGTTACCAAACAGTTGCTGGTCCCCAGTGACTTCCATAGTAGGCTATATATTTTTTTCCACATTCTTCAAAACATCATCTTTTGTGTTCAGCACAAGAAAGAAATGAATACAGGTTTGGAGCAACATTAGAGTGACATAATTTACATTTTTGGGTGAACTATCTTTAAGGACAAGTGGCAGCATGTTTACTAGGATACTGTCACTTTAAACACGACAGGCATCTATGACATGCACCTGATTTTCTCTCAAATGTCAAACCAACTTTAATATGTAAACCTTGTGTGTATTTGACAGTATTAGCACAGAAAGACTTGAAAGATAACTTAGTCCAGTAACCAGGCACTGTTTGACATGCACTTCGATTCAGGCAAAGAACGTATATTTACAAGAAGTGAAAGCCAATAGAATGTTCCATTGCAACACCAGCACCCAGCAGCAGCGCTACGCTTCCGCCATTTTGGGGTGAAAGCGACTCGGCTGTCATATATTATACATATATTTAGTCCAGTGCAGAGGTCATTTTTAGGTTGAAATAATTATGTAAAAAGAGGGGGCAGCGCCAGATAATTTTTAACGCAGGTGCAGAGGGGGTGCTATATTGACAGGGGGGGCTGCCCACTTATAGCCTATTTTTAATGCTATTATTAAATGAGCAAAACTTCAATATTTAATATTCAATAATTTTAATTATCACAACTAAAGTTTTAATTTTACTAAATCGAATAAGCACAACATTTAGCATTCAATCAAATATAGTTATTTGAAGATGTATTATTTATAATGTTATTTCGACATAATATCTCGTTGCTTCGACATACATAAGTGAGTGTGCAACATAATCAGAGAGTAGCCTATTTCTTTTCGTTTGGAATAGTTTCGTTTAAAGATTTAGTTGCAAGCTTTCTATATTTCTCATGTCTGAGGCATATTTCTGTTAATTTATGATGAGATTCGCTCAAGTTCACGAGCACTGCAAGTGACCGCACCGTATGTCATGATTATATTGTCTGCTATATTTGCTTATTTTTTAAATCCAGGTAATTGGTTGATTATTATTTTTTTTTTTTTAAATTAAGATACAATTTACACAAAACGAAATTAATTTTAAAGAAAGGCTTTCTACAAAACACAACAGGCTAATGAGTCAAAATCATGTATGACCCACTTCATGTCTCCCCATATCATATCCTACTCATGCTGTTCACTTTTCATAATCAACATGGGGAAAAAAACATTATAATATTTGAACAAATATGAAACTAAATGCGCTTATTTAATGGCTACAACAACACGTATACAGTAGTAGTCCTACAGACTCTCTATTTGTACAACTATTAGGCCTTTACAACAAAAGCAATAGAAATAGCTTTACAGTAAACTTCTTATATCGTATATTAATGACCGTTAAAGCAAGAGTATGTAAACAAAAACACAGCCACTGTTCAAAATTGTGGCAAAATTGTGGCGTTCCAAACCGCATACTTCCCTAGTATGGGAAAAAGAGTAGGCGAGCGAAAAAGTATGTATGAATCCAAAAGAGTAGGCGAGAATTACCTGGCTGACGTACTAATTATCGCGAGATTCGGACTTAAGTGCGTTCGAATATGCCTACTTTCCTACTATATAGTAGGCGAAAACAGTACGTGAAAGAAGCAGTACGTTCGAAACATCAGTATTCATAAAAGAGTAGGCGAGAAGTTCCCGGATGGCTTACTGCTTCCGGCCCGATTTTTGAGTGCAGTCCGATGGGTACTCTTCTATCCCAGGAGGCCACGCGAGAGGATACGTCATATAAAATAAGAAGAAGGATAGGTCATACTCGAACATGACGCTGGACGAAATGATGACGGACGAGTGTTTTCAAATGTGAGTAGCCTATTAGATATTACAAATCAAATGATCGCATGTGTTGAAGTACTGTACAGTAAACTGTTGAATTGTTGAAGGTGTAAAGACGCTATATAGTATGGTAAATTTGTGATTTTGCTGTAAATCACATTTTATTGTATAGCTAACAGAGGAGCTCCAGTAAGGACACATACGTCTCCAAACTGGATTTGCATACATTTTAAACCGTATGCATCTTAAATAATTTCTAAATGTCTATTTAATATCTGGTAAGAAAAACTAATATAAGAATTGCATATTTCTACGTCTAATAGATATGAAATAGACTTCTGAGTTACGTGTACTATTGTTTAAGATAATTCACTGTTGTCAACACTGTTTTCATTAGACAAATGTGCTGTAAATAATTTTATATAATATTTGTGCATTTTTGTAGGATCTGAAATGTCTACAGACTGGTGTGATATAGCCTAGTGGATTTTATCTTTATTGTCTTTTTTTTTTTTAAATGCATTGTAGAATTTGTAAATGTTATTTATCTAATATATTGTTGATATTGCTTAAATGCTTATTTAAAAAGAAGAGTGTTATGTCCATTTATTAAATTATTTTCGCTTAGCATACCAGTAGTAGCGCGCGCCCGTGATGTGCTTCGTTCAAGAGTAAAAACGACGACCAGGAAGCCGTCACTGAAGCGCTCGTTTTATTTATTCTTTTATCTTTTTAGACTGGAGCCCAAAGCTGAATCCTGGAAACGGTCCCATGGATGAGTCCCTCCATCACTCCATCTGCCCTTATGAGACCCTCTATCACTCTATCTGCCCTTACTGCAGATTGTGAAGTGAAGCAACAAGCAGGCACGGCTCAGCTCTGATAAATTTATCAGGATAAAGCCCAGAATGCGAACCGCTGTGTTGAGATGGCAGTATGTGGGGTTCACCGCCTGTAAATACATGCTTGTAGTCTGAAAAAAGTTTTGTTTCATGCGTTGTTGTCTTGTATATGCATTTGTTTATTGTGATGGTTACTTTTATTTGTTCGTTTACTCATTTATTCATGTTTATTATTGTTGTCAGTAAATAAAATATAATTATTTAGCCTAATGTATGCATTAATTCATTGCTTGACTGGAAATTGAGATGTTTCACTGCATTTATAGCTAGTGTGTAGCTATTCATGTATAACTATCATATGACAAAACAAATTACATTCGGCTTGTTTTATTAAATTATATCATTTTTAGTAGGCTATAAAAAAGTAATATAATTAAGTATTGGTCAGCATTTGCAATGCAATTCATTCTAAGGTAGGCTAATATTAATTTTTAAGGAGCGATACTTATATAAAGTATAAATCAACAGTTTCCTCCAACGGAGAGATCTTCGAGCTGCTCGTCTCCTTTGTGCAGACATTACAAACGCTGAGGAAAACTGTTTGTGCTGTCGAGTTACTGCTGTGAAGTGTTAGTGCACCTGTCGCTCATATCATTTAAACTTATAAACTTATTACATACAAGATCATGGAAAGATTTATCTAACAATGAACAATAATGACAAAGCAGAAAACATAAAGACCATTGGTTTGTGTACATCATATGATATTTATACACAGGAAAAAAGAACAATAACAAGGCGAGATACTATTACTATTTATATCTACTTATTTATTTATACTATTCATATCTTTAAATAGTTCTGACTGAGGAAAATAAATAAATGAACAAATTCAAGAGATGACGTTTTTTGAGGTTTCTTAATAATAATAAATATATCGTTATAAGGATAAAACTGCTTAAATCAACCCTAAATGTATTCACAAAAAAAAATCGGCAGCTGTTTCTTCAACAATACAACAAAATGAGCAACTTTCATCAATATCAAGATATTTACAGATAGATGAATTAAACGTGTCGTTCATCTTTTAAGTTGTTGCGCTTGTGATAACGCGTCGTAGGTCACATGATAACGTAACATGGCGATAATGTCCGGATCGCATTCATACTCAACGAGATTTGGCTATAAAGTACCTACTCTTTTAGCGCTCGTTAAGTAGGTACTCATTGAAATTAAGTACCTACTCATTGAGTATGCGGTTTGGAACGCAGCCTAAGTAAATTTTCCTCTGCGGTCGCCCTACTGGTTGGAAACGAAATTGTCCATTACCACTGTATATTCTAGCCCAGTGTTTACCAACCCTGTTCCTCGCGGCACACCAACACTGCGTGTATTCTTTGTCTCCCTAATCAAACACACCTGGGGCACGTTCAAGATCACAACGGTGCGCAACGTTTTGCTACGGTTTCTGCGTTGAACGTCATGTTTCCTAGCCTGACTACGTCAGACTTCCTACTTCCGCTAATTTCATTTCACTCCTGTAGTCAGTCTGAGATAGCAGCCTATCTTTCTGTTTTCCACCGGCCTGAAAACAGCCGGGCCAATCAGCGAACAGAAGGCGGGCTGAAAGCCGTGACGTACTCGCCAAGCGCCGAGTTTAAGATTAGGTCAGAGAAATCGAAAACGACCACGGACGAGACACGGATGCAATTCGCTCTGTTGTGGAGAATATTCCCGGCATTAGCAAACTGAAGCCTGAACAAGAAGAGTGTGTATTAAACATTTTGAATGGAGGTGATGTTGTGGCCCTACTCCCTTTGGGAAAAGTTTAATTTATCAACTACCGATCGTCAACGAGAAACTGGGGAGCCTTTTGACAGGTCAGTGTCTCCTTTCTTTTCCAGGTCTTAAATACCGTAAAACTTCAAATAATAGCCCGGGCTTTTATTTGCCCAAATCGTCAAACTGCACCGGCTTGTATTTGAGACAGGCGGCTAACGTTAACGTTATATGAGACAGGCCTTTATAATTTAGTGTTGAGATGTTGTTCATTGAGATGTTGTTCCTAGAGTCTCTAATCTCTAAAAATCTCCAAATGCTCCACGTGAAACTGAGGTGTTCCGACCTTTTACTAGTCGATTGATTTTGATTAATATTTGCGAGGGAGAGAGAGCAAGACAGTGCTCGTGTTGTTTGTTTAAAGACGTGATAGTGCGCGCGCGCGGCCGGCCGCTCGCCCGCTCGCTCTCTCTCTCTCTGCTTGTTTGCGCCCTGTCAAGCGCAGCAGTCATTCTATTACATCACTCACCGATCAAAAAAGTCGTTTACAGCCATGTTCACTCCGGTATTTCGCTCGCATCATCAAGTGTTTACAGTGGAAGTTTGATGATAGATTTGAGTTCGATGCATGATGTCTGTGGATCGATGCGGCTGTGTCAGCGCATAACATACGTCATGAATAAACTTATCTGATTGGCTTACGGGTAACCAATGATTTTAAACTTCAGAAATCGCCCCCTAGCGAGAGAGAAAACACTTCTCTATTATGCTATGCCAGACTCTGTCTACGAAGCAAAGTGAAGTAGCAGAGTCTGGTATTACCAGGCTACATGTTTCCTGGAAACGGCTTGCACCGGTGTGCAACGGGGTTTGAGATGCGTTTTCTCTTGTTTGGTGGGCGTGTCAGAACTGCAGTCCAATCAGCAGCAACATGTAAATAAAGCATGCGGTATTAAAGAGAACTCGCACAATGGAAGTAATTTACAAATGTGTTCGATACGCAACAACTGAGGATATTAGAAGACATGTTTGTCGTAAGTTTTATTGTAAAGATATAGGATATCAACATAATGATGTAGTTGTTTATATTTTTAGCTTCATTGCAAGTGTATGACATTTGGTATAGAAATAAACAATGCATGTAAAGTGCTTTTCCTAAAAATGAGAAAGAAAATACAGGTTATTAATAAAACAGTATGAACAACAAATAAAGTCAGTATGTGAGGCTAAATAGATGTGTTTTAGTCTTTAGACCGTTTCTTTTTAGTAAGATGTGCTTCCATTTCAGTTTCCACAAATCCCTTCACTCGATTGGGATGTTCTCTTGTGTTCTGGGCGACAAGTGCAGTAACTGTAACATCGGGCATATTTTGTAGTATTAAACACATATTTATACTGACTTAATCATGCTCCGAAAATTCTTCACAAACAACACAAAAAGCCTTCTCAGCTGCCGTAGTTGCAACTCTTGCGTCATCACAACAGTGCGTTCAACGCGTCACCGTTTCTGTTTAAAAAAACGTTCTGCAACGTTTTGTCGGCGCTGAACGCAGCCCTGATTCAACTCATTAGCTCATAATCATATGGGTTAATGAGCTGATGAGTTGAATCAGGTGTGTTTGATTAGGGAGACAAAGAATACACGCAGTGTTGGTGTGCCGCGAGGAACATGGTTGGGAAACACTGATCTAGCCTACCGTCGCACGCACGCTCGCTGTTTATCCAGCTCCGGCTTTAGAATGAACGATGTCCACAGACAAGGTAGAGTATGTTACATGATTTCATGAAAGGATGATGTATTGCGACATCAGAAACGAAGAAAAACGAAATAATGACTATTGTAGCGCTTGACGTAAAGCAGTCGAATTTTGTAGTTCTTTTTTGTGCACGGGTTCCTACCCGTAACCCGAAGTTACATAGTGCCAGTAAAAGCGATACAGACCCCGTCAGGCTATGGCAGACGAGTCATTTAACTTATTTTAAGTCGATGTACCATCACAAGGGTCTTGGAAATATATTATGAAGGTTGAAAAACTACTTAGTGTAACTTTAAAGCACATGCAAATAATGAACTTTTGTGAATTGCAGTGTCATGAGTGTAACTCTACTTCTGCTTTAACATGTGATGTGAATGTACGTCGCGTTGTACAGTATGTTGAGATGGAAGCGTCAGACTGCAACTGATAGAATGCACTTTAGCGCGCTACTACGCTATTTCTACAAAAGCAGATCGTGGAGACATTTTATTCATCCACAATCAAAAATTGTGATATTGCACACCCCTAATAGCACCATCAATACTGGACGAACACAGCAAGGAAATGAGGAACTTAAAAACTTGATAATAACAAACTAAATGATGAGTTAATAAAATTAATATCCATGGTAACAGATGAATGGCTTTACAGTTACTGACAAAGTAACTGGTGTTTTGAGAACATATTTTAATATCCAAAGCCTCAAAAGCAAAGTAAACTAATTAAATTCAGTGTTTTATGTTATCAAGAACTGCTTTTGGTCACATTTCAGAAGGGGTCGTGGTCGGGCACAGGCATCCACACCCTTTTAGTTCAAAAGCTTCTCATTCATTTATTGCATTTGTTAAATCAGCCCACACCTCTTTTCACATCCACTCCACAGAGAGGGATCAGTAGCAAAATGAGCACAATTGTGAAACATTCGTTTTCCAGACAGTCAAAAGCAAAAGAGCATACTGGCTGTCTGCCATAAGGCGTCATCTAACTGACAATTTTGACCATGCTTCAATATTCGACGCTAAAGGCACCCTTTAGCGTCAGTTAGTTGACGCGATCCCAGGGCGTCATCTAATTGACGCGTTACCTTTAGCGTCAGTTAGATGACGCGGGTAGGTTTAGGTCTGGGTAGGAGGGCGTCATCTAACTGACGCTAAGGGTAACGCGTCAGTTAGATGACGCCCTGGGATCGCGTCAACTAACTGACGCTAAAGGGTGCCTTTAGCTTCGAATATTGAAGCATGGTCAAACTGATTCCCAAGGCGTCAGTTAGATGACGCCTTGGGGTGAGAATGGGCTGATATATTATACACAATTATACAGTATGTGATGGATATGATTTTTTTTAAAAATCAATTAAACAATGAATTCATCTCTGATTACTATTACAGTGGAAACGTTATTTTCAAATCTATTGGCAGGAAAGTGTCTCAAGAATCAGTGAGCTGTCAATTCCGCTCCCTCATGCACCGACAACTTTTATGACATTTTTTTGTTTCGTTTTAAAGGGGCTATGTGTAGGTTTTTACTTAAAAAAATCTTTAAGATAGAGTTTTCATTTGTATATTTATGAGCCAACCATAATGTAATAGAAAGAATGACACCTTGACTGTTCACCACGGTTGCCTCTGTAACTGGTCTCTTTTCTGCGTTGTGTTTTGGTTGGTATGAGAAGAACAGGAAAGCATTCGGCAGTTTCACTGATCTTTTATTCCTGATATATAATAAAAAAAAATAATAATTCATTACATTTATATAGCGCTTTTCTGGACACTCAAAGCGCTTTACATAGAAGGGGGGGAATCTCCTCAACCACCACCAATGTGCAGCATCCACTTGGATGATGCGACGGCAGCCATATTGCGCCAGAACGCTCACCACACACCAGCTTACTGGTGGAGAGGGGACAGTGATGAAGCCAATCAGTATATATGGGGATGATTAGGAGGCCATGATGGACAGAGGCCAAGGGGCAAATTTGGCCAGGATTCCGGGGTTACACCCCTACTCTTTCGAAAGACATCCTGGGATTTTTTGTGACCACAGAGAGTCAGGGCCTCGGTTTAACGTCTCATCCGAAGGACGGTGCTATTTTGACAGTATAGTGTCCCCATCACTACACTGGGGCGTTAGGACCCACACAGACCACAGGGATAGCACCCCCTGCTGGCCTCACTAACACCTCTTCCAGCAGCAACCTGGTTTTCTCAGAAGGTCTCCCATCCAGGTACTAACCAGGCTCAGCCCTGCTTAGCTTCAGTGGGGAACCAGTCTTGGGCTACAGGGTGATATGGCTGCTGAGGACTGCATATGTGATATGGCTGCTGAGGATATAAGGACTCTTTTAGTGTGAGAGTCGCCCTTGTTTACTCTCTCCAGTGCATCACAAATGCAAAGAGGAAAAATCACATATAACATTCATATAACAGAAAAAATACCTGATATAAAACAAATGTAATCAGCCTCTTAGTGTGAGAGTCGCCCTCGTTTACTCTATAAAACAAATGTGATGTACACTTATCACGTGCTCTCATTTCCACAGTTAGGCCCAGATGCAAAAATATAACTAAACGGGATGAAATGACAAAAATAACCACACAGATAGGTAAAATAATATTACACAGATTAGAGTGAAAATATAGACATAATAGCAACAATTCAAATTAAGATTAAAAAAGATTATCAAGAGCCTAAAATAACCTCACCTCTCCAGTGCATCACAAATGCAAAGAGGAAGAGGAGGGGACAAAACTGGAAATTGCATAGGCTCATGACGACATCACAATTAAAGGGGAAGGCACTCACTTTAATTAGGCAGTAATATCAGGTGTATGTAAACGAACCATTTTGTGTGAATTCTGATAAACAATATATGCATTTTAACAGTGAACTTTCTGTACCTGTTACACCTCTATCAGCCTGTAGGCTCAATTGTGTGTGGAGGAGTCGGGCCCGAATTGGCGCGAAAATTCACAAAACGTGACGTCATCACATTGAACACTATGTGTTCTCCTCTACTTGAGCTTACATCCGTACGTCAGCCATTAGTAAGAAGTGGCAATCGCTAGCAGTACTGTTTCAAATGGACTCTGCGGACGGAAAGAGGGGACAATCCAGACACCCACGGAAACTCCTCGTACGTAAAAAAAAAGGCCTTATCTAGTGCGGCCAACGAGCGTGCGAGCGTGCGCACCGAGAATGAGCATGGCACATGAGACTGGCTGCAGTTTCTCTAACGGCCACTGGTGTCAGTAACGGTTCGGAATTTCAGAACTTCCGCGATGCTCCTTTAAATGAAATTTAGTGTGTTTTTCACAATTAGCCTTTCGCCGCGCCGCGCCCCGCCCCCCTTAGTTACTGCTGCTACGTCCGACAAACAAATGGTCAAACACGACCAGCGCGACAGATTGCCATGACGGGAAGAGGTTTAATACCCATGCGTGTCAGTGACCTTTTTTGGAGCAATACCTCCGCGATATCCTCCAGATCGAGGCAAAAGAGGTTACAGTATGCAGTGGAGGGATATATTCAAAATTTAAAAATACGCAATGAAGGAGAAACGACTACTATCGAGGCTTGTCTCAAGTGAAATCTGAGAAACCCCATGACCTGTACCTCAAATGCAACCAGCATGTTAATGCGAGTTAACCATGTTCGACACATTTAACTGGGAGTGGGGCTGTCCACACTGTTTTATGCATTGTAGGCACCGCTCACGTTGTGTTTTCGGCTTTGGGAACGGAAAGAACACAACTCCTCTAGACAATCTCGCGGGGTACATAGTGACCGATTTACAAACGCCGTGTGCGCACCGCTTCACCATCTTGCTTGGAGTCAATGTTTTACGGTCCTGCTCACATAGTAACGGTTGCTATGATGTGTGATTGGACAATGGCCGTTTTGGGGGAGGGGCCGGCGAAAGGTCAATTCAGTCAGGTTGTAGGAGTGCACATCTGTGATCCCATTGGAGAAAAAAAAGTTTATTTGCTCATTGGCCCTTAAATCACATGTACATGTATTGTGACAGTTTAAATTAGAACGGTTTAAATTAGAACAGTTTAAATTAGAAATTTGTTCCATGTTGTTTACTTCTCAATATACATGTATTTTTTTTCTTTAGAGAGCACCAGATGAGAAACAAAGCAGGGAGGATGTCTCTTTATCCTTCTGTCATCCTGTTCTGTTGCCCACATGAGTTTGACTCTTCTTCTTTCTCATCTTTTAGTCAATCGCCTCTGTGTCTGTGCACTGTAGAATCACTGTACACTGTGGTCATCTGTTAGTAAAGTAAAAGTTTAATGTGAAATCAAGAACTGCAGTGGAACTAGTCATCCAAGACATAAATGATATTCAAGTCTATCCATCTATTGTACTTTATGTATTTTTCTTCTACGAGGACAGCATAAATTACAAGTGATATGTAATAAGTTACATACTGTATGTGAGAGAGAAACTCTAGAGTGCCAGGGCAGTGATTTAAAAAAGTCTCATGAGGCGATAATCACAGATCATTCTGCCCAAGACAACACCAACTGTTCCATTAATCTAACTGGCGCAGACATGGATATGAAATATTGTTCTTACTGATTGTGTAGCACATGATAGCATACCTAAGAGCACATTAACAGTGTTTTCCATCTTTACCATAATGTTTATTCTATAAATGAATAAATATATGATAAATTGTCATTCTCAATATGATAAATCTCATTCTGCTCTCCAACAGCAAATTTGGGAGATATTAAAGTTGTCTAAAAGAAGACAGCTAAGTTAGGAGAGACGGCATACAGGTGGAGGCAGCGCACAGCTGTGTTGTCTTTGGCAAGGTGTTTGAATCCATTGTTCGCTGGCTGTTTACCTGGATTTGCTTCCTGTTATTTGGAGCTGGCAGAGTCCACAGAGGTTTCTTAAAGGGTTTCAGTGAGCAAAGGTGAAAGTTGCTGACTGTTGTGAGCTGTTCTACATTACCCAGAATCCCTAAGGACCTGCTGCTCTGGAAAACATCAGACGGACAGAAGCTGCACCTTGGTTGTGTCGAGTGGGAATGAAAATAGGATTAGGTATTACAAAGAGAAATATGACATCTTCCTTGTTTAAAATAACATTTAAAATACAGAAATGCTTGGTATGATTGTCAGTGTATTGTCAGTATGAAATATAAAATTGTGTGTGTGTGTGTGTGTGTGTGTATACAGAACCGTTGATAAAAGGCAGGATGGATCCACACATTTTTTACGCCAAATTATGACCCTAACATCTGAATGTTGCAGCAGAAATCGAGTCTCATCAGACCAGGCAACATTTTTCCAATCTATTGTCAGATTTTGGTGAGCCTGTGTGAATTGTAGCCACAGTTTCCTGTTCTTATAGCTGACAGGAGTGGCACCCGGTGTGTCTTCTGCATCTGTTTCAAGGGTTGATGTGTTGTGTGTTCAGAGATGCTCTTCTTGCAGACATCAGTTGTAACAAGTGGTTATTTGAGTTACTGTTGTCTTTCTATCAGCTTGAACCAGTCCAGCTATTCTCCTTTGACTTCTGGCATCAACAAGGCATTTTCACCCACAGAACTGCCGCTCACTGGATATTTTCTCTTTTTCGGACCATTCTCTGTAAACCCTAGAGATGGTTGTGCATGATAATCCCAGCAGCTCAGCAGTTTCTGAAATACTCAACCCATCTAGCTCCAACAACCATGCCATTTAAAGTCACTTAAATCTTTTTTTTTTCACTCCTGCTCTTTCTGACCATTTCTTAAATATTCTTAAAGAAATATTTGGTTGAAGGATTACATAATTTATCTGTAAGTGATAAGCAAACTAGAACTTGAACTGTTTTTTTTTTTTTTTTTTTTTTTTACATTCATAAATATTTAATCTGAAGGTCAAATGGCCTGCACATCCTCAGTGCAGTGAGATCACTTCCTCTACATTGTTCCTCGACTCCTGCCAGGAATTGATTGGTATTTTTTTTTTTAAATGAATAAGCATCTCGTGTTTTGTTCCTACTAAAATGTTAGCTTTTTCATAGTTGGTGCTTTGATAGCCACAAAATGAAGCACACATGCAATTCACTAAGAATGAATCACACCCACTGACAGCATTGTTTTATTTAACAGATATAGGATATTTAATTTTACATTTATATTACCTTTGCCATCCTCTCATGCTTATTATTTATTAAATAATAATAATAATAAGGGAATTAAACGATTAAAAGGGATTTAAGGGAATAAATAAATAAAAATGCAAAAAAAAAAAGTTCTAGGTCTTTGCAATAAGGTAATCAATTTAAACTATTGGAAAATATTTTATTTTGAAATGTGCACCGATTCACTCTTATTCTTATGTCGAAAACTCAAGCGTTTCTTGTCTCGTCACATTTATTTAGAATCATGATCGCTGTTTTTTAATTCAAAACGACAAAATATCATAAATATAATAAATGTAAACGTAAACCAGTTGTCTAATACTTACATCTACTTACATCTTTCCACGAACTTGTGCATTGTGAAGACCGTAAGACCCACCTTCTTTGATTTGATTGGCCATCTTGATCTACAAGCGTTAGAACGCTGAAAAAGAGCAGCCTAAAAATGTATCTGTTACAATGTTTTTGTCATTCTAACAACAAACAGTTTTACTCATTCTACACTAAACTGATAAGCTAAATATAAAATTAGAAAATATGAATTTCTAACTCCGCCTGAGAGCTCAACCTCAACAGCACCATGATGATGTTGCAGCTCTATAGAGGTGTTCCCAAAGGGCAAGAAAAGCTGATTGGCTGGTGACCCATGTTTGAGATGGCTGCCATTGATGTAGCTCTCTACTTATTATCTTGCTTGAGCAATCTCAAAGCTAGCAAGCTTCTTGTCTTGTCACAACTGTTTACAACTGATTGAGTCTGATGCTTCCAGTTCAATAAAAGCACTTGTTTTAAACTCCAAATGCTACACTAAGCCCAGAACCTTGGGGCAAAGTGTCTGAAAACATTGGAGCACTTGTACTTTCTTTTCTACAACTTTTATAAAGTATAATTCCTGTAGGTTTTAAGATTGCTTTACCTAGACTACTGGAAAAAAAACACACACACTTTATTATTCATAACGTCTCGGTTTCGTGTGGAACCCTCGTTCCCTGAAGGAGGGAACGGAGACGTAGTCGACCTGTCGACTGATTGGATCACGCCAGGGAGCCTGTCATCTTCGAGTACTTTTAAAATGAATGGCATCTTGAAAAAGACACAAAAGCACCCGTGTTGCTCTTTTAGAAAATGGGACCCGTCACCAGTGCCGGAGCACACAGGGAATGACCGCGGCAACACTGAATTCAGCGAACTGAAACATTGAAGCACTCACATTTTCCGACCAATACAGGCTGTCAACACACACAAAGAAATTAGTTTGCTGTTAAAACAGCAGTTGAGAGCTTATTAAAAAGCTTGCGATCACCACTGCACTGTAGAACCAAAGAGTCTTTTCCAGAAGAACACCGACACACTCGCTCGTTGTATACAACAGCACTCTTCAGAGACATCAAACACGATCGGCTCCGAAGCGAAAGGCAACTAGTGCGTGCATCCACTTCCGTACTTATACCCGCACCACGGGGCGGAGTGTGTGATGCATTTCACGCAAGCCAATGTGCATTGGCTCGTTTTAACATTACTCGAAGATGACAGGATCCCTAAGCGTGATCCAAAAGCGACTGAAAGGGAACGATTGTCATAACAATCTAATTTTACTTCTATTTGCCATCAGATTCTAGTTTCTGTTTTGGCAAATTGGTGGCTAATTCCTATTAATTTGTACGGTCTAATTTGTTCATTTTCGTAATGTCTACTTGCGATTTGAATGACAGATAGGTTAAGGGGTGGACCTACTGTATACATGCTTGCTTTTTTCTAAAAATCGCTTTTTGAGCTAATCATATTTACGAAAATATACAAAATATTGTCACCTCAAAAAAATAGTTATGCTTTCTCATAAGAACAGGTTGATTTTGTCCCTATCCTGTGTTGCAATTTGAATTAAATTGGCTACACCCCCACAGGAAGCTGAATTGAAATGGCAGGAAGAGAAATGTACTCTATTTATCCATCTGTCTATAGCACGCAACCCTGATATTCACAATATTTCTCATTATAGTGTTTGCAAAAAAAAAGAAAAAGAAAAAATCGTAGTTCAAATGTAATTTGCTGCTGGTTGTTTTGATGTTGCTTGTGTTTTCATACATTTTTCATACCATTTATGTTTGTGGATAACTGGAAACTTTTGGACTGAAAATAAAGCAAAGAATCTACTATTGCAAAGAAACTCTAGTGTGCCGACTACAAAGTGCTATTTGACAGCGCAATGTTCCCAACGGAATTATGCATTGTTTGAGTTCTTTGATATTTTATGCAATAAAGAACTCAATGGCAGATGGGAGAAGGTATTTTAACTAAGTTTCCAATATGAGATGGTACATAAAAAAAAACATAAAAGGTTACGGCACAAAACCTCTAACTGTATGGTGCATTCCTCAAGGAATGTATCAATGATTGTGCTCTAAAATGTTGCAAAATTGCAGCACAAGCACACATTAGTGTTTTTAAATCATATTCCACATATCACATATATATATATATATATATATATATATATATATATATATATATATATATATACATATATATATATATATATACATACTATATATCCATCTGCTGGAGTGAAATTGAGACAGAAAAACAGTAGTGCCAGAAATTCTATGAAGCCATCTGCAGTACATCAGCACTATACTGCTACTGATGATTTGGCAGAACATGACTAAAGCCTTATTATTATTTTTTTTTTACCTTTTTCATACCCTTCAAAATGAACACAACCGTTTCATCATGTTTTCCACTGCAGGTCTGATTCGTTAGTGGGAACAGTTTGGTGTGCAGTTGTGCACTTTGAGGAAAGTATGAAAGTGAGTGAGAATGTGCTTCAGATTGCATTAGATGAAAACATTGTTTTCGATTAATTCTCCAACGTTTTCATGCTGAAAGAAAATGATATTAAATCCAGCATAATTATAATTGCTAAAACTGTTAATCATTCATGAAATAATGTAGAGCAAATCATGTAATTTACCATTTAAATAACTACAAATTTAATACAATACCTCTTCAACGGCATTTTTTTTCATCATTCAATTTGTTTCAATCGATACTCATTTTTATATTTCCTCAAGTATGGAACAGGAAGTAAGACATCATACCATCAAACACAGACAGCAAAGTCAACAGTTTATTCCAATAGATCTGTTCTAATCTTGTAGTCACCAACAGATGGTGTGCAATGTAGAAGACTGTCTTAGTGACAACTCGAAACAGTGCACACATACTGTACCCGCATTGTGCCACAATCAATCAGTCTATAGAGTTTGCATTCAGAGCCTCTGGGATTTGACTTTGACAAAGGACAATGAAAGTCAATTAGAGAAACACCAAACAATATGATAAAACCTTGCTGCACAGTGCCCTGAGATACATGATTTTGATCGATCAATAGCGTACAGCAGTTTGCTGTCATCCATTTGCAACACTGCAGTTTGGATCTTAACCAGTATCATTTTGATACTGTTCTCCCACCCCTATAGTAAGAGAGATGTTGTTTTAGTGCCTTAGAATTTGATGAGTCCAACCTGTATGGTATGGATCTTAATCCGTATCAGATAAATATTAACACCTCCATGTTATAATTTTGCAACATAAATCATTCAGTCCTTTTCTCTCTAGCAGTCAAGGAGCAAGAAACTGTATGTAGGTTCTTATATGACTCTTGTCTGAAGTAGGAAATAACATCTGTTTTTAGTCTATCAGCTTAGAATATCATATGATCATGCACTTATTATTATCTCTCAAAAAGCTACATAATATGTTTCAGGTCTTGCATTTAATATAAGTGTAAATTCCCAACAGTTATTAATTGCATTAACTGACCTAATATCCTAATCTCAAAAATCAATTGTGCAAATGTTTTGATAGCAGTATATGTCAAAAATAGATCTTCCAGAAGCATTTCTTTTATATTCTATAAAATGTTATATTTCTGTTATATATTTTCACTGTAAAGCTGCTTTGAAACAATCGATATTGTAAAAAGTGCTATTTAAATAAAGGTGACTTGATATTGTGATTGTTATTTTACGGCCTGCTAGCAATTCTTCAATTGTTTTCAACGCCAATACAGGATCTTAATCAAACTGAAGATCATATTTAATCATGACTGAGTAGCTTTTTGAAATATGCCACAGATGTTTAACACAAGTGTCACTGCCATGCATACTAATGAAAGCTGATAAGTAATAGGAACCCCATACGCAGAAGGTTGACAGACTGAGTTCAAAGCAACAGGTTGACTAAAGCATCCAGATGTCCACAAAAAGAGACTCGACAGTCATTAAGCAACAGGAGTTCACCTCTTTATTAAAGCAACTGCTATGGTATCAGTCAGTTCACATTTAGACTCTGTAATCAGTGAATCTGCATGCAACCTTTCCCATGCTCAAGCCACACTCAGCTGGAAGTCAAAAATCAAACTCCAATCAGAAACATGAAGGAACGGAGGTAATACTGACTAGCAAAGTTGGTTTAGGCCATAGGAAATTTCATTTTTTTTTTATTTCTGTTAGGAATCCTCCTAAAGTTCTTCATTCTTCAGTGAAGGATTTGCTTAATTTACATGGGGGTGCCAACCTAAATTGTTCATATTTTTTCATGTTTATTTTAGACATGTTTATCTCTACTTTATTTATTTAAAATACATTTTAAGTTACTTATTCTCTGATCATTTTCACCTTTGGTACAGCTCTAAAACAGATTAAGGTGCTTATATGATCCAGGTTGTTGGACATCTGTCAAGTGTCATTGTCTCGAGTGTTATGACATCACATCTGCACCATAGGCAGCATTCTGTTCTAATTTTGTTTGCTGAGGATATGGCATAATGAAGTTGTCCTCTAAAAACCTTTGTTGTAAAATTTAAATTCCCCACCTGTATAATTGTAAATTTAATATTTTATCCAGTATTTTAAGTCATTTGGGAAAATGATCGACCCCCTCTGGAACTTATTTTAAAATTCTAAGTGAATTTTAACATTAAAAAGTCTATTTGAGCAATATCATTCTGCGGAGCACTTTTATAAAACCGATGTTGTTTGGTTCTAATTGGAAGTCATTAATTTCTAGTGAGAATTACAGCAACTGTTGACATGTGGCATGTTCTGCAATGTGACAAAATTGAAAAAAAAGTTGAACTTTATGCAAATGAGCACCAATGTAATGCAACTTCAAGCTGCCTTCCTTATCACTGTGCTTCTCTCTCTATCTTTAACCTGTTTTTTTTTTTCTTATCTATATTCAAGCAGGTTCATGGCTGCTGTTTGTAGAGTTAAACCAGATGGGAAATTAAGTGGTATACAGCCTGCTTGCCAATGTAAGAGACAGACTCTTACCCATTATAGAAGTCAGAGATTTCTATTGCAGTCAACTGACACAGCAGTAGACAATTAAGAGTGTAACCGCAGCATACTAAACAGCCAACGCTGATGCAACACAGCCATCTCTCACATCAGCCGTTCCACTCTCTGTCTCATTCGTGTTTACCAGTGTCTCTAGGGGCATTCGATTGTATGGCCAGCCGGTGTGTGTGCAAATATCGATATTGACAGTGTTCAGCAATCTGAGGTCCTTGAATATGGCTTTCAAATTAACCAAAAGCAGGATGGAAGCTTCGGAGAACAGAGAGATAAAACCAAACTTTGCATGCTGGCATATCAAAGAGCAACACGGTATAAGCTCCAATGGCCTGAGAATTTTTGCTGTAGACTGTTCCTCCTTTGGCCTTGGTGGGAAAGTGTTATGGAGTTCTCAAGGAGTGATTAAGAATTGCATATTTTTACTTGCATGTTTGGTTTAGTATGAGAGCCAGGGTCAGAATAGTAACAAGCTGTGAACTCTTAGGTTGGTGGCAGAGATCATAATTATTTAAGGGATAATCTACAGTCAGCCGGTCATTATCTCAAAATAAAGTCAGAGGCGACGCGGTGGGGTCTTATATCACCCTCAAGCGAATTATTTTGCCATAATGATCAGCTGATTGTACATTATCCTGCTTAATACACAGCTACTTGCCAAATGAATGAATGAATAAATAAATGGTCAGGAAATGTTGATTTGAGGTTAAATTATTCTATTATGTGAGAAGAAAGAGAATGGTGAAACTTGCAGTAGGAAATTGGTTGCTTGAGAGACAACTGTCAGTTATGATGTTTTCATTCTATGGAAATATTGTAGAAAATAGATACCAACACATCCAGAAAGCGCTCAGTATTGTTAGATGAACTAATTGAAATGAGAAGGCTGTGTCTGTTGTTTCGAGGAGAGGTCATAAGTGGGAACAACAAATCACTGCATCCCCTCATTTTTCTTCAATTATTTTTTTCCCTTTATGGAGTCAGCAAGGCTTTTGTTCTTCATGCCACACACATTTTTGTCTTGTACTTATTATAAAACTATAATAAGTACAGTAATTAAGTACTTAGAAACCATTTGCAAACTATTAGTTTATAGTTAATTATATTGTAAAAGTCTTTATATATGAATAGACTATAACAGACTATATACAAATAGTGAGTTCTTCATTCATTGTCACTGTAATTAACAATTAGCTCATATGTGAAGAGTTAGATACTGTTTTTATGCTTTGTTTACAACTTTTTAACTGTATATAGTTCTTACTTTAGATCAGGTCACGAAAAATAGGAAAATGTCGTGTGTGTGTGCAGGGTCGGCGCTATGGGGCATTCGAGGGCCGTGCCCCCACCTAGCGGTCATTGATGCCCCTCCTACCACAGTTGCTAATACAATGCTAAATCATAAATCTATACAATAAGGCTATACAATACCGATGTCCAGCAATCTATTTAAATAGTGCATTGTGTTTAATTGGTCATTTAATCTAAGCCAAGAATTTTCACGTGAAGAAATAGATATATCCAGTCCGACTTTTTTTGTATGTGTTTTAATGGTCCAGGGGCAGAACTTTTGCCAAGCGTGTCAGAGGTTCTGCGTTCAAATCCGCACTCGTATCGTTTTTTTTCCTCATTACACCGATTATGTTTATCAGTGGTTGTATATCAATCAGGGACACGTTTGTGTGCATTTTACTTTGTGATTTCACCGGAAAGAATAGAGATTTCTCCGCAACGGATTAAAACGCGCATCCGTGTGAAGACTGTGCGCGGCAGCGCGAGCCACAAGAGAAAACTTTATCAGCACCACTGATCGCAGTCAACGAGCATTTTGATCACTTGATTTCAAAAACCATACATTTCAGCGTGCTAGATCGTCTCATATAGATAACAAATGAATGCTCTGCTAGTTAACTGGATATGATTTATTTATTTGTATTGGTACATCCGTACCGCGAGATGTTTAAAAGTGGTGGTGACAATATCGACCCTGGCAAAAAGTGGTGGGGAAATTCGCAAATAATAATTATTATTAATAATAATAATAATAAGGGGTTTCGTTTTTTTGCGTCAAAATATTTCTCAAACGGCAGTGCCCCCCCCCGCTGATGACCCAATGCCCCTCCAGTAGATCTGCTCTGGAGCCGACTCTGTGTGTGTGTGTGTGTGTGTGTGTGTGTGTGTGTGTGTGTGTGTGTGTGTGTGTGTGTGTGTGTGTGTGTGTGTGTGTGTGTGTGTGTGTGTGTGTGTATTTTTCAACGTTTTAAGGAACACTGATTGTGAATGCAATTAATGTCTAATAAAGTTTGGTTTGAAGCACTAAATTAATGATATTTTCCGTGACTAAGTTTTACTTATTGCTCACAACTAGCAGTGCTCGTACCCAAGTAGTAAGCATAACATTAGACCTGTTTGTTTGGTGCAGTATTATAATTCATATTTATGCTGACATTTTGATAAGAACATAGTCAACTTGTTTTAGGAAAAGTTTTTTTGTTTGGTTTTGTTGACTGTGTTTATATTCACACATGGAAATATAACCACCCACAGGACTTGCCACCCATGACCAGTCACGTCCGTTTTGTAGAAGCTCAGCCAAGCCCCGTACCGTAGTGTATTTTAAAGTCTGCATCTCCTCAGCTGTGTTGACATCTAATTAAAGCTCTCTCTCCCTGTGGAGGCAGCTGTGGTGTCCTCTGAGAGAAAGCCACCCTGGACATCCCTCCTGTGCGCTACCTGGGAGATGCTCATAATGTTTGATAATAAAGAGAGACACCACTTTGTCTAGCAAATTTTGTTTTTAATTTCCACTTTGCAATCAGCCTTGGGGGCTTGAGAGTTTAATGAACTGTTTTGCCTGTAAACCACTAACACTTCCTGTACTGCAACACAACAATGGTTTTACCAAGTCCCTATTCCTTATGGCAGCTCAAAACCAGACTGTCACTCAAGCATATTTTGATCCTCTGACCTTTTGCCTCTTGACATTCTGCGGTAAGACGTCATGGGAAAGAAAATTTGCTTTACTGACAATTTTGAATAAACCATGTAAAACTGCATCTTTTAAGGCCCGTTCACACCAGGATCGAGAACTATAAAAATAATTATATTGGCGTCCACACCGATTGTTCTGTTTATTATAAGTGCACACTGCTGTTATGTCATCTGCCACTTTAAATGCTTAAAGGGATAGTTCACCCAAAAAAATGAATTATTTATTCACCCTCAAGTTGTTCCAAACCTGTATGAATTTCTTACTTCTGCTGAACACAAAAGAAGATATTTTGAAGAATATCCTCAAGTTGTTCCAAACCTGTATGAATTTCTTACTTCTGCTGAACACAAAAGAAGATATTTTGAAGAATATCTGTAACCAAACAGTTAAAGGGACCCATTGACTTCCATAGTATTTTTCAATGGGGCCTTTTGCTCATTTGGTTGCCCACATTCTTCAAAATATCATCTTTTGTGTTCAGCAAAATAAAGAAATTCATAGAGGTTTGGAACAACTTGAGGTAGAGTAAATGATGACCGCATTTTCATTTTTAGGTGAACTATCCCTTTAAGACCTTTTAAAAGTAGAATGAATTTGCATTGGCAATTTACATTAATGTTTTTATTGTTCATCAGCTGGATTTTTTTTTTTTTTGGATTTGTTTACCGATTTTTAAAACCTTATCTTTATTGGAATATTACTTAATATAATGATCTTTAAAGTTTGTTTAACAACTAATAAAGGGAGGATTTAGAGGAAATGATCTCAGAGAGTTCACTACAGCTGCAGTTTTCAGTAAACATGAGGAGAAATCATAAAATCATGTGGTTTTTATGAGGCTCAGGTGTCCACAGGATTGTATTTTTACGGGTAGGTTGAGATAAAAGATAAGGGCACTGAAGCCCTTAGTAGAGTCTAGAATCACCTGTGAAATGGAGAGTAGAAATCTTCCCTCAGTCCTCCATACAGAAGTGGATAATGGATCACTATTGAATGATGAACGCTATAATGTTGTTTGAGAGAAAAGGGGTCTACAAAGAGGTTCTTGTTATTCAGTACTTAAAGCTGTAACTTAAAATAGCAGTAAAAAAAAAATGCTTATTTCTGATTTATTTCTGTAAAGCATATGCCAAACTAATTTCAAGCACAATCACCTAAACTTCACTCATTAAAATGGAAAGAAAAGGATAATTTAATTATTTTTTTAGTCATCTTTTAAAATGTTGATATCCTAAAGATTTCTGTAATTTTTAAACTGGATGGATTGTATTAAAGTTGGATTGGATTTCTTAAAATTGTTTAATGTTCAATGTGCTGTTTTTTTCCCCATAGAAAGAAAAAAACAAGAAACACATTGGTTACCAATTAAAATAATATTCCCAAGAAAACATGTTTTGTTTGCAGCATCTGTATTGGATAAAGCAAACAATCCAAAATCAACACTGAATAAACATTTTTAATTAATATTATTATTTCTTAAGAAATTGCCAGATGTCGTTTTAAAAATGCACAGCATGGGGGCATGGCAATAAAAAGATATATCTGCCAAAGTAGTGAAATTATTTAAAATTGACCTTATGTGTTGGAGTTTAATATATGTATCCAATATATTAAGGCATGAAAATTAACTAGGTAGGAAAATCGAATGGTAGGAATGGTCCAACACATTCCATATCATGGACCATGAGAGACCTATTAACTGAATTTATAAGGAAATGAAGACAACTTGTTCTGTTAATTATCCTATTCATTCCAACAGATAGCAGGAGTGAAAATAGATGACATGGTGAGAGAAAGCACAGCATTATACTATTGAAATAATTGATTTATTTTGTTAATTAAGATGCCTTTTGTCATTTTGAAATCCCATATTTTGTTAGCCTAGCCGTTTATGTGTCACAGCATACATAAACGTATAGATGGATGGCGTATCTCGCCCTCTCTTTGCCATGGAATTAAGATGAATTCTGGGCATTTAGCCATGTTATTTGGTGGAATTTTACATTTTAAATTCCTTATTTTGTGTAGAATTGATGTGACATGGTGACCTGGGGCAGCAATTTGACTCCTAAATCTTTTCGTCCAGTCCCCGATGGCTGCTGTCATCAGTTTTGGAAAAGCAGTGAAAATGGCTATTGAGGAAGACTCGCTTGTTTCATCTCACTGTTATTATCGGGTGATACGTTAGCAAATCTAGATATTTGTGGAGGATTATTAATCAAATGTCTTAAAGCTATGATATCTTTTGTTACAATGGAGTGTTCTAAAGAATAACAACATGAACCTGACAAAAGACCTGAAAGTGGTTTTAATTTCACATTAAAGTCTTGCAGTTGGCTGGTTCTCTTGAGACCAAATGTTCTCTTAAATGACTCTATTTCATTTGCTCTATATTCAGTCTGAGAAAGGTGTAGTGATGTGATTTTTCCCATCACTTCCCCTGATACGAACCAGTTTTTAAATGCCCTAAGGCAGCCACTGGAGAAAGGAGAAAGGCTTTACTATGAGATCAGCTGAATGTATGTCCATTTTCTGTGATGTGCATGCATGAATCATTTATAATAATTATGGAAATATTCCATAAAAAAAAATTCATGGTGACTTAAATTTTTGTTACTTTTTAAATATAAATGTATAATATATGTAATTCATCATGTAATATATTAAAGTATTCCATAATTCTTTCAGTCAGACTAATTCAAATGAGGTTTGTGTATTTTTGAATGATTCATCAAAACAACTGGCGAGTCACTAAAATTACCATTTCATAAGAGTCACTTAGTGTGTGAATCTGACTACCCTGCCGTACGAAATGGCGTGCAGTTTTCGAAGACAAATCAATAGAATTGTTTCCCTGTTTTTACCTAATCAGATTACATTCGGACCTCAAACTCTGCTATTAGATTGGTGACAAAAAACAAAGCTTTGAAAAGCACTAAAGTCTTCCTCACAACTGTATGATAATTGGGTTCCTAACACTAAGCTTTTTAACATGGTGGCAGTCTAATGGTCAAAACTATGAATAAGCACCTTCCAACTGCTGTCTGGCTTTAAATTGGTCCAGCAATGGATTCTTCGTGAAGATTTGGTTTTATTTAAAAATCACAAACAAATATTCATATTTTATCCAGCCCTAAAGTACATTTTTATATACTTTTATACAATAAACAATTATGGTGCTGTTCACCACTTGATCTCCAATATAAATTCTCGATTCTGATAAAATCATTTGAGAAACCCTGTTATGTTATAGTTGGCCCATTAGCGTTCTATTTACTATAGACCTTATTCACAGCAGCGCCATCTTTGATTTTTAATTGGAATGAAAGTGAGGCTGTGGGCTGTACTGTTATTTGTTATTTAATGTGTTTTTGGATTGTTCTGCTCATGAAAAAATGGATAAAATATCCTTCCAAGAAATTTCAGTTGACAAAACTCCCGACAATATAAGCTGTGGAAAATGTTAAAGGTGGGGTATGTGATTTGCAAAATGGCCGGCAGATTTTGAAAATGCACAACTCATAAGGTCCTACCTTCGCTCCTCCAACACTGGCCCTGACTCCACCCATTCGAAAAACATGGACGCGCAATCAATCACGAGCTCTCTCTCTCCGTTTGATTGACGCATTTTCTGTCCAATGATTCTAGATGGTCTTGAAAATGATTGGCTGGAGTTTTTCGAGTCCTGCCCGTTCCACAGATGATTAAATTGCTTAATTTTCATTCCAGTGCTTTTACAGCCAGTAAGTGGGTTAGGAATAGGATTTCAAGTGATTTTGAAAAAAATGGTCAAAAAGAAAATCACATACCCCACCTTTAAGTAATCTAGGAGCTTTATACCGATTTTTACAGCGGATGCCATTGGAAACACGGCAAGTCTATCCCTCACAGCCTCACTTTCATACCTGTCATGGCAGGTCTATTGCAGTGAATTAATATGCATTCCTACAACATCAACACTTATGTTTGCAGCAGCAAAATACAAAAATAAATCAATAAAATAAGGCCACTCTGGGGAGGACTGCACTTTAAAAGAGATGGTATAAGAAGAATCTTTTACATGGTGTTTGCCTTTGTTCTTTCATCATGGCCTCCACTGTCACTTTGTAATGGCAATCATTCACTGTGTCACCATTCTCCTTTATCCATCGAAGAGACAGCATTCAGCACATTACGGCTAGCTGAATATTAAATATCTGAGTTTAATAGCCACATGACAGCTGAGCCCTTTGAAATAGCATTGAGATATTAGACAGTGTAATATATGACAGATCATCTGTGACAAACTACATTTTGATGTGCAAGGATATTTACAGATATTGTGTCAGATATCAAATTCCCTTACTTTCATTTTACAGAATGAGTAAGGCAGACAATTAACAAATCATGTATTATATTTTGATGTATGACCCCAGCAGATTGACATTTTCTCAAAAACTTACAAATCTATAGTATCTTTTTATTTGCCTTCTAAATAATGGCTTTATTTATAGAACAATGGATTAATAATGACAGGCAATGATAACGCAGCTATTTAGCAGTTTTCTTTCTTGTTTATTTGTGACTAATAGTCCAGGTCATTGTGTCACTTGTCTTGCATCTTATTAAGCCTGTTAAAATTGTGAAGATACATTGTGATTTTCCTGCTCATATGTTCCTGTTGATGGTTTATTGTGAGGAATATTGCATATACAGTGTGTGTTGGCACATGGAGTTAAACATTAGACATCTATAAATATATCCTCTGATTGACCATTCTAGATAGAGTCAATGATGCACAATGTGTATGCTGAACCCTTTACCATTATAGTCCATTATAGCCTTAGTAACCACACTGAAATTGCCATTGATTTGTTTTTCGTTCTTTTTTATCTTTCTTTTTTTTCTTCTTCCCTCAACCACAGTCTATACATTGCCTGATTGCCTAATATTTCATTGACTTGGTCATACACCACCACATTCGGTTAGTGAATGGGGGAAAAAACAATCAATCAAAACGATTGTAGCTGATTTGACTTTATCAAATGTCACATGTTTTAATATCGACTACTTCGGTAGTTCTCAATGCATGTAATTGTAATGACACAATTTTGGAAAGTATTCGCTGGATAGATTTCCCAAACGAGCAAACACCTTTCACATGAAACCATTAGAGTTACATAATTCAACACAATAATAATTCCACAGCCTAATTGCTACATTGTGATCATACCATGTGAATTTACAATGGATGTGATCAGTGAATCCAATTATTCAGTTTAGTCGAATGCAAATGTTCAATCAATCTACTTGAATGCAACTTTTTATTTATTTATTGAAATATGACCCTTCTTGAAATCTATTGGACTTGCATGGAGCTGTGTCATGTTTACAGTGGCCTTTACAAAGTGCTGTCTGCTATTGTCGGCTATTCTTCGTCTCCTGCCATAAATCAATGTTGACCAGGTCTGCAGAATCTGCAGGCTTTCTGATAGCCTCTCTCCCCTAGTCCCGCTGCTCTGGCCTTTCTCCCCCCTTTTTTAAGCCAGTCTTTCTGACCAAATGTTTTTTTTTTTTTTTTTTTTTTTTTTAGCATATTTTTCCTTGTGTGTTTTTGTGTGGCCCCTCTGACATCTGCAGTATTTTGTGACATGTGTCCTAAAAACTAACGGCTGTAAAGGAGAACCAGTGTTTACTGTGTGGAAATTAGGGAATAAAAGCCAAAGAAAATAGCATTCAAGCCTACAGTATGTGGAAGACATATTGCTCACCTCTGGATTCTGGATAGGAATAATATCGTCATTGTCACCTCTGGTCTGGAGAAAAGCCATATTCTCATCTAATGAGCTCCACCAAGCTGCGTCAAAGTCTGAGAAAGTGAGGAACTTTTTTTAAATTAAAAAACAAAGTGTGACAAGTGGTGAAAACGTCCAGAACTCAAATTAGAGGTGCTACAAGAGCTGTGAGATTACAGGAGCGGTGAATGTAACCTCTTAATGCTAAGGGAACCGCATTCGTTATGGAAGAGGAAACCGTGTCTGCTAATAATGAGAGCATTCTGGTTTTGTCATGTTGTTCATGTGCGGTGATCATGTTGGAATGCTAATAATTCTAAAGAATAGCTTTCTTCAGGTATCACACTTTCTAACACTGATTGTTATTGGCTGTGAAGATTTATTCAAACATGGCAACAATAACTAGTGACCTGGTGTTAGAGGTCTTATTTTGTGTGTGAATTTCGCAGACACAATTGTTGTTTTTTGTCAATCAATAAAGTCTCTGTTTTGTTTCAATACAGTCGAAATTGTGCAGGGACATATACGTTTTCGTTTTCAATCTGGATCTATGTTTTCTGTTTTATTTTGTGTCCCTGTAGGTAGTTTTTTGTTGTGCTATCTGTCTGCACATGAGTCTCCTCACCTGCTAGAATCCAAAGATGTGGGAGATGTGGATTTGAAGCACCATACAATAAAGGTCAAGTTAATCAAGTCACTAAATCACTAAATAAATGCAGGCAAATCATGCACCCACACTTCTTGTTTACTGAAAGTTAGTCTAACGACATAGGGCTTGAACTTGGGTCTCTATAATCGCTCTGAGAGATTATTATGTCTTGATCATCAATTCGCATTAGGGATGCACAAAACTGTTTTATCATTACCATATCTGTCAATATTAGAGGGTTTTTTATTTTGTTTTTTTATTATTATTATTATTGGCTGTGACGGTCTCGGACCTGTCAGCTCCTCCTCCTTTGCGTTGTCTGTTTATTACGTCTCCCCTACAGGTGAGAGGAGCACAGGTGTGGCGTGTTGCAGGTGATTGCTCCAGGACCGCGTATGGTTGTTCCCAGTATCCTGGGTGTTAAAAGCTCTCCAGACGTGGTTGGGAGAGGCCGCCGCTTCTCCTTCTCTCCTGCACCGTTTTGCTGATTTTGTTTCTTTTTGCATGACACCACACATATCCTGATTGCATTTGTTCTTGTTTCGAGTTGTACATTTACACTGACTTTAATTATTTTATTTTACTTATTTCTTGTCTTTAATAAATATTATTTTGAATTCAACTAGTCCGCGTGGTCTCCCCTCTCTGTTGCATGGGCCGGCACGGGCTGCATGTAACAGATTGGGGGCTCGTCCGGGATTTGAACGTTCGGGATCTGAAACAAACAGACTGGGGGGCTCGTCAAAGTAAGGATTTGAAAAGACATCGGTAAATATATTTTGATGCTTATAACTAGGTTTGAATGGCCTGGACTTTTGGAAGCTTTAAATATATTAGGTTTGATTTGGAAAGTGCTTTGATAGTTCATTGAGTTGAACGTTTAGTTTGAATCATTGATTGGGAAGACGCATGTGAATTAGTTTGAAAATTTGTTGCGTTTAAAATTGTTTAATAATTTGTTTTTGTTTTGGTGCGGAGAGGAGGAGAATATTTTTGTTAAATTTGTGCCTGGGCTGTTTAAGCCAGGTTGAAGATTTTGCGGTGAGTCATTGTTCGGTAGGGGTGGGTCTACACTGTGCGTGCAAGATTGAGTTTATTGATAAAATATTCGATAAGATAAACATCGGAGCTTTGTGAGTGCCCGTAAATTTTTTATTGTTTGTTTGTTATTTTAGTTTGTTATTTTTGTGCTATCCTGGGCAGAGGGCACCGTCGTGGACGCCTGCTTTAACGGCATTTTGTCGGGGGAGTTAAGGCACCGCTGATATTGTGTATTAAAAATCTCTGTCCTAGGGATATGCATGAAGAGGATCGTTGTTTTTCTGTTTTTTTTTGTGTGTTTTGTTTACAGGGCAGCTCCATTTTGTCTCGTCTTGATGCACAGTGTTGTGGACGCACTTACCATTTGAAAAGGTGAGCTCGTTTGTTTTTTTCTTTAGAATCTGTAAGAATTGTATGCTGTAGAATTAGTTTAATTTTTATGGCTAGTTTGGAGGACTTTTTTGTAGCTCCATCTGTGGAGGTTCTGAATAATTTGACAAAGGACCAGTTGCGTCAAGTGTGTGAACATTATAACTTTGACTTGGGTTTACCCAGATCAGCGAAATTAGCCCAGATTAGAGTGTCCGTTCAGGCGGAATTGGTCGTTAGGAATATTCTTTCGTCACCTGCATCTTTAATTATGGAGGAGTTAGAGTTCGGTGAAGCAACGTCAACACCTCTTTCAACCGAGTTTTCTAAAATGTCACTTACGTTTGAGCAACAAAAAGCGTTGATAGAAATGCAACAAAAAGAGCGAGAAGCTCAACGTGAGGCAGAGCAAAGAGAGAGAGAGGCTGAACGTCGAGAGAGAGAGGCTGAGCGTGAGGCGGAGAGGAGAGAAAGAGAAGCTCAACGAGAGGTAGAGATGGAAAGAATAAAAAGTGAACGTGATGTGGCTTTAGAACGATTGAGACTGAGCGCTGAAGGTAGGCTTTCAGTTGATGAAGGTGAGGGTACTGCTCTTAGGGGGTTTGTGCGTTCTCCTGATATATCTAACATGGTTAGGTTGCTGCCGAAATTCAATGAGAGAGATCCTGATGTTTTTTTTTCTTTGTTTGAGAGTGTGGCTGATGACCGTGGATGGTCTGACTCTGAGAGAACATTGTTAGTCCAAAGTGTTCTTGTAGGTAGAGCACAAGAAGCGTTTATTGCGTTGCCTGTGTCAGATAGGAAAAAATATGTCAGAGTAAAAGAGGCAGTGCTTAAAATTTATGAATTAGTTCCTGAGGCTTATCGTTTGCGGTTTCGTAGTTGGAGAAAAGGAGACAAACAGACCTATACAGAAGTAGCGAGGGAATTGAATGGCCACTTTAATCGTTGGTGCTCTGCCGTGGGAGTCACTACTTTTGAAGAATTGTCTAACTTAATTGTTTTAGAACAGTTTAGAAACATCCTTCCTGAGCGTATCGCTACACGTATATCTGAGCATAAGCTGAAAACCGCAGCGGAAGCAGCAGTTCTGGCTGATGATTTTGCTTTGACACAGAAGTATAGTTTAAAAGAAAACAACACAGGTAAGGTTTATCAGGAACAACGTTTTGGACGTTTTAATAGAGTTTTGGGGTCTTCTTTGGGTTCATTGGAGTCAACTACTCAGAGGAAAATAGATTCACACTCAAATCAGACACACAGAGGTGCTGTGAGTTTTCGCAGAGACTCTAGGTATTCTGCGTTTACACCTGGTGGTCAGGCTAAGAACGATGCTGATGTGTGTCGATATTGTTTAGAAAAGGGGCATTGGAAGAAAGACTGTCCTGTTTTAAAGGGGAAAAGTCAGAGAAATGGTAGTGATGTTGTTAGGGGCGTCACACTTGCTGTATCTGAGTCAGTTATACCTGCTAAAGTTTTGGTGGGGGAGACTGAGGTTAAAGCTGAAGGCGTTGTGACTTCATCTCAGACATCAGGCCTGAGTTCTGCTGAAGCTAGTGAGAGAAATGGTAGGGCTGATTCAGTTGTAACGGATGGGAGTGGTTACTTTCCTTTTGTTACAGATGGCTTAGTTTCACTGGTGGGTAGTTCCAACCAGGTGCCGGTTAGGATACTTAGGGACACAGGGGCGTCTGAGTCTTTTATCTTGGCGTCTGTGTTGCCTTTTTCTGCTGACTCGAGTACTGGGAACAATGTTTTAGTCCGGGGGATTGGGTTGCAGGTTGTTTCTGTTCCTTTGCACAGAGTTAATCTGCAGTCTGATTTAGTACAGGGAGAGGTAGAAATAGCAGTCCGCCCTTCTTTACCTATAGAGGGTGTCCATCTTCTCTTGGGTAACAATCTGGCTGGAGGCCGTGTCTGGCGTGATATACCTCCCCCTGTAATTGTTAAGAATGTTCCCTCCATTGCAGATGACAGTGACGTTCATGGTCAGAATTTGTCTGTTTTTACGGCTTGTGCAGTGACACGTGCTATGAGCCATGCCGTTAATGATGATGTTTCCCAGACTAGAGAGTTACAGTCTGTTATTGTGCCTAATCTACCACCCTCTCTCTCTCATAGTGATTTTGTTGCAGCTCAGAAGGAGGATGTGACATTAAAAGATCTGTTCGTTGGGGTGTTACCACCTGAGGAGTTGCGCAATGCAGTAAGGGGTTATTTGGTTCAGGACGGGTTGTTGCTCCGGAAGTGGTCATCTCACACTGACGAAGGGGTTGAGGATCCAGTATTTCAGGTGATAGTACCAGTTAAGTTTAGAGACTTGGTCCTACAGACAGCTCATGGGGAGGGAGCTGGGCACTTGGGGGTAAGGAAAACCTATGACCGTCTTATGAAGCACTTCTATTGGCCTCGTTTAAAGAAGGATGTGGCATCCTTCATTAAGACGTGTCATGTATGCCAGTTAACAGGGAAGCCTAATCAGGTGTTAAAGCCAGCTCCACTCTACCCTATTCCAGCTGTAGGTAAACCATTTGAGCATCTGTTAATTGATTGTGTGGGACCATTGCCTCCATCTAAGTCAGGGTGTGGTTACCTGCTGACGGTGATGTGTCAGTCTACCCGATATCCTGCTGCCTATGCTTTGCGAACAATAACAACCAGATCGGTGGTGAAAGCTCTTTCACAATTTATTTCTATTTTCGGTATCCCTCATACTATACAGAGTGACAGAGGATCTAACTTTACGTCACGCATGTTTAGAGAAGTGCTTGAGCAGTTGCGTGTAAAACATCAACGTAGTAGTGCTTATCACGCCCAGAGCCAAGGTGTTCTGGAGCGGTTTCATCAGACACTGAAGTCGCTTCTCAGGGGTTATTGTGTTGAGCTTAACAGAGACTGGGAAGAAGGGCTCCCATGGCTAATGTTGGCAGCACGAGAAGTAACCCAGGAGAGTACGGGTTTCTCGCCTAATGATCTGGTCTTTGGCCATAGAGTTCGTGGGCCTTTAGCAGTTTTACAGGGGGAGCTGAAGAGTCCTGAGTCTCCTGTTAATCTGTTGGACTATGTGAACGGTTTTCGTCGTAGGTTGTTTTTAGCCTGTGAGATGGCGACGGACAACCTGACTAAAGCCCAACAGAAAATGAAGAGTTGGTATGACCGTCGAGCTGAACCAAGGGTCTTTAGTCCTGGTGATCAGGTTTTGGCCTTGTTGCCTATAGTAAACTCTCCTTTCCTTGCAAAATATGCAGGTCCTTATAGGGTCATTCGACAGGTGTCAGACCTGAATTATTTACTTTCCACACCAAATCGTAGGCGTTCTACTCAGCTCTGTCACATAAATCTGTTGAAGTCCTATTATAGCCGGTCTTCAGTCTCTGGGACAGCAGAGTCTAGTGACCGAGTGATGCCTGTTTCTTTAGCCGCTGCTGTTGAGGCTCCTAGGGCCTTGGAGACTCCCTACACGGTGGCAGCGCGTAGTGGTGAGGATATGGTTGGTCCTGATGACGGTATGTTGAAACCTCGTCTGAGGAACTCTGAAAAACTGGGGGAGTTGAATACATTGTTGGGACATTTGCCAGAGGAACGTGTATTAGAACTGTCGTCTTTGTTGTCCGATTTTCCTTCTTTATTTTCAGATACACCATCATGTACTCATTTAATTGAGCATGATATTGATGTTGGTGACGCAGAACCAATAAGACAGCGGTTCTATCGGGTGTCACAAGAAGAACAGCGACATTTAGAGGCAGAGGTGAAGTACCTGTTAGATAATGGGTTGGCCAAGCCTTCCTATTCGAGTTGGGCTTCTCCCTGTTTATTGGTCAGTAAACCTGATGGGACATATAGATTCTGTACTGATTATCGTAAATTGAATAACGTCACGAAATCAGATTCTTTTCCACTTCCAAGAGTTGAAGATTGTGTTGATCGTGTAGGATCCGCAAAGTTTGTGAGTAAGTTTGATTTGTTGAAGGGTTATTATCAAGTCCCTTTGTCACCTCGAGCTCAGGAAGTTTCAGCTTTTATAACATCGTCTGGGCTATATTCTTACTCAGTCATGAGTTTCGGTTTGCGAAACGCTCCAGCCACATTTCAGCGACTTATGAACCGTGTCGTATCTGGTTTGCAGGGTTGTGCTGTGTACCTTGATGATGTGGTTGTGTATAGCGAGGAGTGGTCTGAACATCTAGACCGTGTTCGGGCTCTCTTTACTAGGCTTGTTGACGCTCGTCTCACTATAAATCTGGCCAAGTGTGAGTTTGCCCAGGCTACAGTTGCATATTTGGGAAAGATCGTAGGACAGGGTCAAGTGAAGCCGGTCCATGCTAAAGTGGTGGCTGTTGATAAGTTTCCTGTTCCTACCACCAAAACCGAGTTGCGGCGCTTTTTAGGGATGGTAGGGTATTACCGTAGTTTTTGTTCCAACTTTTCTACGGTGGTAGCCCCTTTGACCAACCTGTTAAAAGCTAAAGTGAAGTTTGAATGGACTGTGACCTCTCAGATTGCTTTTGATAATGTCAAGTTGTTGTTGACCTCTGCTCCAGTTTTGATGGCACCCCGTCTAGATCAGCCTTTCCGAATGCAGGTTGATGCAAGTCATGTGGGGGCTGGTGCGGTGCTCCTGCAGAGTGATGAGAAGGGGGTGGACAGGCCAATATGTTATTTCTCAAGAAAGTTTAATTGTCATCAGTTGAATTATTCAACTATTGAGAAGGAAACATTGGCGTTAGTTTGGGGTCTACAGCAGTTTGATGTATATTTAGCTGGGGGTGCTGTTCCTATCACTGTTTATTCGGATCATAATCCACTGACATTCCTCCACACTTTGAAGAGTCCTAGTCAGCGCCTTATGCGCTGGGCTTTATTTTTACAGCCATACAATTTGGAGATACGGCATATTCGGGGTGTGGACAACGTGATGGCTGACGCTTTGTCCCGTGCTCCGGGTGGGCTGGAGTGAATGTCTTGTCTTGTCCCATCTTTCTCTCTTCCTGTTTCTACACTCTCTTTTTCTGCCTAGTCTCCTTAAATGTAGCTTTCCAGGTACCGGGATTTGCTGGAGTTCTGGGATGAGGAAGGTCGATTGGAGTTGCTGGGGGGGGTAGAAGGGGGTTGGGGCCCTGTGGACAAGAGTTATTCTGCCCCATCTATGTATGCGGATGATCAATATCCCAGAACTAAAGTTAAGTGCTCTCTTTTAGATATAGAAATCTTTTTACAAATTTAAAAATTGTTTATTTTGTTGTGTGGGGGTTTGAAGGTTTTTCCAGAGGCCTTTTAGGGGCCTCTGTTTTAAGGGAGGGGGTGTGACGGTCTCGGACCTGTCAGCTCCTCCTCCTTTGCGTTGTCTGTTTATTACGTCTCCCCTACAGGTGAGAGGAGCACAGGTGTGGCGTGTTGCAGGTGATTGCTCCAGGACCGCGTATGGTTGTTCCCAGTATCCTGGGTGTTAAAAGCTCTCCAGACGTGGTTGGGAGAGGCCGCCGCTTCTCCTTCTCTCCTGCACCGTTTTGCTGATTTTGTTTCTTTTTGCATGACACCACACATATCCTGATTGCATTTGTTCTTGTTTCGAGTTGTACATTTACACTGACTTTAATTATTTTATTTTACTTATTTCTTGTCTTTAATAAATATTATTTTGAATTCAACTAGTCCGCGTGGTCTCCCCTCTCTGTTGCATGGGCCGGCACGGGCTGCATATAACATTGGCCAATTTCCCTTGTTTTTACATTAAGATTCCTTCCTTTCATCTAACTTTCAAGTTAATCTTAAATGTATTAACACTGTCAAATGTAGCCTTTGGCCAAAAAAAAAAAAAATTATATTATTTTTATGCCAAATTCACTTGTGGCATTTGAAATGATTAAAGGTGCAATAGGTAATTCTCTACAGATTTTTTTTTTGTTATGCTGGTTGAAAGTCTCTTCAAATCCTCATAACAATCACTACGTTAAGTGGTCAAAATGTATTTTTATAAATATGTAAGTATTTAGACCATAGAAGACCATATTTAGACCATGTCACTCCCTGTCACTCCCTGTCACTCCCTGTCACTATATCCAAGCCCAGAGAATTTAAATCCCCGCCTGCAAGATTGTACTTCCCTTGCTTAGTCCTTTCTAAGCAACATGATGACAGGATTCACATCAGGACAGCCAACCTACAGCACAGGTCAATAAAAGACAAGCACATGTGTCCTCTCTGAGTGGCATTCTTATGCAGGAACAGACCCCAGGGTGAGCAGGGCTCTAGTTGAACATGGGCTGAGTGGCATGATTATTAGGGCTGCTTCGTCTCCTGCATGTTTATTGAGATGGGAGAGAGGTGAGATACTTGTTCACAGTTCTTTCATGAAGCATTAGACTAAACGGCTTCAAGTGCATTTATTATCAGCTTATATTAATGCAAATTTACTCTTAAAAAGATACAATCTCTGAACAGAGCATCTGGGCTATTTTATTTTTAAGTAGTAGATGAGCAATGGGTGGCTTTTACCTTGATAGATACTGTAGGTCGATATATGAAGCGCTTCTATTTTGACTTTACACTGTTTTTGTGTATTACTTTCATGAATGTAAATACAAGTAAATCCCTCTACTTCAAAACAGCGTATATCCGCTTATCCCTCTGGATTTAAAGATGAATTGAGTCATTTCTGCCCTACTAGCATCACTAAACTGGGGTGCGTTTCCCGAAAGCATCGTTAGCCAACTATGGTCGCAAGTTCCGTCGTTACCAATAGAGTTCAATGGGAATTGCGACCAACTTGCGACCATAGTTGGCTAACGATGCTTTCGGGAAACGCACCCCTGGGGTGCGTTTCCCGTACAACTATATAGCTCGCTGCTAAACTACCATAGTACGATGCATCGTTGGAGAAATCAACTAGCTAGTCACGACTGTTTCCCGAAACCGTATGTCGCAAAGTATCGTTCAACCACGTTGGTTTATGACGTCTCGCACGTGGTGCTCTAATAACTTATTTTTTATTAATCTGTTTGAGATCGAATTAACGCTAGATTTTATCATATAAGTACAGACATGGCATCTGAAGACCATTTCTAATTTTTCTCAGTTATTTTGCTTTATTACAAGACTCAATATTTGGCTCGTTCTTACATAGTAGAGCACGTTCGCACATGCGCAGACTTCAAACACGGTGCTTTGGATCTCTTCACAAACTAAAAGACGTAAATTACATTTGTATGTATTCTAAATAAATAACACGGGTTGTACTGAATGTCAGCTTGCTTATTTTGCTAAAGATAAGGATTTATTCAGTCTACATCTCATATAAACTAGAAACTATGCTTCTAACCACAGCTCGAGAGCTGTCGTTCCAACCACACAAGTTTGCGATACTGTTTGCGAACGTTCGTTGGAACGATGGTTTCGGGAAACACCAAATCGTTGAACTATGCCGATAACGACGGAACTTGTGACCATAGTTGGCTAACGATGCTTTCAGGAAACGCACCCCTGAACTGTTATTGTAACGTCCTTGCCGTTTTTACATTCAAAGGCAGTACAAACATTGTGTAATATAATATAATAACATAAATATTTATTATTTACTTTATGATGAAATATTATTTTAATACATTATTGTAAACTAGATTAATTTGAAATAATTTTTTTTTTTTTTAATTAATTTAAAAATGATGTTTTGAAAGTTCCTGTAAAGTACTTGTTCTGTACCTGTTCCTGTACTTGTGTAAACAAGAAGAGAATGGCACCAGTGAATGCATGAACTGATAAAAAAAAGTTCTTGTTGCTTTGGATAAATGTAAATGAAAATGGCCTGTCTGCCATTGGTTATGTAAATATTTAGTCGCAATTGTATTTACACTTTTTGGGGAAATCTATCTACAGATGTATGTCTCTGTGCATATTAAGCTGGAAGAAAGAGTTTTAACATTGAAAAAAATTACCCCTTTCAGCTTTAAGGTCAGCTCTTGACATGACTGACAGCACAATATTGAGCCAGATTAAGTATTTCTGAAAATGTCGATAATTAGTTTAATGTATCTTCAGCAGAGGACAGTTTGAGCTCTACCGATCTCAATACAAATGAATTGAGTATGATATGCACAGGGTTTTTTTTTACAGGGCACAATTTGATGTTTTTTTGTGGACATTTAATAACTTCAAAGTCTATTTAATCTTTCTTTATAGTGGTACCTTTCTATATAAAGGTCCTGTAATTTTCGTATTTTGCTAACTTCCTTCAGACTTGGCAACTGAATTAAACGCACCCCATGCCTTCATCCATACGCCCTCATCAGAAAACCGGTATGTGCAAAATGCTTTACATGCATTTCTGATTGCCTTGGTGTTTTTTTTTCTGTTTTCAGACACTATAGGGCTGTCTCAGAGACAGGTGTGATTTCTCACGACATCTATTTCACTGATGTCTGTCAGGAAGTAAGGACATTTTATGTATGGTATTAAAAAAAATGCTTACAGCACCTTTAAAAAGATTATGCACTACTGCGTTTCTCTACCGAGTCTGATGATCTTACTGCAGCGAATAATCTGATGTTACGTCCCTCTGCCATAACTGTAGTTTGAAAGAAATTTTCTCAAACTTTAATGCTGAAAAGGCTACTTTTCTTTTCTTTTTTTTAAAAAATGGAGCTCAGCAAAATGAAGGACCACAAGTTAACTGAGTTTTTGGCCACAGTGATTAAAACAATGAAATATGGGCATAGATTCTATGATGTAAATTAGGATTGTATAGTTAATTGCATTAACGTTTCCCATCAGAAAAGGCCTCTAGCAAGAATGAGACTTTATTCCCTGACCACCTTTTTAAATATTTCTCTTTTCATAAGATCAGCAAAGAGGGCTTCATTTGAAAGACCGCATGTAATTAAAAATGCTCTGCCTTTTAGAAACGTCCATTTATTTGCCTTTGAAGTTCTCTGTGGTTTAGCATTTATTGTTGATGGTCTAGTCTTTTACACCCCGGGGAGAGCTCTTAGATCATCAAATGCCAACATTTTAAATACTCCCAGCGGGAAACATTTAAATTTGAATGCGTCCAAAATATATAAAGAGAGCTCTGCTTTCAGTTTCAATCCCCTTCATTGAATTGGTTTGTCTGTTTATTGTGATTTATTTATTTGTCAGGGTAGACAAATATGAATCACACAGTGTAAACCGTTTTTATGTTAGCTGTATGCACTTTGTCGTTTTATAACAGTAATTATCATTATAATTAACTCTTATGCTGATTGAAATCACAAATTGATGTGAATGGTATTTCTGATACCACAATTTTTAATGGTCACTAGTTCATATTAGAACAAAAATCATTAATAAAACCATAAACTGTGGTTTCCATAAAGCTAAGTCATTACTTACTATATGTGCCTCTGGAGCTGCAGTGCCACAAGAAACGGCAACTTCAATGATCTTCGGTTTTTACATACTGTTCAATTGAGGTTTTGCTGAAAATATGACATCAGTTTTCCAACCATTACTGAAGTAGGGATAACAGTTTATTCCTAGTGCACACAAACACACTCAGTTTTGACAACACTGACCTTCATCTCCCCTGGGCAATGTAGACAGCCATTTATCTTTTATTCATTCTGCCATTTCTGAGGGCGGCAGCTTTTCTGCCATTGTGGCTTTTCAAAGAGGCCATTTTGTGATGTGAGGAACTCTGTTGCTTAATGCATACAAACTTGCCTCATGTACACATTGTATACACATGCAAAACTGTAGATTTAAATATTATATATATATATATATATATATATATATATATATATATATATATATATATATATATATATATATATATATATATATATATATATATATATATATATATATATATATATATATATATATTGCATGCACAAATACAGATGCAGTCGTACTGGATGTGATGTTTGTCAATAAAACCACTCAGACATGCCATAGAAACCAGCTGCTTTTTTCAGTCTTATCTGTCATTTACACTGCATTTCTAGACTGTCTCTCCTTTGACATAGAGACAGAGTAGTAAGTATGAAATGACAACAGCCAGTATCCCCCTCCCACCCCCTGCAAGACATTGTACTACGCCAACTGACAAAATCATTGCTTTTGAAGCAAGGCTTGACAAGTTGTTCCAATCGTTATTTTTGGCAGGCATAAGGATTGTTTCAAGTCCTGAACACTTTCATGTGTTCTCTCTGACATGATTACTCGAATAATCCTTCCCTGTTTCCCTGACATTGTGCAATGCTTTTGCTCACTCTGAGTTAACTCTGATGTGTGTTTTTGTCATTCTGTGATATGCATTATGATTCATCTTTGTTTACATTAGTGGAAAGAAGCCTGTCGAAAGAAACTCAATGAATCATGTTTTATCTACAGCAATAGTTCCAGAATGATAAGCAGTTATTATCATTCTGAAGCAGTTATTATCCACATGTTATTGAGCTGAATTGTTCACAATTTGACAGCTTGCTGCACACATTGACTATTAGCATAATAATATGTGTAAATATAGTACATTTTTGTTATTTATTTTATGGCATTTTCACACATGTAGAAGGATCAAGATTCAAAGATCCAGAGTTCACACATATACATTCACAAACATTGTATACATTGACTTAAAAATAAAGGTTTCAAAAGAGTATTTTGGCAGCAATGTCATAGAAGAAGCATTTTGTGTTCCCCAGAGAACCTTTCAGCGAATGGTTCTTGAAAGATAATTTTTTTTCTTACTGTGAAGAGCATTTTGGTTCCACTTTATTTAGATGTTCCACTTTAATGAGTTAATTGTCATGTATGTGTAATATTACTTATAGTCAACAGAATGTCTAGAGTATTTGTCGAGTTTTAGGGTAGGGTTAGAAGAATGAGTTGACATGTACTTGCAAAGTTACACTGTAAAGAGATTGCTGTAAATTTTACAGTAACTTACTGGCAGCTGGATGCCAGTAATTTACTGTAAAATGTTTTACAGTATTATTACTGTATTTTCACTTACAGTACACTGTACCTTTACTGTATTTTCAATTACAGTATCTTTACTGTATTTTCAATTACAGTATACTGTAACTTTACTGTATTTTCAATTACAGTATACTGTACCTTTACTGTATTTTCAATTACAGTATACTGTATCTTTACTGTATTTTCAATTACAGTATACTGTACCATTTACTGTATTTTGTCTGTTACCGTATTGTCATTTACAGTATTAGTATTGAGTTTTTTTTTGTTTTTTTACATGTTTACCCCACCCCCAAAAATTACAACAACTCATGAACATTTGTCCTTAAAATATTATTTTTAATTGTTGAACATTTTGTTTTTAGAAGTACAAATTACAAATCTTGACCTCAATAGCTGAAAAAAAAAAATGCAAAAATCACCAAAGTCCATAGAACTAATCTCCTGGGGACCATTTGTATCTGTAGCATGGCAAAGACGTGCGTACACGCACTGAAAACCAAAACAGGCCTTAAAATAATAAAATACCATAAAAGTCAGTTTGTGTTGTTACATTTCAGTAATTTTGCCAGTCAAAGTTGACAAGCTCTCTGATGAGAAGCACTGAGGAGGTTCAGGCTGATGCTTTTTTGTGTGTGGATCTTTCCAGATTTCCATCTGCTCTGTGCCTTTAGTGTTTGGTGCCATCAAAGTTGATTCTGAGAATGAACCTGCAAGCACAAAGGGGAAAAAAATACATTAATTTTGAGATCGGTGTTGTCAGAATTTGCCCTAACTCTCAAACTTAATGATGCATGTTATGTTGATAAAAGCAAAACATCTGATTCTGAATGCACCTACAGAGATGGTACATAATTACCTCATAATCTATTACATTCGAATCATTTAAGCTTCATTCTTTCACAATACATTCCTGTGTAGCTTCAACAGTAGAGAAAGATGCAAGAATGCTGAAACAATGAGTTTGATTTCCAGGGAATGGATAACTTAAAGGAGAACTCTGGTCAATTTTAACATTGAGCTCATTTTTTGTACATTTGGAGTGCTGTCAGTACAGAGAACAACGACAAAAATCAGTGTTTTCTACACCGTGTTATCCTTTTTTTAAAATTCGCACCCTGTTGACTTAAACGGGGCAAGTTCTAAACCTGCTTTTAGCCTCTTAACATCCTTGATGTGTCATTACAAGTGCACAGCCATGTGAGTGGTGTTATTAAGAGTGACCACGGTCAATCTGACTGCAGTAGATGTGAAAGATATGAATAAAAATGATGTTTATTCAGCCAGCTCACATACCTGTGTTTTCTTCCTGTTTTCGGTCGAAGTCGACAGTAGTCTATTGTCGAGTTCGCGCGTGCGCGATCATTGGTAACTTGTAATGACACATCAAGGATGTTAAGAGGCTAAAAGCAGGTTTAGAACTTGCCCCGTTTAAGTCAACGGGGTGCGAATTTTAAAAAGAGGATAACACGGTGTAGGCAACAACACCGATTTTTGTCGTTGTTCTCTGTACTGACAGCACTCCAAATGTACAAAAAATGAGCTCAATGTTAAAATTGACCGGAGTTCTCCTTTAATAATAGGAACATGCCACCGTTTTTTGAAAAAGGTGGTTTTCACCGTCTCCCCTATATTTAGCAAACGCATTTTTGTCTCAGTGCATGCATTGTCTTAGTCTGGCAGTGCCGCCACTAGCTTAGCTTTGCATAATAAATGGAACCCTTTGTTGCCGGATAGCATGTTGGGAGTAAAAGTGATTAAAAAACTCAATTACTTTTTGTGGCCTGCGTATTGACCCTTTTACAGCCCACGTGATCAAATAGTTTGGCAACGGAAGTGGTGTTGTTTCCCACTGGCTCTAACGTGTTAGCAACTCCTAAAGTTTATCAAAACGGTTTCCCAGCATCAAAATGTCTGGTTGTTGCGTTTACGGTTGCACTAATCGATATTCCACCATGGGACTTAAGTTTTATAGGATTCCGACAGGATCACGGCCGCTTCAGAAGAACCGGCGGCGCCTGTGGCTGCAGGCGATTAAACGTGTTGATTGGAGCGAGGACATAATAAAAAAATGCTCGCGTCTGCAGCGCCCACTTTATATGGGCTGATTCTCGCCATACTTCCGTTGCCAATTTGCGCACGCATACGTTGCCACGTCATCAATGTGTACAAACAGTAAAAGGGTCTATTCACAACGAGTGCAAATAGCAATGCAGATTAAGACTAGGCGATTTCCTAGGCAGATGTTGACTTGGGACGGAGCACAGGTGAAGCACTGCTACTTGGTCACAGAGATATCACGCAACACCTGAAATCCCCCAACTTCCGTCAACATACCGGCATGAATATTAGCTGGCTATTTTTCCTACAGTAGACATAGTGAATGGCGATAAACATGGCTGATTTTGTGAGAGACGAAGAGGGTGACTTCTCAGACAGCCAAGATCCAGAACCATAACTCTACGAACCAGAGTTTTCAGAAGAGGGGCTGCGTGCTTTGGAAATAAGACAGACAAAAGGAGGAGGTTGCGATTGTTCAACAGCCTGAGGGCGTGAGGATGAGAGCCGACACTAACTGGTGGTGTGAGTGTAGGAATATGCCAGCCTATGCCGACTGAAATAGAGTATCTGTGCTGTGGCGAGTGGGACAAGGTACTGCCATCGATGACCAGGCTCAACGTGTCAGATCAAGATGAGGTGCCCGCAGTTGTGTCTCAGCTACCGAGGACTTCTCTGCATTGATCCATCCTATAGTCTTCGACTTTTTTGAGAACTCATCTTCTTTGTCTCTCACAAAATCCGCCATATTCATCGCCATTCACTGTCTACTGTAGGAAAAATAGTTAACTAATATTCACACCAATATGTTGACGGAAGTTGGGGATTTCAGGTGTTGCGTCATATCTCTGCGCCCAAGTAGCAGTGGTTCGCCTGTGATTCACCGCAATATAGTCCCAAGTCAATATCTGTCTAGGAAATCGCCTAGTCTTAAAGGAACACGCCTTTTTGGGACTTTAGCTTATTCAACGTATCCCCCAGAGTTAGATAAGTCTATACATACCTTTTTCATCTCTGTGCGTGCCGTAACTGTCTGACGCACCCACCGCTAGCCTAGCTTAGCACAAATACTGGATGTAAACGGCTCCAGCTAGCATACTGCTTCCAATAAGTGACAAAATAACGCCAGCCTTTTCCTATTTACATGTTGTGATTTGTATAGTCACAGAGTGTACAAATAATAAGGTCACATGAGACACAGCCATATTTTAACCATATAAATACTGGGAACTATATTCTCAGAGGGCGAAGCACTGCTACTTCTGTGGAGTGATTTGCTCGCAGCACTTGAGAAGCCCTGTAGTGAGGAGCAGAGAGTTTGCTCAGAGCTGCGGTAATCACTCCACAGAAGTAGCAGTGCTTCGCCTTCTGAGAATATAGTTCCCAGTATTTATATGGTTAAAAGATGGCAGTGTCTCATATGACCTTATTATTTGTACACGCTGTGACTATACAAATCACAACATGTAAATAGGAAAATGTGGGTGTTATTTTGTCACTTATTGGGATTAGTATGCTAGCTGGAGCTATTTACATCCAGTCTTTGGTCTAAGCTACTGTAGGCTAGTGGTGGGTGCGTCAGAGAGTTACGGCACGCACGGAGATAAAAAAAGTTATGTATGTATCTCACTCTGGGGGATACGGTGAAAAAGCTCCCCAAAAGTCGGGAGCGGACATGCTATCCAGACATGCTATCCGGCGGCGCTGCCAAACGCGAATAGAGCGTAAAATTCTCGTCTACCACGTCTAGTTGGACGCTTGAACATTTAGAATCCAATCGCGTGTCCAAAGCTAAGTTGACACGCGTAAAAAGCAAGTGTTTGAAGCGAAATTGACGCGCGTCAGAGGAGAAATCTGCTTCTTGTGGGAGGGGCAAGTGCTAGACGGTTGTCTGTTTGCAAGATGGCTGATGTTGATTGACCTCTAGAGGTGCATAATTGCGTCTTTACATTGACTTAACATTTAAATCACTCGCACCAGACGTTCTATTCGCGTTTGGTGTGAACGCACCTTAAAGGGATAGTTCACTTTGAAATCAATTTTTGATATGTTTTAGCTTACCTCAAGGGCATCCAAGATGTAGGTGTCTTTGTGGCCACAGTATTTTCAATTTTGATATTTTTAGGTCAAACCGTTCTTGTCTGTCAGTCATATAATGCAGGCAATAGGGGTCCACCTTAAAAAGCATACACAGAGAAGTCCAAATTAAATATGATTTAATGACTCGTAAACGTAAGTACACATTGATGACCTAAGACACGAAACGAGTGGTTTTTGTGAGAAAACGAACAGTATTTATATAGTTTTTACCTCTTGTAAACACAGCCACGTCCAAGTGATCTGAGAGGTCGCGAGCGCTTCGTTCTTTTCCGGAAAGCACCGGAAGTGAAACCTTGCGCGTGTACGTCACTCATTGTTTACACAGAACAGAGATTGTAGGTAAGACTGCGAATTAAAAGGGTACTAATTTGCGCTTATCCGGGATGTTTAAACCGTCGTAAATGAAAACAATTACAAAAAAATAAAAAAATAAAACAATTGTATGAGTGACGTACACGCGCGAGGTTTCACTTCCGGTGCTTTCCGGAAAAGACCGAAGCGCTCGCGATCTCAGATCACTTGGACGTGGCTGTGTTTACAAGAGGTAAAAACTATATAAATACTGTTTGTTTTTTCAAAAAAACCACTCGTTTCATGTCTTAGGTCATCAATGTGTACTTACGTTTACGAGTCATTAAATCATGTTTAATTTGGACTTCTCTGTGTATGCTTTTTAAGGTGAACCCCTATTGCCTGCATTATATGACTGACAGACAAGAACGGGTTGACCTAAAAATATCAAAATTGAAAATACTGCGGCCACAAAGACACCTACATCTTGGATGCCCTTGAGGTAAGCTAAAACATATAAAAAAATAATTCCAAAGTGAACTATCCCTTTAAGACAATGCATGCACTGAGACAAAAATACATTTGCCCACTTATCTAAATATAGAGGAGACAGTGAAAAAACCCTATTTCAAAAAACGGTAGGGTGTTCCTTTAAACTTAAATACAATGTAATTCCTTTGGATAAAAGTGTCTGCCAAATGCATGAATGTAAATGTAATGTAAAAAATATATATATTTTGGGTTACCTAATTCTGCATTCGACAAAATGGACAGTTAATGCTGAAGAAGAGTCTGTTAGCTGTAGTAGCTGGATGATGATTCTTCATAGTCAGCATCCATGTTTTTGCTTAAAGAACAGACTCTCCTGAAACAGACAAAGTCACAGCAGCCTTTTAGTGTTATTATAGTTCACAGAAATAAAATACAATGACAAAACGTATTACTAACAACAACGACATGAGGGGTAAAGATGATGTAAGATATGATGTTGTATGGTGTTTATAGTTTTTTTAATAAATTAAACAACATTTAAAATATTAGTTAGCAAAATTTTGCTATATTGATAATGGTATATTGCTAACCCTTTCCTCCTCCTCCTCAAACGTCAACCTGTTCTGTATATTAGTGGAGAGTGTCCGCAGTGATGTACAGTCCGGAGGGAATGGCTTCTGCAAATTTAAAATAAAGAACAGAAACTGATGAATGATTATTTAAAAGCACTTTAACTCTGCTGCCTGGTAAACCCGTTTTCTCCCCTTCCGTTGGTTTCATCGGGAGTTACATTATATTATGTTTGCCTGCTAAACTAACGCATAATTCTGCTAATTTAGTTGATGTCATCTTACCCACCTGTAGATGTCATCACCATTAGGACGGCAATCACAAGAAAAGACTCCAAAACACACCTCCGACATTGCAGACATGATTCAGGCCACAAACTTGAAAATAAAACAAAAGATGTAATTAACAATGGTGTCGCTTAAACGGTTAGTTTACTTAAAAAATTAAAATGATATCCATTTACCATTTACTCAGCCTCAACTTCTTCATAACCTGTATTAATTTATTTCTTGTGCTGTGTACCTAAGAAGATATTTTAAAAAACATGAGTAACCAAACAAGTTTCTGGTCCCCATTGACATCCATAGTATTTTTATTTATTTATTATAGAAGTCAATGGGGACCAGCAAACTGTTCCATTACCAACATTCTTCAAAATATCTTCTTTTATGTTCAGAAGAAAGAACTTCATGCAGGTTTAGAACAACTTGTGGGCAAGTCAATTATGACAGAATTTCTTTTTGAGGTGCACTATTCCTTTTAACTTATTTTTTCACTTTAGCTCACTGTTAACGTTGTTACATCTCCCTGGCCTAACTAGCTAAGTTGTGATAAATAGGGGACGGAAGTTCACGGAACATACATATGTTATTATTATTCTCTGTTTAAGTTTACTTCGGCTTATTTAAGTGAAGTTAACCTACCAGTTGATGTTATGACGGCAATGAAAAGGCTCCAACACACACCTCCATCGTTGCAGACTGCAGACATTATACAGATCACAAACCTGAAAATAAATCAAAGCATATACGTGAAAATATTGTTTAAAAACCTCACTTAAACAAGGGTTTCGTCTATCTCACTTTACCTCAGTATTTCACCACGACACGTTAACGTTAGTTCGTTGCGGTTAACGTTAGCCTAACCGACGACTCCGCCTAGCGAGCTTACGTTAAAGAGGCAGAGATATGTACAAACGTTATTGTTATCGTTTTAACTAAAGAATATTTCGGATAATATAGGTGAACTTATTAGCTTACTTACCAGTTAATATTATCACCGTGACGGAGATCCGGCCGACTGTCAGGGAAAAAAAGGGCACCAAAACCATTCCGACGAAAACAAAAAGACAAATCATGTTAGTTTGCTGTTAACATAAATGAAAACATTTGCAAATTTTTGTTTTACATAAAATAGAAATAATGTACTAACCTTTTTGGAGTTACCGGTAGGCTACATCTTTTGTCCACATTAACGGCCACTTCAAAGTCAAAAAAATTCAAAAGAAATCTCTCTTGCCATTGGTCAGTTTTACGCGGGCTAGTTCACTACTGTAAATTGATTTACAGTAGAGAAGAATTACAGTAGTGACCATATATTTTCCCATAATCCTTTGCGGTTTACAGTAACATACTGTATAAACATTTTACAGTATCTTACAGTACATATTACAGTAAAATACTGTTCAAATTACAGAAATCAGTTACAGTGTACTTAAGCCCCTTTCACACAGCGTGTTGATCCCGGAAAATTACCAGGAAATTGCCAGAACGCCTTCTGTGTGAACGCAAACACGACCCAGGATGGAATGTCGGTTGGGGGAGCATCAAAATAAAGTGTTAGCAGATATTAAGCAGACAGTCTACTAATACTGTAATGAGTTAGTTGACATAGTTGCAAAGTTACTTAGTCAACAGAACTTTTTCCAATAAAGAAAGTTTTGTGCAAAAATGGTCCATGGATGTTAAAGGTTATTCATAGAACCATAGAAGCCAATAACGAAGTGTACACAATATTTAGACACATTAAGGAAGCATTGCATCATTTGAAATTGCCAATCATCAATCTATTCTGCATTTTCTTTAATTGATTTGAATCACAGAATGAGTCTGTTCAGGTTTTAAATGGCCCTCGCTTAAACTGGTCTCTGTCTGCACCGATTCATCATTTGCTGAATAATTCTGTCTGTTCATCTTTGAAATCATGTTTTAATAAGACTGATGCTCAATTTCCATACCATTGCAGAAAATTTGGCTTCGGTCTTTTCAAATAGACCTCTCATTATATGCTGAACATCATAGATGGACCATTTCAGACGTCAGATTTCTAAATACAGAAGTTTGGCTTTTATGTGAAGCTATAGCTGGCAGGTGACTGAGCACAAGGGAATAGCCATTGGTTTCATAAAGCAATTAAAGTGGATTGTTATTCCATCTCAGTGGGGCTTTTAGCGAATGAAGGATTAAGGCTGCAGACATTTTTCCAGCTTCTCTCGGATTACTGATTGATATATGGAAGAGAGGCAGCCCTTCACAATTAGATTTTGCTGTTTTGGTTGAATGGCGTGCAATATCCGTATTTTGTGGGAGTTTGAATTGTCAATTTATACCGCATCTCTTCAGGTGTGTCATTAAGTCTTTAGAGGCTAATGTGTCAGTAATGAAGATTTATTGCCTCTTCTTGAACCTAGGATTAATTGTTGTAGAAGCAGAATAAAAACCATTGATCACATTAATCTGATTTGCAATAAATCCAAATGAAACATATTGCTATTAGTTATAATTATAAAATCATCATTTTGTCTAAATATCCACTGTGTACTAATAATCTTGTTATTTTTTAGTTTTGTTCTTTGAAAAGTTTATGGAAGAATTTACACCAGTGTCCAAAAGTCTGAGACCACAATTGAAAATGTGTCTTTTAGCATTTTTGTAATTTAATATTACAATGTTAATTAAACATTGGTATTATCAGCATAACAATACGAGTAAATGTATAAATGTATAAATGACAAACATACATGAACTTAAAAAGTTTAGAAAACCTGGATATTTCTCCAGATTTGATCATTTAAAGAGCATGTTGTGCTGGAAGCAACTGACTCTCTATACAAAGGAGTTCTCTTACGAGAGTATCTCTCGTACTGCGTAATATCTTACGCTATGGGGAAAACCTCTTTTCCATGAGATATTGAAGCCAAAAATTATCCTTATTTTTTTTTTAATGTAAAACGCTTTGCAGCAGCAAGCAGACATAGACGAGACAGCTCGCGCGCCTATTGGCTGTCCTGCAGCAAAAGCAGCAGCCTATCGAGAGAGGCTCTGCGTGACGTCATGACGAATGGGGGCACTTCGCGCCCATATCGTCGCGTCCCGCCAGAAAGGGCGTGGTCTCGCCCTATAGCTAGGCTCGATAGGCTGATACAAGCTGGTTTTCATCGCCGAAGCGAACCAGAACATATTCCAAGCACGGCAAGATACGCAGTACTCGTTCCCTCTCTAGAGAGAACCGAGGTTACGTTAGTAACCGAGTACGTTCTCTTACGAGAGTATCTCTCGTACTGCGTAATATCTTACGCTATGGGGAACACAATGCAACACGCCGTGCTTACAGGGATCCAACACCAGAGTTCCAGGGGCCGAAGCCCGGAGCGCATATAGTGCATAATCACCATAAACTCACAGAGAGTAAAGGAAGAGAGGCTAGAAGCGTAATTCCTTATAAAATAGCATCCAAAAGGAGCTAACCATATGACAATTAGACCATACCGTCAGGGTGAAGATTCAGCCTGAACTGGGTGGCCGAATGTGTTTCAACACTCATGGAGCTGCTGTACCGGTCAGTGAGCGATACGCAGGTCAAACTCAGTATCCGGGCCGCACAGCGGGGCAGATAGCACTGAATTCTATACCGCCAAAAGCTTAGCTTGTAAGGCGGGAACCTCCAGGTTATAATATTTATAAATGTAGACGGCGAGGCCCAGCCCGCGGCCGTACAGAAATCTTGCAGGGTAACCCCGCTAGACCATGCCCACGAGGAGGCCATGCCTCTTGAGGAGTGCGCTCTGACACCCAAAGGGCACTGTAGGCCCTTAGAAGTGTAAGCCAGCGCTATGGCACCGACTATCCATCTGGATAGGCTTTGTTTTGAAGCGGCAAGTCCCTTAGCACGGCCGCCAAACAAAACAAAAAGCTGCTCAGTCTGTCTGAAACCAGACGAGCGGAACACATAAGCTCTTAGTGCCCTGACAGGGCAAAGGAGACTCGCGTCCTTCTCCTCATTGAGAACCGGAAGGGCAGACAAGGAAATCACCTGGGCCCTGAACGGTGTGTTGAGGGATTTCGGCACGAAGCCTTGCTTAGGTTTGAGTATGACCTTTGAGTCATTAGGCCCAAACTCCATCCATGACGCGCTTACCGAAAGCGCTTGTAAGTCCCCTACGCGCTTCACTGAAACGAGAGCCATGAGAAACACTGTCTTGAAAGACAGGTGTTTCATGTACGACAACTGGATTGGTTCGAATGGGGCACCTTTCATGGCCTCCAAGACCGTGAAAAGGTCCCATGTCAGGACTGAAGGGGGCCTGGGAGGGTTTAACCTCCGAGCTCCCCTAAGGAAACGCACGACTAAGTCGTTCTTTCCCAGCGACTGGCCAGACACCGGTTTTGCAAACGTTGCTATGGCCGCCACGTATACTTTGAGCGTGGATGGGGTCCTGCCCTTATCCAGCAGCTCCTGAAGGAAGGAAAGCACTTCCGTAACCCCGCAGTCTACGGGTGAAAAGCCCTGGGCTTGACACCAAGCAGAGAACACAGACCATTTCGAGGAGTAGAGCCGTCTAGTAGACGGGGTTCTAGCCTGCGCGATCGTGTTAAACACTCTCTTTGGGAGGTCAGCGGGTACCCGTTGATGGCCCATGCGTGCAGGGACCACAGATCCGGGCAAGGATGCCAAATCGAGCACTCCGCCTGTGAGAGGAGGTCTCTCCTCAACGGTACAGGCCATGGGGCAGCGCTGGTCAGCTGCATCAGGACAGGGAACCAAATCTGGTTCGCCCAGAGCGGAGCTACGAGCAGCACTGGGCATCCGTTTTTCCTGATTCGTTCCAGCATTTGAGAAGCGAAACAGGGGGGAAAGCATATAGGGGATGGCGGGGCCAGACATAGGCCAGCGCGTCCTGGCTTTTCGAGAAGAATTTCGGGCAGTGAGCGTTTTCGTGGAACGCGAATAGGTCCACCTTCGCCCCCTTCGCTCTGAGATAGAGGTTCTATAGCCCCTTTTCTCAGTAGTTTCGCTATCTCGGCTCGAAGTAGATGAGATACTTCGCTTTTCCCCGTAGTTTCGACTCGCGCCGTATAACGGCGGGGCGTCGAGCAAACTGTAGCGAATAGCCTCTCGTTATAGTGTTCAACACCCATTCTGATACCCCGGGAAGCCTTGACCACGCATTTGCGTGAATAGCTAGGGGTAGAATGAAATCTGGGCTCTGGCCGCGGCAGGACGGCGGCTCGAGAGCCCCTGTGTACTGGGAACACAACACCGTGTTTACAGCGTTCGAGGCGGGGGGCGCGCTGATCACAGCGGGCAGCCTGGCCGTGCTCAGCTTCTCTATGGCAGGACGCGCAGAGAAAGCGAGCGGGGCGAATCCCGTGGGATTCGGCGTGTGTGAGAGAATGTGGGCACATTTACTAAATGCGGGCACATTTACTACACTGAGAATACTGTCAGCTCGCGCTGAATGAATCAATGCTGTGTTTACAGCGTGCGAGGCGCACGCTGATGCGCAGGCATGCGGGCTGTGGAACCAGCTTGCTCACTGCGAAATACACTGGAACAGTCACATTGCTTTCCGGCCGCAGCGGGAACTGAACACCGTCGCTTTCCTAGAGAGACTAGGAAGGCCTTGAGACCTCGGGCTTTATCTCAATCCTCGGCCGGGGCCGCGAGAGCTCGGCGTTGATCTCGGGCCTGGCGGCGGGTGGGGGCGCGTCGAGGAACACGGAGTGCTCAGCTTCCGTCATCTCGGATAGCGTCAGCCACAAATGTCTCTCACCGTTCAGGGAGGAAGGGCGCGGGTCTTGACTGTGACGGAGCTTCGTCTTTCCCGAGAAAGCGTCCGTCCAGCCTGTTGCGCGTTGGTTGCGTGGGCGCCTTTCAGTCGAGGCCGATGTAATCCACGGCTTGAGAGAGAAGACGCATCGGCTCAGTTTCAGTGCTGGCTCGTCTCCCAGTCCACAGCGCTGTGCGATGCCAGGAAAGAACATGCCTCGGTAGGTTCGTCGAGCTCAAGTGCGGACGCGGCGGCAGACGGCGGCCGTTGTCCGTCTGTGAGCAAATCGAGCGATGCCGGCGAAGCTGGCGGGCGAACCTGCGAGCTTTGGCGGGCAGTAGAGAGCTTGGGGGCGCGCTCGGCGCGGTTCCACAGCGGGCAGAAGTGCAGGCTCTGAGAAGGATGCCAGGCGAGTCCTCAGAGTCACCATAGGCAACAGCTCACAATGGGGGCATCCGCCGTTAGTGAGCGCGAGAGCCGCGTGATCTTCACCCGCGCTGAGTTGGGCTCGGTAACGTACGAGCCACATGAAGGCATCTTGAAAAAGACGCATCTCTTTTAGAGTTTTAGGGAGAAGTGTGAGTTGCGTTACGTAAGCAAACAAACACTCTCAGCAGAGTAAAAGGATATATAGGCGCCGGAAAGCGCAGCAGGTACGGCGGCTGAAGGCAGCGACTCCAGACTCGAGGGCACGTCCCACTGAAGGCTACAGGTCGACAGCGCGGCTTCTCACTCCGGATCCAGCGATGCGTGAGCTTCGCTGAAGAGATGAAAATCTCAATGTAATTACTGACCAATAAATAGTTTTAAATATTTTTATGTAATACCATTTTCAAAATCCTAAAACACTATATTATTTGCAGGTTTAAATTAAATTTTAAATTCTAAATTTTGGTCTCAGATTTTTGGTCGCCTTGTTGTCAGCGGGTTGCTACTTATTTTTTTCTTATGTTTGTAAAACAACACAACTGAATTTGAATATTTTACACTCATATTTCTTAAGCAAACATCTATGTGAGCATTTTCCCCCAGTGTGCCAAGGAGAAACAGAAGAAGTGGGAAGAAAATCACAATAACAGAGACCAAACTGCACATTATCTTTGTATGCGTTTAATCCAGCATCTGAGTTTCAACTCAGCTGCCATAATAATGTTTACACTCAACATTCGTGAGTCAACACATAAAAACCACAAACAAATTCACAAAATATGCTCAGATGCATACTCAGAATTTTAGCACTACAAAGTTATCTATGAACTAATGTGATTTGTTTTATTCTCGAGTCATTTGTTTCTGTGAGAAATGAAAGATCTGCAAGATCTCCAGATGAAGCGTAACATGTAATGGAGATGCGGCAGTAAATATGTAATGAGTCATTGAAATAAAGTTAGTGGTCTTTTAAGCAGACAGTCCCTCAAGACCTTGCAGACACTTTAAAGGTGAACCAAGTCTAATTAAGATTTAATTGAGGCCTGAAGTAATATCTTCTAAAAGATCAATGACAGCCTAAATAAATCTGCTTATCACATGCTCATTAGGGGTTGTAGACAAAGACAAGGTGCATTAATTAATGTTATGGTCTAAGATCAAGATCTATATCTGCTGGATTTTTTCAAGCACCATATGAGATATTTAAATGCAGAAGTAGAATGAATGTGAAGAAATGCACAATATTGACTAAAAATGTAGACTACTTTTTACTGATTAAATAGATTGCAACATAAAACCAGGTCCTTATTGCAGCTTATTCTTGGCAAGATCCTTCACTTAGACAAGAAAGACTGATTGATGTGACCACAGTTTTTGTAATTTCTGAAATTGATTATTTTACAATTTTAGTTTGAGTAGTAATTTGAGAGCCTTAAATGTAACTGAGCATCTTTCAAAGATTTGGCACTGCTAACTTTGCAAACTTTCAAATCTGGTGAATTGTTGTTCCTTATTGGTTTAGTTCTAAACAATTGCTTTCTGAACATGATTTCCAGACTCCTGGAATTTGCATAATTCCAGCCTGATAAGAGTTGGCAAGATTAGCTATGTTTCCATCCACCTTTTTTAACATTCACCAAAACAATTCCCCAATGCGCATCAAAAAAGACATGTGACTTTGCGATGGGAAGGCATAACTGGACTAACCAGCAGAGCGATCTCGTTGCACAGCATCTGAAATGCTGTTTTGGTCATTCTAAAATGGCTGAGTAAAAGTGGTTCGGTATATTTACCTCTCAGAACTGTCTTACACGACTGCGTTCCCAAACAGCAGGCATCTGCCTCAGAAAGCAAGTTAACATGATTGTGTTTTATCTGCATGATCTGAGGAGTAATATATTTTATATTAAAATTATGATCACACTTTAGATTAGGGTCCAATTCTCACTATTAACAATAAACTTGCCTAACTTCTAATTGCGGCTTATTTTTAGGGTAGTTAAGTTTAGGAATTGGGTAGGATTAGGGAGCTAGAATATGCAGGATAAGGCATTGATATGTGCTTCATAAGTACTAAAAACAGACAATATCCTAGTAATATGGATGCAAATACACAACTTGTTAATAGTGAGAATTTGACCCTAAACTAAATTGTTACCATAATTATATACAGTGGTTTCTCCTACTTAATCAACTTCCATTTTTCTTAGTGATATTTATCGCCAGGTAATCAGGAAGTAATGATTTTGTTTCTTTTCAACTCACTGGATGGAAACGGTTCTTTATTAGCAAAAAGTTAAATTTGCAACTGTGGATGGAAACATTTGCATATTGCACATAAGAGTGGCAGGCAATTTCTCAATAGCTGTGGATGTCAGCTACCATACAATGGTTTCAATACTTCACAATATTTATGTTTCATCACTTGTTCTGCACTAATGCCGCCTATAATGCCAACTCTTCTTGCATTTTCTTTCATGAGCTTTAACGTGCTCTGACATTTCAGATCCGCTCAGTTTCCACTGACATTCAGCAAGACCCATTGTAATTTTTCAAACGTCTTGAGCAGGAGAAAATTACTAAATAAAATAAAAAAATCCATAATTAAGCAAAAACACTCTTCCTGCATTTGTGAGTTTCTCTGTTGCACATCAGTTGTCGTGTGGAAAAAATATTTTTTGGGGGGGAGAAAAAAAATGACATTTGAGGAACGCTTTACAGTCCAAATCTTCCTTCTCATGTCTCTTTCCTCATAGAAGGAGAGCAGCGGCCCTGTCAACAAATCACTGCAAATATGACAAAGCTGAACGCGACTTCTCCTTAAGGAGTTGGTGCTCTCCAGTTATGCTTTATTCCTTGTCTTTGTGTATTCCCTCACTTCTTTTCTTGTTGTTAGCCTATCTTATTGAATAATAATAGGTTCCTATGAAGCTGTTTTCAGAATTCTGACTTGTGAAAGAAAACAAGCCTGTGGTAAAGCTTGAATCTTTTTGTATGGACTTCACAAAGACATGTTAAGCTATCTTTTCAAAAAGACCAAACATGCTTTGCGCAAATGTTTTGCCTTGAATAATTCAGTTTGATGCAATAATAAGCCAAATATGACATTTTGATTCTGGGACTGTCAAAACTGTCTTTATGTCCAGTAGACATTCTAAAAGCCTGTTCACACCAAGAACAATAATTAAGAGCTAACTACAATAACTATAGTGTCCAGACCAATGCACGATATTGTTCTGTTTATTCTTCTGCACACACTGTGGTTCTGTCGTCTGCTGCTTTAAATGCTCGAGCTCTTTAAAGCCAGATGGATTCTGATTGGCTGTCAATTATTTTTATCGTTCATCTTCTGAAAAAAAAACTGATTCCAACAATATTGTTTGTGCTGTTATCGTTATAGTTGTGGTGTGGACTGCTTGCCTTTTATTTTAGAATGATTTTTACAATTATATCTTTTACGTTATTATCATTTGTGTGAACAGGACTTTATGCAGCCTCCTAAAAAACTGAAAATGGATTCCAATAGAGGTTGTCGTTAGCATGTTGCTAAGGTATGTAACCTATAGTAACACTAGTTTTTTTTTTTTTTTATGATTGTCATTATTCCCCATGCATACTTTCATTAAAAATGCAGACTCACAGCATTGTTTGTTATTATTCAAATAACACACTGTGCCAATGAATTATTCATTCTTGCTACTCTTCTAACTCTCTCTCTCTTGCTCTCTGTCAATAAGAAAAACACCCTGTGGATTGGCGATTTAAATATATACAGTCACTTACAAGAGTGAGACCATAAAATAGTAATCATTTATCAAATTGACATCTGACAGTATCAGAAAACACTAACTGCTCATATAATCTCAGTGCTTATGAGGTCACAAACAGGCCTGTTTCTGAAGGTTTTTAGTGCACTATGATTGTATGGAGGTTAATACTCCAAACGGGTGGAGTGCAAGACTCTCTGGCTGTAAAAAGTCAACAGAGGTTGTCAATACTGGCTTGCACTGCTCAAACTGTACCGCTCTGCCAGTATATGAGCACTCCATGTGTGCATCTGATGGGGGGTGACAGACCATGAGAGCATGAAATACATGCAGTTTTGTTTTGCAAAGTCTCCCGAGAGCTTTGGGAAAGAGGCAGGGTTGAGGTCTTGCATGAAAATCAAATATAAAGAGGAACATTGCAAGGTACCTTATGCTTTCTTTAGCTAACAGTGCAAGAAATATATTTTCTGCATCCTCTTTTATGCAGTCATGTTTTTTTTTTCCCTTCTTGTAGCAATTTGAATATGGTATATGAGAAGCTTTTGCGACATGCTAAATCTGTTTATTTCAATTCTGGCCCTGGTCTGTGGCTTTAGAGACCATTTTCTGTTTCTCCTCAGGGGTTAGAGTAGCTCTTATTTTTAAGGCTTGATTGCCGTAAAGTGTTGCTCGTTTATCCATAGATGTGCGGTGACAATTAGTGTGTGTGTGTGTGTGTGTGTGTGTGTGTGTGTGTGTGTGTGTGTGTGGTGTGTGTGTGTGTGTGTGTGTGTGTGTGTGTGTGTGTGTGTGTGTGTGTGTGTGTGTGTGTGTGGTGTGTGTGTGTGTGGTGTGGTGTGTGTGTGTGTGTGTGTGTGTGTGTGTGTGTTTAATCAGGCTCAGCTCCTGTTGTGCGTGAGCCTTGCTAGCTTTAGGGAGCCCTTGGAAAAATGGACTAGTAATGCCCTACATATTCTTTAGCATCAGTTTAGTAATTTTCTGAATCTGCACTTCAATTAAAGGGAGATTTTCACAGGTCCCCTGGTGACTGCGAGAATAGGAAAATGGGTTTGCACTGCAGATGCTTATATTAGTTATTTGTTGAGTTATATTG